>CM040423.1:63656908-64256908 GCA_022702705.1 Papilionanthe hookeriana x Papilionanthe teres | reverse complement strand
TTTTGCATGTTTTTAGTTTCAGGTACATGGAATGAACATTTAGAGAAAATAAGGGCAAAATAGAGCAAAATTAGAGAATTTTGTATGGTGTCATAGCGCCACCCTTGGCGCCATAGCGCCATCTATCTAGCAAACTGGGTGCTATAGTGCCCCAGATTGGTGTTATAGTGCCAGAAACCAATTTTCTAGAAGATGCATTGAAGTTGGCCATATTTTGAATGGGTGCTTAAAGCAACCTTTGGTTATTTTTAAAGATATATTAAAAGGGCCAAATTTTGGATGAAAAAAAGGACTAGAAGAGAAGAAGAGACTATTAGAGACTTAAGAAGTGTGTTTAGTGTTTTTGTGTGTGTGTGTGTGTATGAGTTTGTACCAGAGTCTGAAGAATTTCTTAAAGAAAACTCCAGAAATTGTGTGGGGAGGAGACATAAGGTATTTTGAATTTTTTTATAAGCTTTTTATTGTTAAGACTTGAATTTCAATACAAATCATGCCTTTTTTATTTTCTCCATGGATTCTGAGTAGTTCCATTTCTTTCTCCTTGCATTTGAGAATTAATCATGTTGGATGAGAATGATTTAAAGATTTCTTTTTATTTTAAAATTGTGATGGTATTTCCACTAATTCTTCGTTGACTTTATAAATTGGCCACTTGTGAGGTTAAAATATGTTGAGAAGCATAATGACCCGGAAGGGCTATGATTTCACCCAACTTGTGAATGTCACACTTCACTCTGAAAATCGTCATCTGATCGTCTAAGGGGGAGTGCAAATAGATAGGGAGATATGTTTTGATGGGTGTAGAATAGATATTTTTAGGGTGACAGACTAGATTATTTTATCAATTCGATCTTAGGTTGGATCTTAAGGGTCCCTAGTAGGTCCCATAGAGACGACAAAGTAGGCAATCTAGAAGTGAGAGGCTAGAATCTACTCAGCACTACTACACAAGCTAGAAACAAACTTTAGATTAGCTAATGTTCTTTGCTAGCACTGAGAGGGGTAAAGGATAAGAATGCTCCTATTTTTCACAATACATCATTTCATATTTTTAATCATTCAAATCCTATATTGATTAACATCTCTTTGAAGGGGAAAGATCTTTCAATAATATTCAAACTCGCTTTTAAACTTTATTAGCCTTTTAAACTTTATAAATTTGTTAAACTTTGTTCGTACTTGCTGCTTAAATTTATTTTTAAATCATTTAAAATCAGTCCAACATTTACCTTCTATCATATATATCTGTAATTTAGATAGAGGTTTTGTATGTTAATACTAAGAGTACAGCTTTTCCCGTGAAATCGATACTGAGGTTTTTAAAGAAATTCCTATATTACTTGAAACAATATTTATATTTGCGTAGTACCCCTGGCGTGTAACTATTTTAAAAATTTTGCAACATCTTGACTTTGCACACTAGCTGCTAAATGTAAATTGGGTCAAGTTTTGGCCATCTTTTGGAAGTTAAATTACTGTGTAATTGCGGAGCGGGTCAGGTGCCAACAGTAGTGTCATTACATAATATTAAACACATAAAATATAAAAAGTTATTACAAAGTATGGAACTTTTCTTAAAAAAATATTGTAAGATAAATGTAATTAAGATAGACATGACTCACATATGTAGTTGGAATTCCTCTCAAATAATGTGGTGATTTGAGCCTCAACATAAGTAGTAAAAGGTGACAGGATATTTGTTACCTTGTACGCTTGGTGAAGCTGTGGAGTTCTTCACCACTCATAATATCATTGGCATAGAAGCCTTTGAGCCATGCAACTGCACTGAAGAGTTGAGGAGAGAGCTTCTTTGGAAAGATAGAGAGTCGTGAACCAAATGGTTGGATTGGAATGCTTTAAGTTCAACTCATCGTGTTTCAAGCTCATTCAAAAAATCTAAATCAATACATATGATGTCAGTCAATAGAAATCATTAAAGAAAAAAAATGATTTTATATGCCTTGTAATTAGATAATTATGCTTGGTATTTACTTTTTACATCCATCTCCGACAACATCTATGAATAAGATTCAAACTATATATGAGGTTTATTTATAATCAATAATTATACATATACTTGAGCAAGACATTATTAACTAATTATCTATAGATTTTCATGTTCAATTATGTTAACGAGCATGTTCTTTTGTTGCTTAATAGTTTATTGGGTATACACTCGATAAAATCCTCAACTTTATGTTGATTTAATTGCTTGTTTAATTACTTATTCCATATTCTTCTAACAATTTTTCTCTAATTTATGCATTTCAAAACACATTTTTTTAGTGTGGGTGCGTTTGAGGCAGCTTATTCGCTGCGGTGGCGTTTTGAAAATGCCGCATTCCCGTTTGGAAACTGCGTTTGCGCAGCTTATCCGAAAATGCAGTTGATTTTTTACGCTAAACGCGGAATGCAGGTCGAGCCTTGTGGTCCACGTTTCCAGATAAGCGGCTTATTTGGATAAGCAGAAGCTGCCCCAAACACACCCACAAACATGATAGAATATCAAATAAAAATCTAAACATGTAGACTTAATATTTGAACTTCTCCACATATTATAAATAATATCAAAGGCATTACAGCAATTTTGATTAAATTACACAAATCTAATTATTAGTATGAAATATATAATTAATTATAATTAATAGAAGCTAAATTATATCTCAAACTGTATAAAAAAACTGATAAATAAGTTTCAAAATGATTCACAACTCCGAGCTCAGCTCAATCTCAATGATTAAATTATATGCTCAGCTCAATCTCAATTTCATTTTGCCCCAGGTGATCTTTAGATTTGAACCGAACTATCACCAAATAATTTATAGGCTATTAGTTACATCAGTAACTTTTTTTAGGTTTGTTTATGTGCTCCGAGTACATTTTTGTCATGACCAAGTCTTATATAACTCATTTACTGTCCTATTATTTTTAGGAAAAGGCAAAGAATAATGCAATCAAGTATGTAGATGTATAGCCCAAAAATAAGCCCCGATAGAGCTAAGGGCAAGTTGTTGCCGAAGCCGTCCCCAGAACCAACGCCTGCTGCCCTATGGTCTACTGGCTGGGTATGACCAAACACTGAAGGCTAACCACCAAGGGCTGACCATTTGGGCCTACCGTCAAGGGTGGACCACTAAGAGTAAATCAATGAGGGCCGACCACCGAAGGCCGGCGAACAAGGGCTGACCACCAAGGGCTAGGGAAAGGACTACGATACCACTCACAACTCCTCTTAAAGCAGGGGCATAAACGTAATACTCTTTCCCTTTATTTCTCTCTCTATGAATAGAGGATCCCTATATATAAAAAGGGGTCTCTAGGCTTTCTCTCTCAACGCGCATGTAAAAGAGAGTTATTCCCTTATTTCTACTTGTAACTTTAAAGTTTTGTGGATTAAAAGGAGCCAAAAAGCTTGAGAACACCCTTCTTTGCATCCGCATGGAACAACTCATTCTCTCTTTCTCCCATTCTCCTTCCCTTTCCCTCGGCTTCCGCGCTCTGTCCCTTTGACTCTTGCCAAAGGACAGATTTGAGTTCAACTGTGTACTTAATATTTGAACTTCTTCAAATATTATAAATAATGTCCAACGAATTACATCAATTTTGATTAAGAAACCAAATCTAAATTTATCAAGTAGTAAATTATTAGTATGAAATATATAATGAATTATACTCAATTGAAACTAAATTGTATCTCAATTTGAATAAGAAAGCAGGTAAATAAATTTTAAAATTATTTAAAACGGCGCTCTCAACTAAATCTCAATGATAAAATGATTTATCAAGTCCTTGTGAGAATGTACTACTTGACTCAGTTTATTTGCAGCCTTACGAATAGCCTGCTTGAAGTATAAAACTTTATTTTTCCCCAAGAGATACTTAGATTGGAACCTCAATCTCACCATATAATTTAAATGCCACTTGTCAAATCAATAACTTCTAAGAAATGTTTATGTGCTTATCGTCACAGGACCAAGTCTTATACAACTTATTCGCTGTCTTATACGTTGTTAGCAATGGCAGAGACTCTGGCAATCATATTCCCTCACTTCTCCTATATAAAGCCCCAAGAAGTATAATACCAGCAACAATCTCTCGTTGACTAGAAGCTAATTAGCGTTATAGCTTAATTAGCCTTCTCTACCTTCAACTAAGATATCAATGGAGTTCTCCCGCAAAATGCTTCCCTCTCTTCTCCTTCTCTTGCTCATTCTTCCTATCTACGGCACGGTTTACTCTTCCTAAATTATTTTACAAACCTACAACTTTTATTTGAACAATCATATATAGTTTTGATTTTGCATAAATATGTCTTGCCGACATAAAATACACTTTTGATAAAGCAAAAAAAAAAAAGAAAAATCATTAAAGTGACGCATGATATGTAACATATAAGGCGACTAGCTATAATCTTACATGAAATTTTGCTTCATGCAGATGTTGCAGGGACTGGGCGCTTAGTGGTAAAGCATAAGGCAATGAGGACACTAATTGATGTCTTTCATTGCGACGATGCGGCATGCCAAATAGGTTGCGGGAATTCTGAGTTAGGCAAATGTTTTGGGGCCTTCTGCCAATGCTTTAAGCGCCCAACCAAATAAAAAATGTAGCAATTATTTGCCTGAGCCCTGGCTTGAATTTCTTGTGGTTGTGTTCCCCTTACTGGTATTTTGTTTATGTTCCCTGGTTGAAAATAATTGATGATTTCTGTTTGGAAATAAGCTTTAATTTAAAAAGTCCAAACTATGCTTATAATTCTGTCAATTCTACTATTTATTTATTCATTTATTTTTTTGATGGAAGGCAAAACTATAAACTCTTAGGTTAAGCAGGTAAGGTAATAAAATTTTGATGTATAAATTTGTGCATTATGATCAAATCTTTAAAATTTTGATGAAACCATGTATTAAAGTTATGCTGTAAATTCTAATATTTGAATTTAATGGATAAAAATTCCATTTTATTAATAATTTGCCGAAAATGTTAACTTTGATAAAGAAACCGACTATAACAACAACAACAACAACAAAGCCTTAATCCCACTAAGTGGGGTCGGCTACATGAATCATTTTTCTCCATTACGTCCTATTTAGTGTCAAATTATAAAGAAACCGACTATATATAAAAAAAATTATTTGATTTCGGAGATGTTAATTTTTTTCTGTTCAAAATATATATTAGAAAATTTTGATGAACATTTGATGAATATTGAAACAAAACTGAGAAAATGTGGATGAACATTTGATAAAGATTGAAATAGAACATGAAAAAAACAATCAATGAAAGTCACAAAATATATGTAGCCATTCATAGAATAAGGTCCCCATATATTCGAGTGCATCAAATCACAAACACAAGAACTTCTATTACTAGAACTAACATAAGAGCTCCTAGTGTGCTTACTAAACTCAAATGCATCACACACAAGTTTCTATTTATTTGTTTTCTCTTGTAAAGATGAATACAAACGACTTAATAGACTAAATGAAGATTGTCTCATGTGTTTCTGATGTAGTGGCAACACATCCTCCACACTTCTCTCAGATCCGTCGACTCCAGCACTTTCTACCAAAATGTGAGGATTGAGCCCATCCTGTCACTGTCCATGTACTAGGGTCCACTATGTCATGTGTCCGTCCTGAGTCTCCAACCAATTCCCACCTTAGTAATATCAAATAAAACAATACATTTTAGTTGACCTATAATGACACTAATGGATAAAAGGTTCACTGGAAAGGCATAAGTTACCTTATGCCCGTTCTTGATCTGCCAAGCTCCACCCCCGTCAGTCAAAAACCCAATAATCTCATCCAACCCAGCATCAGTAGGATTAAACTTAGAATAAGAGCAATCAGGAACACTGGGTAGCTTGTATAAAGCATTATTCCATTCTGGAGTAAATTCAACACTCCTCTCTCTAAAAAATACTTCATCATCCATCACATCAGGAAGGTTTGCATAGAAATCACAAATGATAGAAATAACAGCAACGACAGTGAAATAACAAAAACTTCTAATGTCGTGCAATAGTCAAATTCTCTACAAGTCCACCTGGTCAAGAAAAAATTCACTCAACATATAACTGTACCGATCTTGAACTTTAAAGCTCGCAAATTTTTTTTTATAAAAAATTTATTTTTTCTTTCCTCGCTTTATTTTTGGAGCCATCACAAAATCTAGTAAAATCAAAATAAATTCCAATTATAAGTTCCAAAGGCTCCTACAAGCAAATTTCAAGCAAAATTAGCTTCCAGCCATTGATTTCTCATTATTATCTCTAAAATTTTCAGTTTTTTGGCCTCCAGTCAATGCGGAAGCAATTCATTGTGAAATGAGAAAATTTCTATGCCAAAATATCGATCTTACCTAGAGAAGAAGAAATCCAAAAATATTTTGAGCCCAAAATCACCAAGATTCACGAGCAATGGGGAGCTCTAGGAGGTGTCGGTGACGAGTTGGGGAAGAAGACGAAGCTGGGGTGCAAAGAGATGGCCTCAAACCAGTTCAAATCACGATTTAAGGGACTGGACCGGTGGTTCAGCCAGTTCAGCGCTTAGGTGCACTGCTTCTAGCTTTGCTGGTGCTTAGGAGCCAGATTTTTTGTGTTTAGGCACCATAACCGAATTTTGCAATTTTTTATTTTTTTTTTAAATAAGCACATCAAACCTAAGGCCTCCAAACCTTAATTCGCTCGATTCAACATTACTTTAAAATCAATTATCTTCCAATCATTCCCCAAGTTTCATTTTCAGCAGTATTAAATCCCTAAATAAGGAGGATCCAAAAGATCCAAGCACAGTAACACCATGTATTAACTCACAAACTTAATAAAAAATCACTAACTCTATACAAATGGGCATAAAATCAATCCAACATAGGTAGTTAAGCAAATACAAACAAAGACGCCAAATATGCAGAACTAAAGACACTTAAAAATTAGAGTCTACACACAACAATTATCCACACATAAACATCAAATTTTCCACACAAACCTCCGACTACTAATAATTATACACATTATTATCATCCACTATCTCATTCATCAGGATTTGGTGCACGAACAAGTTGTTAAATGGACAGTGAGGAAATTCTTTTGCGGTCTTCTCTCTGATCCAGTTGTTCTTCTAATACATCCTCATTTGTGCATCTTGAAAACATGCCAAATGATCGAATTGAAGCTTCAACTATCAATCCAAATGTTCGAAGTGAAAAGAGAGGTCGTTTAATTTGGTATGCAGATTCACAATCTCTCTTTCAACCTTCTTGATTTTCTCTAATTCTTTCAATGCTAAGCATAAGGAGTCCATTGAAGTATGACTGGGCGTCCTTATGCGTGAATTTCCTTCCATCAACCCCACCATTTCTTTTGCTCTCCATTGGCATAAGAAAAATGGTTCTATCACTAACTTTCTTCACTTAATATGCTCTCTCATGCCTAGATTATGAAGTTTCATGACCCTTAAGTAGGTTTGTGGTGGTTTTAAAGGAAGTGGGTTCAAACTGCCAAGCAATGGTTTATCCACGATTTCTTAAATGCGGCACCTAGGCGCCAGATTTTGGCACTTAGGCTCCGAGCTCACTGCAATCTGGCACTTAGGCGTCAAGCTCACCGCAAACTGACGCTTAGGTGCCAGATTTTGGTTCCTAGGAGGCAATGCCTAAAGAAGCATTGCTACGCCTTGCATCCAAATAATATGTACCAACCTCAACGTGATCATAAAATTGGTGTTTTGTGCCTCCTTACATCATGTAGGTCTCAATACTACATCAATTGGTCCATATAAAAACAAAAAAAAAAAACAATCTACAAAATAACATGGGTTGCCTTCCACAAAGTGCTTGGTTTAACATCATCAGCCCAACGTATCCATTGTTTTACTCTGGCTAATCCAACACTAGGTTCTCTTCATATAAAGGCTTGTTTCCTCTTATGTAAGGTTTCAATATGTGTCTGTTTACTTCAATTATTTTTTCAGTTTTTGGATCTTTAATATCTACATCACCATATATTCAAAATCCTAGAAAACAACATGCATATAAAGCAACCAAATTTGACATCAAATAAAATTGATTAGAAACTTTTTATTTTTGATTTAGGGATAACCATGTGAACATTTTCGTAAGCATGTGCATGATTTTCTTCCTTCTATTCCTTGTACTTTGGGCACTCACAAAAATATGGGATGGTTTGTCCTCTGAGGATCTTCGTCTCACAGAAGTGAGTTCTGCTTCTTTCATCTCAATGAGCCTTATGAACAAATTCTCTAAACATCATCATATAGGTCTTGGATAACCTATTACACAACCTGCTTTGGTTCACTCGGCACTAAAGTTGATCCAAAAATAATAAAACACTTGAGTGTGGTTAGCTTTAAAAATATTTAAATTGTATGAATATATTCGCATTAGTTGTAGGATATTTTGCGTACCTATCATCTATAATTAAGCTATGATAGTCAATACTCCTTATAAAATAACAACCTATTCTATGTTATATTCATTGAGACTGACCACTCATGGTTTTCACTAAGATTAGGTGGTTTAAATGGCAGCCCTTTCCAGATAGTGTTATAAGTCTATTGCATTTTATTTATTATATTTTCTTTTCTTTAGAATAGATTTATGAGGATTCATTTCTTTCAATAAACTTTACTTTAATATTATGATTTTGAGATTGCTCGTCTTGTTACAATATAATTTTTCACCTCTTAGGCTTTCACTTGATCATATATCGTGTGATTTAAGTCTTAACATTCTAATAAAATATCAAGGCTAAACATCAAATAAATTTCTTTGAAAATCATTAAAACCTAACAATATGATAGTTGAGATGTCATCGAGTTTCTCAGTATCTTCTGCATTTCATACTTTTTCTTCTTTTTTAGTTCTGATAATAACTACTACATCTTTTAGTCTTTCCTATTCATAATTCCTAATAACCGATCATGAAAGCCTAAACTTAAAATTTTCTTGAAAATAAAACCACATCCTTAATCAAACTTTTTCTTAAGTAACATTGGTTGTTTAACATGCAATTAACTGTAGGGACATACCCTTATAGATAGTTAAAAATTTTAGATTAATCTAAACCCTATCTAGCCCTCAGATTAGATAGAGAAAATATTTTGTTGGTTTTATTTGTAGAGTAATGCAAATATCTAATATATTTTTATGTAAGTAATCAAACTCACCATAATATGATATTTTGGTATTTATATCTCTCATATATTATTTTTTATGTCTTGTTTGATTATTTAGATAATTAAAACTTTAAATCTGTACTATATTCAAAATCCCGTCAAAAAATAAAACCGACAGTCATAAAAACTTCATAACATATTTTCGTTCCTGCTTCTATTGTTACGTTCTCACATAATAATCCGGTGAAGCAAGATAATATATGCAGCAATTGGTTAAGTTGCCTGAGCTGTGGCTTTAATATTGATTAGTTTTTGTGTTTGGCTTGTTTTTTTGCTTATGTTCCTCGGTTAAAAATAATTGAAGTTATTTCTATATTGAGAAATAATTTTACCTCAAGAAGTTCAAAATATGCATGCAATTTTATTAACTCTATAAATTAATTAATTTATTATATTTTGGCGATGTAAGCATGACGCCCTTAATTAATAGCCTAAGGTCAGTCAACAAAGAAGGATTTTATCTTATTATCCTACCGGTAGGCAATAATAAAACTGTATTGATAAGTTATACCATCTTGATAAGAACAGTGACATTCTTTGTTTATATTTTGTGACCTTATCACTTCACTATATAATTAGAATAATTTTCGCAATGCATTATTGGTAAAAGGTCTTAATATCTTTATTCAGATAATTCATTTTCTTTACAGTTTAACTTGTATAATGTCATATTGGTATATGTGAACCATTCAATATTTTAAATATTATTATATGTCAAATTGTCTATATTATTATTATTGTTAGCATTATATAATACATTTATTTGGAACGATTCTATCAATCCTTTCCATGGTACTGCAAAATACTATGAGCCTTATTATTTGAAAAGTTCTTAAATTGATTCAAAATAAATATTTTTGTTGTAACCGTTGTTTAAATTATTTTACATTTTGTTATATCTTGGATAGCATATTTTTATCTATTTTATATAATTACTTTTTTTTCAATCTTTCCATATTTTTATAATTTTTTTCATTTGTGTAATTTTTTTATATAATTACTTTTTTTTCAATCTATTTTTATGCATATCTATATATTGAGTTATTTATCTATAAATTTTGAAATTTTGTATCTTGTTGTAATTATATTGTATATCATTCATTCAAGTTTGATTAATTGAAACAAGTCAGGTAGTGAATTTTGAGCTGGAATATATTAAATTACTCAATTTGAGATAGCTCGTTTTTATTCTAGCCAAACAATACGAAACCTACTCCAACATGCATTGAAATTTGATCGTTTAGGGTTAAATATGCAAGTTACAGTTAGATAAATAAATTACTGTGAATCGTGAGGTATGTTTGTAAGTCACTTAGCTATGGGGTCGTGATTTTTGAGCTGGAATGAATTTGAATTGCTCATCGCTCTTTTTCTAGGTAGAGCTCTACATCTATTTAGAATGATGAAGCTGATAGGTAGGTATCAACATTCATTATACATATAGAGATCTCAGCTGTCGTTCAGCTCACTCAAGTGGAGGTAAGAATGAAGATGAAATTGGAGGTGGAGCGTTGCGAGATACGTCATACAGGGAATCAACCAATAGAGGTGGAGGCGGAAGAAGATGATGATAAGAATGTGGAGACCGATAAGGACTATGATTGATTTTATTTCATTTATTATTCTTGGACAATCACGTGCTAGTTTGGTATTGGTTACGTACATATTAATTCATTTTCTATTATTTAATACATTATGATTGCATTTATTTTCAATTTTGGATTGTCTTTATATAGGATTTTGGTTTAATAGCTATGTGGATAGGTAGATTACATTGTGTGATGCATATTTCATATATGCTTTTTGTGATGCGATTGCAAGTATAGGAATTCTATTGAAACAAAAGGAGGTTCATTATTTATTTATTCAAGTACAATTTTTCAAGGTTAAAATGACAGCCTTCTGGTTGGCTATCAATTTCTACAGACCGACGGGTCATCACTGTTAAATCCTAAATTTATGACAAACCGATAAAATTCATTGATTTATCAATAGGCGCGAGCCGATGGGTATGCTAGTGTCGAAAACTATGTCGTAGGGACAATGCTCATCGTAATAGCTTCGAAAAAATAAGCATATTAAAATGCCATTGAAAATTGACTTTATGACCGTCATAAAAATGGAGGCCCTATACCCGTCGGATAATCGTTACTTTTATCAAAACATACGACAATGCGGATATTTTTTACAGTTTTAGGTTGCCAAAAATCTGTTAAAATTTTGTAGTGTTAGATCCTTTGTAATGCCAATAATGATTTTTGAGAAGACTTCTTAGGATATATCTCTTAGGCAGTGCTTCTAGTGATATGATATTGCCATGATTTGTGTTTTATCTTATCTTATCTTTACAGTGGTTTAAGATAACATTTTGGATTTATATTACCCTCAATTACAATGTGCCATTAGTGTAATAGATAGGTGATCCACTCAATATGCTATGAAGCATCGACGACCATCTATGTATATGTGTCGTTCAAGTAATATATGGATTGTAAATCCACTTATTTATCCTATAGAGAACGGGTTAACTTTCAAGATGGTATAGTTTCAATTTTTTAAAATTTTACATATTTTTAAAGCTACAACTCCTAATTTTTGCAACAACCAAAAACCTAAATGAAGTAGTTTAGAAGTGTTAGGTTTTTTATCTAGTAATTTTCTCTCGTAAATTAGACAATAGGATTTTTGGTTTAACCAAGTGATAAATATGTGGGTAACAATTAGTAACAACGCTCCCTATCCCCACTTGGGCATCTAATAAAGTTTGGAAATCAAGCATGTTTAGTCTTCAAAATCAAGTGATTATCCTAGGATCTCGTATTTCTCCACATGATTGCACTAACGTGGCAACAATATTCCTATTCTAACAAGTCAGTATGGATTAACATAATTTGTTCTACTATCCTCTTACAACACAAATAGATCCCAATACATTTTTACATAAAAATTGATCAAATTGAAAGTCAATGAAGAAAAAAAATTTAAGTTATCACCACCATGCAATTTCAAATTAATCACAACATACACATTATATACAAATTTCTTAGACTATAAATTCAAAGGAGAAAAAATGGTTTCTACACACTACACATGTTTTTGTAACAATAAAACCAACATTTCGTTTAACAAAATGCAGTAATACAAAAGTTGGAAAGATAAAACCAATTGAGTACACTACATTGATCGATCTTTCTTCGTTATCAACACAAGAAGATCACTTACACTGAATAAGAACACCACGTGACTCTTCTCTCACAGCCTCACTAATGTCTCACGCT
The DNA here is from genome assembly GCA_022702705.1 of Papilionanthe hookeriana x Papilionanthe teres. Taxonomy (NCBI): domain Eukaryota; kingdom Viridiplantae; phylum Streptophyta; class Magnoliopsida; order Asparagales; family Orchidaceae; genus Papilionanthe; species Papilionanthe hookeriana x Papilionanthe teres. Next base: position 64,244,430 of record CM040423.1, on the reverse strand, counting down.
ACTTCGCCAAAGCTGATTGTGCAAGTCTACAAGCTAAGACAAAAATTTATGAGTTATGCAAGCCTCCCCTCCTTTCATTCCCCAAATCCTTCCTTTTCATCATTTTTGACTTCAATCGTTGTGACAGAATGAATCCCACCCATTCAAGCACACGTGTGTCTCAGAGGTGGCGCCTAATTATCTAGATTTGGGTGCCTAGGGCACTTAAGTATCAGATTCTCCATATAGTTGGCGTCTAAGCACTAAGTGGAGTCGGGATTCTGGATTAGTAGAGTGTCCAAGGGTGGCTCATGGGTGCCTGCTTCTCTAGACTAGGTACTTGGGTACCTGGCTCTGTACAAAGGCCTTTTACTCCTCAAATTATTGATTTGCTCTTAAATTTGCTCCCTTGCACCCCAACTTTCAATATACTTGTATCACGCATAAGAAACCACAAATACCAAGGAGTAGCATAAAATGACACAAAATATACAAAATCATATTGAAATAACATGCACATTTAATATACATCAAATTCCCTCATACTTAAACATTATCGGCCCTCAAGTAATTTCAAAATCTACGTTTGAATTTAATAAACTTTATGATAGATTTAGATCAAGAATTTCACTGCTTTGTTTAGTAAGTTGGCAAACAATTAGATCCAAGTGCTCAGGTCCCTCATTTAAGTAGAATTAACATAGCAAAACCCTAATATCCTCTTATAATTCACCTTAATATTATATTTAAACAATTCATCTCATTTTACTTAAGTAAGATAATAATTTTATGAAATTAATACTTTACAAAAGAATATTGGTTAGATATGCACTTAAACAATATTCCTTATGTTATTATCATGTTGAATAAAAAAACTGAAGTTTAGCTTAGTAAATTTTTAAATCCTTTGGTGATTTGAATGGTTTATCTAATCTTAAACTTTTCTTCCTATGTTTTTTTTTCCTTTATATGCATGAATATTGTTTTTTTTTATTTTGAATTTTGTTTTCCATTTTCTTTTAAAGGAGGATTACTAAATCTACTTAAGCTCATGTTTTCATGATATTGAATAACTACCCTATCCAAAGTCAATTTTTTTATTATTCTAACTTTCCTTAAAATTTGTAGTTTAATATATCCTACGGATTAAATCCTATAAGTGAGTGGTGACTAAATTTTATAGTGTTGAGGTATTAATATTACAAATATTCGCTGCCCACTTAAGAATGAAAAATTAAGTAATTTAGTATTACTAAAATTAGAGATCAATTACTAGTGAGTTCATACTGCTATTCACTCCTTTCAAAATTTCTTGTCACTAAAATTTAATTTTTTTTACTTATTATTAAAATTATCCTCTACTCTTATCTACTTTTGCCTCGTAACTTATATAAACTCTCAAAACTGAAGAGGCAAGACATACACAATAACTTCGCACCCCCCCCCCCAAACCTACCCACCAAAAAAAAATCATTTTATTGGGAATAAGCAATGTGCGGCCAATACTAAATAAACCAAGTTACTAAAACATAAACATACTGGGTGGCTAAAAATACATATTACACTAGCACATTTATGGTAACAAATCAAGAGACAGGTAAATCATGACATCACTCACATACAAAACAAAAAATTACATGTACAACATAAAGTTCTAAATTATATGCAGGTACTTCTAAACTATAGGTAATTATAGGGATTCTTGCTAGCAAAGTTTACAAAAACATCCCAATTAAAGGAAATACTATGGGTTGTCTCACAGTCAATGCTTAATTTAACATCCTCAGCATGAATCAATCGCACACATCATCATAAAGAAAGTAATCATGCAATCATAGTAGAGGATAATGCTTGGCCTACCTTCCAAGTAGTTCTTGGTTTAAGTCCTCAGTCTGACCAACCATACACATACATAATAAACCAAGAAATCATGTAATCAGACGAAAACATAGCACTGGGGATGCCTTAAGTAGTGTTTGGTTTAACATCCTAAGGCTAGCAAGGTTAGATTAATCCCAATGTTATTACAATATTTAATTTCAAGTTTAATATTTAATATTCATTCAAAATTCCCTGCATACTCTCCTAATAAATTCTATTTTGAACACATATTATCTTTTTTTTTTTTTTTTGAAATATTAAATCTTTTTTTTTTAATTCTTTAGAAAAATCTCTTACAATCTTTCAATTTCCACTCTCAAACATTGATCAAGGATATAACTAGGGCGTGAATAAGATTTTGAATATGAAAAATCACTTCCTTATTTTTCCCTCTACTAGTTAACTCCCCTTTTATAAGGCAATATTTGTTCTACCAGTTGGAAGAAGAAGCATGTCAAAAATAATAGGGATCTTAACATCTTCTTTCATATCCAACACAATTAAGTTAACACGAGAGATGAATTTTTCTACTTTTACTAGAATAATGTCTATAACTCCCATTGCAAAATTGAAAAAAAGCTAATTGAAGATCACAGTTGCGGGTTGAAGCTCTCCTTGTCGTAGTCTTTCAAACATTAAAAAGGCATAAGATTTATGATAGCTCCTAAATCACATAATATATATCCCATGAACTAGTCTCTTATTGGAATAAAATTTTGTGAATCCTTCAATTTTTGTGAGAATTTTCTTTCAATTATAGTACCACATATTTTATTAAAAGCCAGACTTTTAATATATACAAATTTGCATTTCTTGTTGAAAAACTCCTTCATAAATTGTTTATCTTATCCATTTGTAAAACGACTTCCACAATGAAAATGTTAATCATGAGATTCTTTATTTTCAAAAATTTAGAGAATTACTAGACTAATTTTTTGTTTAATCAAACTCTAAAAAAAAGAGTGGTGGTCTTTTTTTTTTATCTAAGATGGCGAAGATAACTTTTTTTAAGTATTCTACATAAATTTTCTTACAGGTTTATCAAGCTAAGAATCGCGCTCTTCCATTCTAAGTTTCTCAACTCTATAATCCTCAACCACCATCCCAATCCTAAGTATTATAACATTTCAATACTTTACGTTTTAGTCTTTTGGATCCACCACTGTGTTGCTAGTTAACGTTCCTAGGGGTCTCTAACTCAATGAGTTAATTATTTGCCCAAGTTGTGTTTCAATGTTCCAAATAGGCGTAACATCATGACTTTGTATTTGATTCTCCATATTCAACACTACTTCTTCCAAAAATAATTCATTTCATATAAATTAGGCCTTATAAGTGCAACCAATAGGGTAGGTATGCCTTGGGTTGTGATTATCCTAGTTATTCCAATTACCTACAAAGTTAAGTAGGTTATTATTCCATTTTTGGTTTCGTACACCTTGATTATTATTTTTCTAATTAAAACTATTGTGGTTCATCAAGCCTAGTTTATATTTATTGGAATACATGTTATTGGGTTTGTTTCCTATAACATTTAAAGTCTCCAGAGAAGAAGTGTTAGGATTAAGTAATCCGATCATCAGGCAGTGAATGTTGCACTGAATTCAACATTAAATAATCTAACTTGCTTGATGTGTCAGCTACTTATGAAGTTAGGATGGCTAAGACATTAGTGTAATGCACACTAGCAACCTTCTTTGATTTAACTCTTTCAAAATGTTGTTGAAATTATTAATAGTCATTTTCTCGTTAGTGAATATGCCTCCTTAAATGGCTTTGAGCTAAATAATCACCCCAACTAAACTTTATTCTATATTCTTCAAATGATTTTTTCTCTATTTTATGCATTTCAAAACACACATTTTTTTAAATGCACAATCACAGACACACACACACACACACAGATATATATATATATATATATATATATATATATATATATATATATATATATATATATATATATATATATATATATATATATATATATATGATTAAAATACCGAATCTAAAATAAGGATACTAACTGACAGCTTAGTTTGCCAAAATGAGACATGCAATGAAAGATGCGGAAATTCTGAGACTGGCAAATGTGTGGAGGCCTTCTGCTACTGCTATCGCAACCCAACCAAATAAGAAATGTAGTAATTATTTGCCTGAGCTCTGGCTTGAATTTCTTGTGATTGTGTTCCACTAGTGGTATTTTGTTCATGTTCCCTGCTTCAAAAGAAATAATTATTTTGCTTATAATTCTTTTAATTCTTATATTTGTTTATATATTTATTTTTGTGATGGAAGGCGAAGCTAGAAACTCTTGGGTTAAGCTGGTAGGGTAATAAACAAGTTTTCTAATTTGGCGACCCTTTTCAGTAAATAATATTTTATTTTCTTACGTGGGAAAAAATAAGCATTTTTATCTTTATTTGGCCTTAAGAAGGAAAAATATTCCCATTTAATATTTATCTTAATCTTACTCAGTTATCCTAAGCTTCGTGATTTACATATTTGTGCATTATGATCAAATCTTTAAAATTTTGATGAAACCATGTATTATAATTTTGGTATAAATTATAATATTTGAATTTAACGAAGAAAAATGTTCTCACTTTATTAATAATTTGCTGAAAATGTTAAACCGAATATATATAAAAAATTTATTTGATTTTGGAGAGCTTTAATTGTTTTTGTGCTCAAAATATATATTGGAAAATTTTGATGAACATTTGATGAATGTTGAAAGAGGACTGAGAAAATTTTTAAATTTTCTATCAAATTTTAACACTGTTAAGGCTAAGGGTGGCCTTCACCGTATATTTTATATATTGAGATCCTAAGAATTCCAAGTTAATTTAAAAAGAAAAAACATGCACATAAACTTCAAAGCTCCCATAGAGGACTTTTTAGAAGGATCTCAATATGGACGCCAAAAAAACTTTTTAGAAGGATCAACTCGTATAATTAAACCTAATGATATAAAATTGTATGATGGAGGGACTAAGGGGTTGTACAATCACAATTAGGTCAAAACAATTCTGCCAAATCAGATCGACTTAGATTGGCCATCTTTATGTATCATTTTCTCCACCATGCATTGTTTATGGTCGAGCATGATGACGAAGGAGTTAGTTCCTTTTGGATCATTATATAAAAAGAAAGTAGAGCATTACTATCAACTAAAATTCATAATTGATAATAACTACTCGATCTATTTATATATAAAAAATAATTGTTCCCAAAGAGATGAACATTTGAATAAAAAATGATGATGCCTCATCGACATATTTCTTAGGCACTAAATTTGATCGATGTTAATTGAATGGAAAATTAACACCAAAATTAAATTATTTATAGTCAAAATGAGTGTCTCGACTAGAGGAATCAAAAAACCCCATGTTTACTTGATTCAAAGATCATTAAGACACTCAATTCATTAAATAACTCCCTACTGTCAAGAGATATCAGTAAGGTCGAAGAATTTATTAGCCAAAAGACCAAAAGGTGTTTCTTGTTGTCAATGTTAAACTTGCAATAAAAGTAAAGAAGAAGTGAAAGAGAAGAAGAAGAGAGTGCAAAGTGGCTAGGGTTGCAAATGCATCAACTATCAATTACAAGACTAAAAGATAAATATATATACAATAGGTAGAAAGGCTAAACTACCCTTAAGTAGGGTAAAATGATAAAAAGTAAACACAATAATTTCTAACATACCCCTCAAACTCACGATGGTTCAAGCGAAATCATCGAGAGTTTGCAAGTCAGAAAATGAAAACGTTGAGTGGAATGTGATTTCGTAAACACATCAGCAAGTTGCATGGAAGAAGAAATATAGGGTAAGGTGATAGTGCCATGTTGAAAATGATGGCGAGTGAAATGACAATCAATCTCAATATGTTTGGTGCGCTCATGGAAGACTAAGTTGCGGGCAATTAGTATAGCACTCTTGTTATCACAATACATAGGAGTTGGGCTAGAGAAAGAGACACCCATATCAGCAAGTAACCAGCGCAACCAACAATTTCTGCAGTGGTGGATGTCATGGCACGATATTCAGCTTCGGTAGAAGAGCGAGAGACAACTGCTTGCTTCTTACTCTTCCAAGAAATGAGAGAATCTCCTAGGAAAATGCAAAATCCTGTGGTAGACTTACGATTGGTGGAATCACCACCCCAATCAGCATCTGAGTAGGCACGTAATTCCAAAGAAGAAGATGCAGATAAAAGAAGACTCTGAAATTGAGTGCCCCGAAGATAACGAAGAATGAAAAGAACAACTGCCCAAAGAACTGTCGTAGGAGAGGCAACAAACTGACTAACAACATGTACTGCATAAGCAATATCAGGTCTAGTAATGGTAAGGTATACCAAGCTGCCAACAAGTGTATGATACAAGGTGGGATCAGATAAAGGAACACCATCTGAAGAGTATAGTGAACATTAAGTTCAAGAGGAGTAGTAGTTGTCCGAGTATCAGAGAAACGAGCTTGTTCAAGGATGGTGCCAATATACTTAGATTGGGAGAGAAGATAACCTCTAGGAGAATGAGCCACTTCAATCCCCAAAAAGTATCGAAGGGTACCCAAATCTTTCATCTCAAACTTTTGAGCTAATTGTAATTTCAACTCTGCAATCTCATTCACATCTTCCCCAGTAATAATCATGTCATCAACATATAAAGAAAGTATGATACGACCATGGGAGGTACTCTTGAGAAATAAGGCAGTGTCATGTGAGCTAGAATGAAAACCAAGAGATGCAATCACAATAGAGAACTTTTCAAACCAAGCTCGAGGAGCTTGTTTAAGGTCGTAGAGAGCTTTCTTTAATTTACAAACTTCACCAGGATTATGAGATACACTTGGTGGAGGCACCATGTAAACTTCCTCTTGAAGATCACCATTTAAGAATGCATTTTTAACATCCATTTGAGAGATATGCCACTGATGAATAGATGCAACTGCAATAAGAGCATGAATAGTAATCATTTTGGCAACATGAGCAAATGTTTCTTCATAATCTAAACCATACTGTTGAGAAAGACCCTTAGCTACCAAACGAGCTTTATATCGCTCAATAGATCCATCTAACTTTGTTTTGATCTTATATACCCAACGAGAACCAATTGCACATTTTCCTGGAGGAAGAGAGGTAAGGTCCCAAGTATCCGTCTTGTGCAAAGCAGAAAGTTCTTCTGTCATAGCTGTCTGCCAAAGAGGATCAAGAACAGCCTCTTGATAGGAAGAAGGCTTAGACAAATTGTGAATGGAGGTTAAGAATGAAGCAAAAGAAGTTGAATAAGTGGAGTAAACAAAATCTGGCAATTTTGTAGACTTACGATCACGTTGAGGGTAACGAGGAAGAGGAGGATCCACAACCACAGAAGGTTCTTCGGGAGCAGTAGGGATAGGGGGAGAATCAGGATCTGCAGAACTACCGGTGCCAACCCTGCAAAGCTCAAGATCAACATTATTTGTATCTGTGTGAAAAGGATCAATTGGTATAAGATTAGACTTTGTGAGGCTATGAGAAGAAGAATGGGGAATGGAGTAAAATGGTATATGCTCAAGAAATACAACATGACGTGAGACAAAAAGTTTTTGAGTGACAGGATCATAACAACAATATCCTTTCTGACCATCACCATAACAAAGAAAAACACAGATTGTCGAACGCGAAGACAATTTATTACGCTGTACATGAGGTAGAAGAACAAAACAAGTGGAGCCAAAAACTCTCAAAATGGAATAATCAGGAGCATTACCATATAATTTTTCAAAGGGGGACAAACCTGAAGTAACAGAAGATGGAATTCTGTTAATAATATAGACTGCAGTAAGAACAGCTTCCCCCCAAAATTCACTTGGAACTGAGCCAGACAAAAGAAGGGAACGAGCAGTTTCTACAATGTGACGATGTTTCCTTTCAGCAACTCCATTTTGTTCAGGAGTGTCAGTGCAAGAAGTTTGAAGAAAAGTCCCATTAGAGGCAAGTAATTCAAAAAATTTAGTAGAGGTATATCAACCTCCCAGATCACATCGAAAACACATAATAACAGCATTATGTTGAGTTTTGACAAAAGCACGAAACATATGATAATACTAAAAAATTCAGAACGATTTTTCATAAGATAAACCCAACAATAACGAGTACAATCATCAATGAACGAGACATAATATCTTGATCTACCTTTTGTATGAACAGGTGAAGGACCTCATATATCAGAATGAATCAAGTTAAAAGGTGCGACAGAGAGCGATACACTTTTAGAAAAGGGTAAAGCAGAAAATTTAGCAAGTTTACAACCACAACAATCAGAAATATCATGTGTTTGTAACTCGCCCAAATCTCCTTTAGAAACCAAGTATTTTAGACGAGAAGAAGACACATGTCCAAGACGAGAGTGCCATAGATAAAATTTAGAAGATGATGAACTCAAACGAAATGATGACAGGTCAACACTGGAAGCTGCAACATCTGGAACTTTTAGCTCATCCAGAATATAAAGTCCCCCTTGCCTACGGCCTGTCCCAATTAGCCTCCTGGATTGCGGATCTTGTACATAATAAGAGGTGGAAGAAAGTAAAACTGAGAAACCATAATCACACAATTGACCAACAGAAACTAGGTTCAAAGTAAGATTAAGAATATAGTAAACATTTGAAAGAGATAAATGTAGTGTGCATATAGACCCAGTGCCTGCTAGTGGCATAGGAGTCCCATCAGCCGTCATGACTGAGATAGATGATGCAGGATGTAAGGATACAAATGAGGTACGATCAGATGACATATGATGAGAAGCTCCAGAGTCAAGAATCCAAATGGATGAAGATATACCTGATGAGCTAGAGGGATGCAAACCTATGTTTGAGGAGGCAGACATGGCATGTGGTTATGTGGCAAGAAACTTTTGGAACTGCTCAGCAAGGGTGGATATTGTAGGACCCGAAGAATATGCATGTCCAACACCAAGAGGATCTGTCGGAGGAACAATAGCTGCAACATTTGATGTTGGTGTCTTGAAGCTTCGTGGGTGGAACTGATTGAGTTGTGTCTGCTGTGATTTGTTCAACAACTTTGGACATTGAGCTTTCCAATGTCCCTTTTGCTTACAAAAGTTGAATTCATCAAAACCAACTTTTCCATGAGATTTGCTTTTATTATGTGTAGCTGCAAAAACAGACATATTAGGAGTGGTGAGGATCCCTTTCTCAACATTTCCTTTCTCAGATTAAGACTTAAGACGAATTTCTTCAGCTAACAACTCATTAACTACTGAGTCAATTGTTGGAAGAGGATTGCGATGTAAAATTGTTCCACGAAGCCCTTCAAAGTCATCTCAAAGAGCCATTAAAAACTGAACCAAATGTTGTTCTTCTATATGATCAGTGTATGGTTTGAAAGCTCGCAATTCTGCAGATTCAGTAAGAGATAACTGATCCAAAAGGTTAGTCATGGCAGAATAAAATTCTTGAATGCTCATGTTGTTTTGTTGAAGAGTACAAATATCTATCTCTAATTGATATTGTTTTGCAAAATTTGACTGCACATATAATGTTTCTAAATGATTCCAAACTTCTTTAGCAGTTTCATATTTTGCTAATTGAACAGTGATTGATTGAGAAACCGAGTTATTGATCCAAGTGAATATTTTCGAATTGTTTGCTTCTCATAATTACAACATTTCTTCATATTTTTCATCTCATACATCTAGGGGCTTAACAGAGGTGCCAGAAACATAACTCCACATTCGTTTGCCTTTCAAAAAATTTTTTAATACATAACTCCAATAAGAGTAATTTTGTCCATTTAATTGCACACTGATAGACTGAAGAGAGTCATCTTTTTCATGGCTGCTATTATCAATATGAAAAGTGAAGCAAAGAAAAGAAAGATAAAATGCCAGTAAAGATTGATCACCCAAAAAAAACTGTAACTGGATCTATCAGATTTATCGTTGTAGACTGCAAATGAGGCTGAAAACTTCAAATAGAACTGGATCTATCAGATCTGTCACTGTAGACTACAAATGAAACCAAAAACTTCAAATAGATCCCTGAAGTTGGATCCGCGAAAGCTATGGATGAATCGAAACTTGCTCTGATACCATGTTAAACTTGCAATAAAAGTAAAGAAGAAGTGAAAGAGAAGAAGAAGAGAGTGCAAAGTGGCTAAGGTTGCAACTGCATCAACTATCCATTACAAGACTAAAAGATAAATATATATACAATAGGTAGAAAGACTAAACTACCCTTAAGTAAGGTAAAATAATAAAAAGGTAAACACAATAATATCTAACAGTCGACTCCCGTCTGCTCGCCGTCGTCAATGTCTCCTCCTTTCTAAAATCATTTCTCAAACATGACCATAACATCTAACACTGTATTGGTGATCCAACAATTACTTTCGGCTTCTGTAACTGCCAACCTCCATCAACACATATCTCTACCAATCATCGACCATGACAGCCACTACTTATAGCCATCATAGTGAGAATATGATGCTTATTCCGAACATCTGTCTTTTTTTATATGTTATATACAGATAAGTATTGTACCTAGTATAAAATTGTAACCCTTGTGAGAAAACATATATCTTTATACGTGCACATTCGTAGTTGATCGCTTTGATTGAGCTAGAACCCTTAGTTTCTCTCCTTTTGTGACTTCTTTCACATAAAAATTTCTGATGTTTTCACATGTTACTTTCCAATTAACTGCATGAGTGTTGAATCTTTGTATAATGTTGGGACGTTAATCAATCACTATACAATCGCAAACTTTCCAACACATTTTGGCGACATCTGTAGGAAACAAAGTGCAGTTGATGGAAATCTACTCTTCTTTATTAGCTAACAGGCACAATACACGAGCTTCTCATTTAAACACCTTACATTCTAGGGTAAATTCTCAGAGCCCATAATGTCAAGCTCTTGCACTGTTTCTCAACTATATGCATCCCATTGTTAGAGAAGATGTCTCTTCTTTGCCTCTCATGGTTTGCATGTTGAGAATGAAGAGCTATCAAAATTAAAATTTTCAACTTCTATGTGAATTTCGATAATAAACAATAGCACAAATGGGTGAGGTTCATCTACCCCTAGATCAACCATCAATCAGTGACACAAGATAGCAGATGCTCCATCATCAAACCCTCCTCATACTACAATTCTTCCTCAATGGAGCCACAAAGCTAGTCTCCTTTATTTTTTTTACTTTCACAAATCCATCTCATACGGCCAGACCAAATTGCAAACCTTCAACTCTTTTCGATAACTTAGCTCAACCACATCATGTAATTCACAATGAGCTAAGTTGTATGGTTCAAAAATAACTCATTTTAGGAGACAAATATCTTTTCTTACTAGCCATAATTCTCAAGTCTTTTGCTTTGATCGATGAGATCCTTCAACACATTATTCATGTAGGATTCAAACTTCCATGCATTGACTCTTATGGTGGGTCCTCCGAGCCATATACACATAGATTTTATTGTCATAATTATTCTTTAAATCATTTTACATTTTGTTATATCTTGGAGAGTACATTGTTATCTATTTTATATAATTACTTTTCATTCAATCTTTCCATATTTTTATGCATATTTATATTATTATTTTCATTTATATCACTCAATATAATTTTATTGTTATTCAAAATCACAATACAATAATATCTTTAAAAACAATAAGAACATCCACAATAAGATAGCCGTTGTCAATGAGAAAAGTCGGGAATTAAAACCAACTGGCTAGCCTGTCAGTTACTAATGTATTAAAAACTAAGGAGCGAGCCCCAAAGAAAAGTCATCGGTTCTTTTTAATATATCGGTAGATGCCGAAAGGCCTTCATTTTTTTCTTTCCCTCACTTGCATGCTCCGAGCCGATCGATGCTCTAGCTCTCCATTCATCTCTTATCTAAACTAATTTCTCGTGTTTCTACTCAAATCAACGTTATACTTGATTTCTACTATTCATAAAGATTTTTTTATTTTAATTTTTATATCTCTTATTTTTTAGATCTTAGGGTTTTAAATTATTATGAAAATTTGACTTTATTTTCAATGATTTTGATAATGTATCTCATTCTTATTGAGAAGGTTTGGGATTAGGATAATTTTTATATGCATTCTACCCAAATCTTACATATTTACACATCTAATACCTAAAGTTTAAAGTAATTCTAAATTTATACTATCCATATTTTTCATATCATATCAAAAATACTATCCATTTATTTTTTGAAAATCCAAATACAACTTTCATGCATATGTGCATTGGTATATATGCAAAAATTGAAATTTAGGTGTTAGATTTGTAAATATATAAGAATGAGTTTTCTATCTATAAAATTTTTTTTTGAAACATTGTATTGTACAAGTGGTATGATTTTGTTGTAATCAAATTTTATATCATTTATTCAAGCTCGATTAATTGAAACAAGTCGAGCAGTGAATTTTGAGCTGGAATATAATTAAATTACTCAATTTGAGACAACTCATTTCTCATTCTAGCCAACCAATATGAAACCGACTACACCACATATTGAAATTTGATCATTTATATCCTTATTTAGCTTTAAATATGCAAATTACAGTTAGATAAATAAATTACTGTGAGCTCTAAGGTATGTTTGTAAGTCACTTAGCTATCGGATCGTCGTGATTTTTGAGCAGGAATAAATTTAAATTTCTCATCGTTCCTTTTCTAGATAGTGCTCTACATCTATCTAGGATGATGAGGTTAATAGGTAGGTATCGACATTCACTATACATATAGAGCCCTCAGTTGTTGCTCAGCTCACTCAAATGGAGGTAAGAATGCAGATAGCATTGGAGGTGGAGCGATGTGAGGCAATCATGGAGGGAATCACCCAATAGAGGTGGAGACAAAAGAAGATGATAAGAATGAGGAGACTGATAAGGAGTATGATTGATCTTATTTCATTTATTATTATGAGACATTTAAGTACTAGTTTGGTGTTGGTTATGTACATATTAATTCATTTTCTATTATATGATACGTTATAATTGCATTTATTTTCAATTTATGATTGTCGTCAGAGGATATTGGTTTAATAGCTATGTGAATAGGTATATTAGATTGTGCTATGCATATTTCATATATGTTTTTTGTGATGCAATTGTAAGTACAGAAATACTATTGAAACAAAGGTGGTTCATTTTTTATTTTTTCAAGTATAATTTTTCAAGGATATAATGACAGACTTTTATTTATTATTTTGCAATGGGATCACATCCATTCCCACGCAAATACTTTTTGGTCAACTCTTTTACTGGGATATGAAACACCCTCATATTCCCTCCCAATCTGCTTCCTTATACGAAAATCTTTCTCAACTCTTGCTAAATTCTCGTGCGCCAAATTTTCACAAAATCTTCACAAACCTTGCATACGTTCGGCAGCATTTTGAGATTGGTACCTGACACGCCTAAAATATATACGCTTTTTGCTATATTATTTTACTCATTTTTTGATGATATTACACTTTAAAGGAAGGTATTTTGTATGTTTTTGATTTTAGGTACAAGAAATGGTGATTGGAGTAAAAGGAAGCAAAAACGATGCAATTTGGAGCAAAAACGAGCAAGAAATGAAATTTTGCCCTGACACCTTTCGATAAGTCTTTTGATGCTTAATCTCTTTTACACTTCTTGCATATTTTTGAATGAGATTACACTTTAAAGAAAGGTTGTTTTTATGCTTATTTTGTAGGGCTATCTGTTACGAACGCAACGCAACTGAAATGGGGCGAAACGGAGTTGAAACGGAGCCAAAAGGAGCGAAACGGTGGAGCCGCGCAGCAGCCTGCTCGCCGACGGCGAGATCGATCTCGCCGACGGCGAGATTTTCCAGAGACCACGGAAAAATGGCCGAAAAGCTCGCCGACAGCGGCCTCGAACCCGCCGACAGCGGCCCGGATGACCATGAACCGACTTTTGGCAGTTTTGGGCCAATATTCGACGTATTTGGAAGCTTTTTCGAAGGGGTGCTTAAGGAAACTCTTCGGAATTCGTCCATGCTCTTTAAAAATGACAAATTTGTGTTAGAAATGGGTAGATTAGAGAGAGAAACAATAGAGGAAATGAGAGAAAAACTTAGAGGAATGTTTAGGATTCTTAGATTAAGAGTAGAAATGTAGATTTCTACCCTTTTGGAGAGATTGGAGAAGAGATTTTGAGAGAATTTGTAAGGGATTTCGCTAGCATTGCATGGATCACCGGGAGACTTTATGGGAGAGATCTTCGTCTTTCTTTCAAAGGGAAAAAGCTAAGTATTGTTCTTCATTATCTTATGATTTTATAAACACTTGCGTAGTGGATTTTCTTTGGTTAAATGAAGTTTCCGTTGTGTTTTCTTTGCGCTTTGTGACGTATCTCTCTTACTCTTTCTTCTTTTTGAAAATATTGGCATAAGAAGATTATGCCATTTTTTTCATTTTACTTTTCTTTTGCAATGAGTAGAAATCATGTTTAGGATTTTGTGATGCATGGTAGAAGTAAATTTAATTATAAATGTGATGGTTTTTACTTGCACTTCATTTACATTGCAATAAGGGCCCATCAGTAGTGTTAAAATTTGTTGTAATTGCATCGACCCGAAAGGGCGGTGTAATTCTCAACAAAGTGGAACCACATTCAAATTCCATGGATGGTGAACTTCATGGGAATTGAATGCAAATAAATAGGGAAATATAATTATCGGGCGTAGAATTGGAGATTTTAGAGTGACAGGCTAAAATTCTCAATTCGGTCCTATCGTTTGGGTGCTGAAGTGTAGATTGTTAGCCCTCAGGCGAGGGGAACATGGGAGCTCCGAAGTGGCAGCCGGTATCCTCCCAGCCTAGCAGCAGATTCAGATAACTCAAGCATAGGATTAGTCAATGTTCTTTATGCCTGGACCAAAGGGTAAAGAATAGGATTGCTCCTATTTGGCACATACAATATTTAATGCATCTCAATCCTATACATTATCTATTTCATTACATAAGAATAGTAGTTTTAAAATCTCAAAATTCTCCAAACCAACTTATCCAAAAAGGGTGATCTTTAGAATTATTATTTGCATTTAGATATAGTTACTATCTTTACGTTTAACACTTGCATTTAGGAATAGTTGCTAGATAAACACAATCTTAATCGACATTCCAAACTAAAGACTATTAGTAGTAGACTAGAATTTGACTAAAGACTTCTTACTTCACTTCCTCGTGGGATCAATATTGGGGTTTTTAAAGAAAACTCTATATTACTTGAAACGATACGTATACTTGCGTAGTACCCCTAGTGTGTAAAATATTTTCTAACTTTTATATCATTTAAGATTTCGCACACTAGCCGCTATTTATAAATCGGGTCAAGTTTTTGGCCATCTTTTGGAAGTTAATTTACTGCGTAATTGCGGGTCGGGTCAGCACCTAAATTCCGATTCTCTCCTCAAAATTTCGAGATCGGTACTTAAATTCTGATTCTCTCCTCAGAATTTTGAGATAATTGCCTAAATTTTGATTCTCTGCTCAGAATTTTGAGATCGGCACCTAAATGCCGATTCTCTCCTCAAAATTTCGAGATCGGTACCAAAATGTCAATTCTCTCCTTAGAATTTCGAGATCAGTACTTAAATTTCAATTCTCATCTCAGGTTGGTACCTAAATTTCAGTCCTCAACTCAAAATTTCGAGGTCGATACCTAAATTCCAGTCCACAACTCAAAATTTTGAGTTCGGTACCTAAATTATGATTCTCATCTCAAGGCTGGTACCTAAATTCCAGTCCTCAACTCTGAATTTTAAGTTTGATACCTAAATTCTGATTCTCATCTCGATGATAGTACCTAAATTCCATTCCTCAACTCAGACTTTCGAGGTCGGTACCTAAAGTCTGATTCTCATCTCAAAGATGGTACCTAAATTCCATTCCTCAACTCAGAATTCTGAAATAAGGATGAGGCCACCTTAAATAGAGTAAGGCATCCTATTCTCTTCTCTGCACTATAAATTTCCACATCCTTTCCACCAAATTCTCCACATTCATCAAATTTAGAATTCTCTACAAAATCGAAAATCAAAATTTTCAAAATCAATCTCAAATCAATCTTAAAATCGATCCCAATTCAGTATCCAGATCAAAATCAAAATCAGAATTTGAAATCAAGATAAAATATAATATGTCATAACTGTTAGTTCCCTTGATGGTTATCTCTTTAAAATTCATAAAACACACCTTTGAAAGGATTAGAGAACACGAAATCAAAATAAAACGAATCTAAAATCTAAACCTAAAATCTTGCAATTTGAAGATTCACCTCTTAGTCCCCAGTGAGAGTTCTAAAATCTTCAATACAATAGGAGGTTTACCTGTTACTCTCCAGCTGAAACAATTCTCACTCGATTCTGCACTTTGTTCTGAACGGGTCGGCTTAGACGTTCATGTTGGCTCTGTTGATCTTTGCAGTCAACACCAATACGCGTGGTGTGCTTGGTTAGCACACCACACCTATTGGGGGTCCATTTGTTGACCTCATTTTTTGTGAGAATTGAATCTTCTCCAGGAACTTAAGATCTAACCATAGGACCTTCCTGATGACTATTCTATAAGACTAGTGATGTAACCCACCTCATAGAAATTCAAAACCACTTCTTTGTTCTTTTGAAATTTCACATGTGTGGCCTTGACCTCTAACACTTAGAAGGTTGGAGCAACATGAGAAAGCTCAAATTAAGTCCTTATAGGAATGTGAAGCCTCAGAAGCACCCTCTAATTTTGGGTGGTTGGAATTTGGTCTTATGCACACACACTTGAACATTTCACTTTCCACCATAATTTAAAACCTTAAACCAACCTTGCCTAGTCTGTTCCCCCTTTTTTTCGGAAACTCATGTGGGTGGTCCCCCGGACCCTTAGCCCTAAGCTAGGGTTTAGGTAAGACCAACACATAAGGGATCCAATAGTAAAGATTTTCTTGGTCTCTTGGCTTGAGAAGGATTATTTCATGATTCACATTCTCATTTAATCCCATTTTTACCAAACATCCAAATTTTGGCCTTTTAGCCCTAAACTTTTCAAAAATTACAAAAATACCCCTAAAACACGAAAATTCTCAAAATTGCCCAAATTCTCAAATCCTCTCCAAAAATCATTTCAAATCATTCAAATTGCTCAAAACACTCAAAAATTCCCAAATTCTAAAAATACCCCCAAAATAATTCAAATTACCAAAATGCCCTACAAATTCCAAAAATTTCTGAAATTTCTAAAGTTATCCCAAATAACCCCATAACCAATTTGAACCACTTATTGACCTCAATTGCACCCAAATTGACCAAAATATAAAAGGAAGGTATTATTGATGATATTACACTTTAAAGGAAGGTATTTTGTATGTTTTTTGGTTTTAGGTACAAAAAATGGTGATTGGAGCAAAAAGGAAGCAAAAACGGTGCAATTTGGAGCAAAAACGAGCAAGAAATGAAATTCTGCCCTGACACCTTTCGATAAGTCTTTCGATGCTTAAATCTTTTTTACACTTCTTGCATATTTTTGAATGCGATTACACTTTAAAGAAATGTTGTTTTTATGCTTATTTTGTACGGCTATCTATTACGAACGCAACGCAACTGAAACGGAGTGAATCAGAGCTAAAACGGAGCCAAACGGAGCGAAACGGTGGAGCTGCACAACAGTCTGCTCGTCGACGGCGAGATTTTCCATAGAACACCGAATAATGCCCGAAAAGCTTGCCGACAGTGACCTTGAACCCGCCGACAGCGCCCGGGAAGGTTCTAGACCGACTTTTGGCGCTTTTGGGCCGAAATTCGATGTATTTGGACGTTTTTTCGAAGGGGTGCTTTTGGAAACTCTTCAAACTTCGTCCATACTCTTCAATATGGTGAATATAGGTTAGAAAAGTGTGGAGAAAAGAAGAAAAAAAAAAGAGAGAATGTTTAGGATTCTTAGATTAGGAATATAAATGTAGATTTCTACCCCTTTTGGAGAGATTGGAGAGGAGAATTTGAGAGAATTTGTAAGGGATTTCGCTAGCATTGCATGGATCACCGGGAGACTTTGTGGGAGAGATCTTCATCTTTCTTTGAAGAGGAAAAAGCTAAGTATTGTTCTTCATTATCTTATAATTTTGTAATCAATTACCTAGTGGATTTATTTTGGTTAAATGAAGTTTCTGTTGTGTTTTCTTCGTGATTTGTGACGCATCTCTCTTACTCTTTCTTCTTCTTTGGAAATAGTGGCATGAGAGGATTATGCAATTCTTTTCATTTTACTTTTCTTTTGCAATGAGTAGGATTCATGTTTAGGATTTTGGGATGCATGCTGTAGAAGAAGTTTTAATTATAAATGTGATGGTTTTTACTTGCACTTCATTTACATTGCAATAAGGGCCCATTGTAGTGTTAAAATTCGTTGTAATTGCATTAAGTCCCGAAAGGGCATATGTAATTCTCAACAAAGTGGAACCACATTCAAATTCCATGGATGATGAAGTTCATGGGGATTGAATGCAAATAAATAGGGAAATATAATTAATCGGGCGTAGAATTGGAGATTTTAGAGTGACGGGCTAAAATCCTCAATTTGGTCCTATTGTTTGGGTGCTGAAGTGTAGATGTTAGCCCTCAGGCGAGGGGAATGTGGGAGCTCGGAAGTGGCAGCCGGTATCCTCCCAACCTAGCCGCAGATTCAGTAACCAAACATAGGATTAGTCAATGGACTTTATGCCTGGACCAAAGGGTAAAGAATAAGATTGCTCCTATTTGGCACATACAATATTAAATGCATCTCATTCCTACACATTATTTATTTCATTACATAAGAATAGTAGTTTCTAATATCTTAAATTTCTCCAAACCAACTCATCCAAAAAGGGTTATCTTTAGAATAATTATTTGCATTTAGTTATTGTTACCATCTTTACATTTAACACTTGTATTTAGGAGTAGTTGCTAGATAAAAAATAATTTTAATCGACATTCCAAACTAAGGACTAATAGTAGTAGACTAGAATTTGACTAAAGACCTCTTACTTCACTTCCTCGTGGGATCGATACTGGGGTTTTTAAAGAAAACTCTATATTACTTAAAAATATATGTATACTTGCGTAGTACCCCTAGTGTGTAAAATATTTTCTAATTTTTATATCATTTAAGATTTTGCACACTAGCCGCTATTTATAAATCGAGTCAAGTTTTTGTCCATCTTTTGGAAGTTAATTTACTGCGTAATTGCGGGTCGGGTCAAGTTTTTGGCGCCGTTGCCGGGGAAGCTTCGGTAAGAACTTTAGGAGAATTTTAGTTGAAGTAATTAGGCTTAGACTTGGAAAATTGTAGTGTCGTAAAAACTATTTTTGTGTGAAAAGTGTTTTTATATGAAAAAGTGTTGTGAAAAAGAACAAAAAAAATTGATTATATGAAAAATAAGGTGTTCGTGAAAATGTTTTGTTGTGTTGAATATATTTCATTTATTATTTGTTTAACTGTTAATGTATTTTTGGTTATGTTGCGTATGCGAAACAAAGGATCTGCAGGACTTGTACCTTATGATCCCGAGTTTGAAAAAAATAAAAAAATAATAAAAATACAGAAAGGACTCAAAAAACTAGAAATGAAAATGGAAAACTTTCAAGATAATAACTTGGAAAATCATCATAAATCATTGAGGGATTACATAAATCCTACGACAGATGAAATTCACTCTAGTATACAAAACCCTGTCGTAGAAGCTGACTCGTTTGAAATAAATCCTGAGATTATCCAACTGGTGCAGAACAATCAGTTTGGGGGAACTCCTTCGGAGGATCCCTATTTACACTTATCAAATTTTCTAGAACTTTGTGCTACATTTCGTTATAATGGCATGTCAGACGATGTTTGATTGAAGTCTTTTTTCCTTTCTCACTAAGGGATAAGGCTAAAATGTGGTTATACTCATTAGCATCTGGTTCTATTAAAAATTAGGAGGAGTTAACTCAAAAATTCTTAGCTAAGTATTTTCCACCTTCAAGGACTACTCAATTTAGAAACGATATTATCTCATTTTGTCAGTATGAAGGAGAATCAATATACGAAGTTTGGGAAAGATTTAAGGAACTCCTAAGAAAGTGTCCACACCATGTTCTGCCCGATTGGTTAATCATTCAAATATTTTATAATGGGTTAGTAGGATACCTTGGGTCTATAATTGATGCTGCCGCTGGTGGATCATTAATATCAAAATCATTTAATGAAGCGTATGCATTAATTGAAAAAATGGCTACAAATTAATTTCAATGTCCCTCTGTAAGGGTAAATCATAAATATGTAGCTAGTGTTCATGATACATATGAGATTGGAATTCTTGCATCTTAGGTTGTTATTATATCAAGGAAGTTGGACCAATTTGGAATGAACCAACCTCAATTTACTCCTGTAAGTGAGGAAAGTTCATTAGGGCGTATAATTAATTCTAACTTATCATATGACGCTTTAAATACCATAAATAACCTTTATTCTAACTTTTACATCTCTGGTTAGGAGAACCATCATAAATTTAACTGGAATCATACTATTGATGGTGGAAAGCAAAAATGAGAAAATAATCATGCAAATCATAATGGAAGTTGGAATAATCAGGGGAACACAAACTATAGACCTTCAAATCCACCGGACTTTAACAATGATCAACAATTTGAGGATAATAAAATGTCTATGGAAGAAGTGGTATTGCAAACGGGAAACCAGTTGCAAAGTCAAATAGTTGCAATTAGAAACATAGAGAATCAACTGGGACAAATTGCTAATTCACTTAGCAGTGGAACCCAAGGAACACTTCCTAGCAACATTGACATCAACCCTAAAGAGAACACTAATGAACAAGTAGAAGTTGTCCAATTAAAAAGTGGAAGAGAGATAGAGGATGTGGTTAGAAAAGGGAAAGATGTTGTGAGAGAAACAAATGAAACTAAAAGACCTGAAGAACATGTTTCTAAGGATCTGGGAAAATTAATATCTTCAACTAAAATCAGTTTGGAAACACCACCACCTCCATTTCCTCAAAGACTTAGACAGCATGAGTTGGATAAAAAATTTTCAAATTTCATGAAAGTACTTAAGAAGTTAACGATAAATATTCCTTTCACTGAAGCTTTTGAACAGATGTCAAGTTATGCAAAGTTTATAAAGGATATATTAAACAAGAAAAGGAAATTTGGGGATTATGAGACTGTTGCACTAAGTGAGGGGTGCAGTGTCATACTTCAGAAAAATTTTCCTCGGAAACTTAAAGATCCTTGTCGCTTTACAATTCCTTGTGCAATTGGAGAAAAATTATGTGGAAAAGCTTTATGTTATTTAAGAGTGAGCATTAATGTGATGCCTCTATCTATATTTAGAAGGTTAGGTTTAATCGATATTTTTCACACTACTGTAACCCTTATGTTAGCTGATCGATCTATCATTTATCCAAAAGGAGTTATAAAAGATGTGTTTATCAAAGTGGATAAATTTATCTTTCCTTTGGACTTTATTGTATTAGATATGAAGGAAGATAAAGAAATTCCAATTATTTTAGGGAGACCTTTCCTTTTTACTGGACAAGCTATGATAGATGTGCAAAAAGGAGAGTTGGCTATTAATATTAATGACCATGAAGTTGCTTTTGATGTATTAAACACTATGAAATATCCAACTGAGAGAAAAGAAGATGATTATTTTTTGATAGATGAAATTGATTATCTAAGTAAAGACCGTTTCCAAGAAAGTTTTGAGAGTAAGTTAACAGATGAGAATGAAATAGACTTTCATGATGATTCGAAAAAGTTGTGTAAAGAAGACTGTATGTATGTTCAGGAGTGGTGTGAAAATATGGACGCTACCAAAAATAATAAACTTTTAATTCCATCTGTTGAAAAATCTCATGAGCTTAAGATAGATGTACCCCATACAATTTTAAATCCTATCTATTTAGGGAATTCATCTACACAACCAGTCTTTATATCTTCAGTTGCGACTCATTCACAAGAAAAACCTAAATTAAATGATGAACAAGATAAAATTATTGAACTAAGACTTGGAAGAGAATTTGAGGATAAATTTCAAAAGAACTTTGAGTTGAGAAAAGAGGATAAGGATATTGGAAGACCATCGGAAGAAATTCCTGGGGAATTAGAAAAACATATTTCCACAACTAAGATAGATCCTCAATCGTTTAATAATTATAAAGGGGAAGAAGTGGAAGATAACTTGAATCATAAGAGTGACATAAAAGAATTTGATCCAGAATCTGAATTATCTAGAGAGAATCTGATCCAAAATTTGGGAGATATTGAAGTATCTTATAAAGATCCATTTCTTATAAATTTCAAGGATGATATTAATATGCGGATTGAAAAAATCAATAGAAGAATATTGGATCTAGAAAGAAATATGAGGAATTATGATATAAATCAAACTGAAAATGAAGAGCTAAATGAAAAATTAAAATTTAAGGATTTTATAGGAATCCCTGGATCTGAAAAAGATTGGGCGATTGATCGAGGATTACTTGATTGGAATATTGATCCAGGTGGAATCATTTGTCTTGCTAATGACGTTAAACCAAGCGCTTTATGGGAGGCAACCCATAGTTATCAGTGTGCTTTGATTTAGTGTGCTTGCGAGACATGATTGTTAGTGTTGTATGGTGTTTGCTTTAGAGTGGATTGACTTGATCTATATGTGTCATTATGGATTGATAAGTTTGATTGTTGTTAGTAGATGTTTGGATTGTTAGTAGTTTGATCTTTGTGTGTCATGAGGGATGTGATTCCTTAACTTCTTATTATGGCTAGACTTGTTCTCTTGTAGTAATTAGATTAATGTGTCCACTATGACTTGGGTCTCACCCAGACTTGAGTTTTACAAGAGAAATCATGAATTTCGAACATTGATAGTTCCTTCTTAATTTGTTACTTCCTTTCTGCGACTTTATTTTCATTAGGTAGGAGTCGCGAACCTATTTGATGAATACCATTACGATGATCTTACACTATCTTTATAACTGTTAGAGGTGCTTAATTGCAGGGACTAGATGATGCCTGAGATTGGTGCCTAGGAACCAATTTATCAGGGATAATCTTATCTTTCGGATTATAATCTATAAAACCATTTAAAATGTACATAATTTAATAGAGTAGTGATTCCGTTAGAAATTGGAAGTAAATCAGTGTGATGTGATGAGTTAATGGATGAATTGACCTCATTTATCATAGTGTGTTTATGTTTGTGTTACAACTTTATTTAGACTTGAAGAACATTTTTATATTCCTTTGCTGATACCTGCTATGCTAGTTAAACTTTTATTTAGTGAATTTCATTCTAGCATGATTAGTTTAGATTTACTTTCTGTTGCATATTGTTTTGTCCTAATGAATACTTGCAAAAGGATTTGATAGACATTTGTAGTAGATAGAATTTCTAAACTATTTTTCTTCCTGCTTATATTTTTTGTACTGAATGCTTTATATGTTAAAAATTAAGTTTGGGGGTAGGAAGAAAAATAAAATTTTAATGTGAAAATACTTCCTTTTAGTGTAATTTTATTACAAGCATGTTTTAGGTTAGATTTAGTTTCTCCTACAGTCATTCTATCCTGATTATGAATGTATATAAATTTGATAGGATGTTGTAGTAGTTCGTAGATTTAACCTTTACTTTTTCTTCCTGCTATATTTTATGGAATTAATTGTAAAATATTTTTGAAATTTAAGTTTGGGGGAAGAAAAATATTAACTCTTATTTGTTCTCAATTGTTATATTTTCAAAAATTATTAGCATAACTTCTGGCAGTTGAACCTCGCTTGAGATAACTAAAACTTTTTATTTTAGTTGAATATTATGGAAGGATTGGATAAAAGTTTTTAGTAATAAAAGTTAATTTTATAAGGATAAGATATTTGGTATGAAAGAATTTGATTATAGTTAACTATTTAAAGTAAAGAAAACTGTATTTTTGAAATGTTAAGAGACTTAAAGCATTGTGTGTTAAGAAGAGATTGTGACTTTATGATGAATAATAAAGCTCATACCTAATTATAAAGTAAGGATGTGTTTCAAGTTTAAACTTTAGAAAGAGGAGAGTGAAGTTCAAAATCATTACAGGCTCTCCAGATATAGTAATCCTCATTAAAAAAAAAGAAAAAAAAAGAGAAAAAGAAAAAAGAGTGAAAAAAAGGGATTGAAAATGATTCCGAAAGAAAAGAAAAATATTTATGAGGAGAAGCTTGAGGAGATGCCTAATCAAAAATTGGCTTCACTTGAGTCGCCCTAAAGGGAGAACTTGATTTCATTTCTGAATTTATATTTAAAATATTGGCCTACATTCTAATGAATTTCGCATGAACTCTTTTTTCACATAATATTTCAAGGCATTCTTAGTGTAACAAATTATGGTTTATCTTGAAAAAATAGAAGACTAGAACTCTTAGACTTGATTGCTGAATATTCTTATACTTGTAGTGTTAACCCGAGATACTGAATTTCTTTCTAAAATTCTAACCAATATATTCTTTTAAATGAAAATTTTTAGTATCTTACAGGTGAAAAGTACATTGCCTTGAATTATATTTTTATGTAGAAAAAGGGTTACTTGAGGACAAGTAACAGTTAAGTTTGGGGGATTTTGACACGCCTAAAATATATAAGTTTTTCCCAATATCATTTTACTCATTTTTTATGATATTACACTTTAAAGGAAGGTATGTTATATGTTTTTTGCTTTTAGATACAATAAATGGTGATTAGAGCAAAAAAGAAGCAAAAACGGTGCAATTTGGAGCAAAAATGAGCAAGAAATGAAATTCTGCCCTGACACCTTTCGATAAGTCTTTCGATGCTTAAATCTATTTTACACTTCTTGCATATTTTTGAATGAGATTACACTTTAAAGAAAGGTTGTTTTTATGCTTATTTTTAGGGCTATCTGTTACGAACGCAACCCAACTGAAACGGAGTGAATCAGAGCTAAAACGGAGCCAAACGGAGCGAAACAGTAGAGCTGCGCAGCAGTCTGCTTGCCGACGGTGGCCTAGATCTCACCGACGGCGAGATTTTCCAGAGAACAATGAATAATGCCCGAAAAGCTTGCCGACAGTGATCTCGAACCCACCGACAGCGCCCGGGAAGGTTCTAGACCTACTTTTGGCGGTTTTGGGCCGAAATTCGATGTATTTGGATGTTTTTTCGAAGGTGTGCTTTTGGAAACTCTTCAAACTTCGTCCATACTATTCAAAATGGTGAATATAGGTTAGAAAAGTTTGGAGAAAAGAAGAAAAAAAAAGAGAGAATGTTTAGGATTCTTAGATTAGGAGTATAAATGTATATTTCTATCCCTTTTGAAGAGATTGGAGAGGAGAATTTGAGAGAATTTATAAGGGATTTCGCTAGCATTGCATGGATCGCCGGGAGACTTTGTGGGAGAGATCTTCATCTTTCTTTGAAGAGGAAAAAGCTAAGTATTGTTCTTCATTATCTTATAATTTTGTAAACAATTATTTAGTGGATTTGTTTTGGTTAAATGAAGTTTCTGTTGTGTTTTCTTCGTGCTTTGTGACGCATCTCTCTTACTCTTTCTTCTTCTTTGGAAATAATGGCATGAGAGGATTATGCAATTCTTTTCATTTTACTTTTCTTTTGCAATGAGTAGGATTCATGTTTAGGATTTTGGGATGCATGCTAGAAGAAGTTTTAATTATAAATGTGATGGTTTTTACTTGCACTTTATTTACATTGCAATAAGGGCCCATTGTAGTGTTAAAATTCGTTGTAATTGCGTTAAGTCCCGAAAGGGCATATGTAATTCTCAACAAAGTGGAACCACATTCAAATTTCATGGATGGTGAAGTTCATGGAGATTGAATGCAAATAAATAGGGAAATATAATTAATCAGGTGTGGAATTAGAGATTTTAGAGTGACGGGCTAAAATCCTCAATTCGGCCCTATCGTTTGGGTGCTGAAGTGTAGATGTTAGCCCTCAGACGAGGGGAACGTGGGAGCTCTAAAGTGGCAACCGGTATCATCCCAGCCTAGCCGCAGATTCAGTAACCAAACATAAGATTAGTCAATGTTCTTTATGCCTAGACCAAAGGGTAAAGAATAGGATTGCTCCTATTTGACACATACAATATTAAATGCATCTCATTCCTACACATTATCTATTTTATTACATAAGAATAGTAGGTTTTAATATCTCAAAATTCTCCAAACCAACTCATCCAAAAAAAGTTATCTTTAGAATTATTATCTGCATTTAGTTATAGTTTCTATCTTTACATTTAGCACTTGCATTTAGGAGTAGTTTCTAGATAAAACACAATTTTAATCGACATTCCAAACTAAGAACTATTAGTAGTAGACTAGAATTTGACTAAAGACCTCTTACTTCACTTCCTCGTGGGATCGATACTGAGGTTTTTAAAGAAAACTCTATATTACTTGAAACGATACGTATACTTGCGTGGTATCCCTAGTGTGTAAAATATTTTCTAATTTTTTTATCATTTAATATTTTTGCACACTAGCCGTTATTTATAAATCGGGTCAAGTTTTTTGCCATCTTTTGGAAGTTAATTTACTGCGTAATTGCGGGTCGGGCCAGTGAGCACAACCCAAATCCATGCCTTGACCCAAATTGACCCAAAATTGGACTTTACCCGCATTCCCCTTTTATTCAAAGCTTTACACATGTCAAGCCCAAATTGACTTTACCAAAACCAGCAGCAGCCGGAAAACCACATGGCCGAGAACTCCACCTTAGATAAAACTCAAAATTATACCCATCAAATGTGTCCCAATCTAATTGTTCATTAGAACTCTTCTTCCCTCTTCCTAGGAACTTGAGCTCACTCTTTGGTTATCCCAACCTAAGCCCCTAAGCTCCTCTATAAATGCACCGCCTCTCACGGCCCACAAGGGGAGATGTTCAATTTCCTTAAGGAAACTCTGCCCAATTGATTCCATAGACTCCTCAAGACCTTCTGAGCTCAATCAAGCCATCCTCCAGCCTTAATTCTCACTGCTTGAGCCTAATTTCCTAGCGCAATTCTCAGGCCAGAAACAGGACACCTCTTCAAACTCCACAAAATCCTAAATTGACTTGCTCCTCACCTTTACCAGAGCAAGAGAGGAAGTTACCCACCAAAAGCCCCATCTCCAGAGCACCCTAACCCACTTCAAGACCAAGCGTGAACTACCTCTAGGAGGAGTTTTGAACCATACCTAAGCTTAGCTCAAATTGAGACATCCAAGAGGTTCGCCAGGACCAAACAAAGCTACTGCAGCACCTGATTGAGGTTGCACCTCTCAGGCAAAGCTATAAAATTTTTCTCTCCATTTTGTGCTCGGTTTCAGACATTATGAAGCAAACTTGTATTTCATATGTATGTAACCAAATAGATATGTTTATCTCACTTAGATAAAGGAGTAGGAAAAAACACCATGCGATTCGGTTGAGTCTAGGCTGAGATATTAGTTCTGGAAGGTGAACAGCTTACAGGATGAGCCAGTTGAGGACGGTGAGCTATAGCCATCCAATCGCATGTGTATCGGATGGACGGCCCTGATGGGTCGAACAATGCTTCGGTACGTGAACAACGGAGCACATCAGCGCTAAATTAGACAGCGGTGTTGAATGGCGGAGCGGCGTGTGGCAGTTCGACATGTTTGAGGGTTAAGTCAGCACTGACTAGTTTAAGTAGGAAATTAGGTGATTTAGTGAGTTATTTAATTCAGAAAACTTAGAAAAATCATAACTTGGTGTAGAAAATTCATAAAAATAAAATAAATATACCCACTTGCTTAGTTAACGGAGGACAACAATTTGGAATTAAAATCCAAATCATTTGACTTATGTTTATTTTTAAATTAATTCAATACAGTAAATCTTATTTAAACCATAACTCATCACCCAAATTACACCATGGAATAAGACTGTAAGGGGTTTTGCTCTCCCTGTTGTTAGGGATCTTCTCTGATTTTTTCTAAGGTCAGAGGGCATCTCTAGCCAGAGAACCCAATTTTTAATTTAATGGTCCCTGTTTTGCTTAAAAATTATAATAATTGACAAATCAGAAAAGTGCAAAACTTATTTTGGTAGGTTCACTGTAGTCACGAGATCCTAGGAATAATATAAAATGGATTTTATGAATTAAAAATATCACTAATTTTCACTAACTCACTAAAACATAAGAAAAATAAAATAATTAAAATATAATCAGAAAAATCACAAAAAATCAATCCACACTAAAGTCAATAGGGAAACTCCACATGAAAGTTTGATTAGAATTGATTTGGTCACTAAAATTGAGATTTCAAGTAATATGGCATTTTAATATTAAAATAATTATAATAATTAAAATACAAGTAAAAAAAATTACAAAATAGGTTTTGGGAGTTCCTTGTGAACAGAGGGACTTGGGAAAAATAAAATTAGAATTAAAATAAACACTTCACTTTTAAGCCTTTTTTTATTTTAAAATAATTGAAATAATTAAAAATTATATAATTAAAAATGACAAAAATACTAAAATATAAAAATTCAACAAAAATTTTCAAATTGCTTCCTGATCAGTTTGGAACAATTAAAATATTTTTCTCAATTTTAAAAATAAAGTTATAAATTTAAAAGGCTTAAAATGAATTTTCTTTAATTTTGCATTAAAATAATTCAAATAAATCAAGAAAAATTAGAAAAATATGAAATTTGCTTTTCTAAATTCCTTGAACTCAAAAGGATTTAAGAAAAATATAAAACTTAATTTTCAACTTAAATAATATTTTTTATTTAATTAATATTCAAAATTAACAAATATTATAATAATTAAAATAAAACTCAAAAATATCTTGAAAATTGGCTTAAATTGTCCTCTAACCTAGGTGAACCTCCAATAATTTTCTTAATGATAGATCCTTTACCCTAGTTAGTTATTAAATTAACATGGAAAATACCTAACTTTGAATTAAAATAATTATAAAAATTAAAATAAATTAAAAAAATTACATTTTTCTCCTCTGTTATTTTAATTGACCCATTAGTGGGGTAAAATAAAAATTTCAAAGTCATTTGAGTTAAATTTAAAATGTTATGAAGTGATAAGTCTAAAAGGGCAAAATGATAATTTTAGGATTTAAGCCTTAATTAATATTTAGGCCTAACCAAAATGGTAAATGGGCAATGCATAATATTAATTGACATCTTAGATGATTGAAACATGAGGGGCTAATAGGTAGACACTAATTCACCACTTTTCAATACTATTAAAATTTGGAAGTTAATCAAATTTGATAATCCTAAAGTAAAGAGGGTTTTGATTTAGGAATAGTTTAACTCACTAATCTAAAGCCCCTAATCAATGGTTAGATGATAATTACATCTTTGATAAAGTTCCAATTTCACTTAATCTAATATCGCTTTAGATTATAAATCTACTCATAAAAGCTTAAAGGCTAGGTAGTGAACCAGGTTCGATCTCAACTTTAATTAATGAGGCATAGAAAATAGAACATAATCATTTATAAACATTTTGAAAACACTTCTAGCCCAACCTTCATCAAATTGGCTAAGTCTCCTAATAATTCAATTTGCTTTTAAAGGCTTTCACTCGCATAACTCATAAATGAAATTCCAAATGAATGTTACTCCATTCACGGGAAATCAAAACATCTAAGTTCACTGAGCAAGAATTAAAACATTTTTAATAAACCCTAATTGAACATGTGTGGTTAATTGAACTAAACAATGAAACTAAATGAGCTCGAAATGATCTCAAGTGTTTTTAAAACATATTCAGGGTTATGCCCTGAGCACTTCCTTAAATTAATGTGATATTTGAGAAGAACAGTTGGATGTCATTGTTCTTTGATCAAGAAAATGATCCTTAACATATCTTAGGGACCTAAACCATTGAATTTCAATCACCACTTCTATGCCTGCTTTAAATGCCAAAAAATTCTGCAGATATACTCGAAGACTGCTGATGCACCAAAAATATATACAGTTTTTGCTACATAATTTTATTCAATTTTTATGATATTACACTTTAAAGGAATGTATTTTGTATTTTTTTGGTTTTATGTACAAGAAATGATGATTGGAGCAAAAAGAAACAAAAACAGTGCAATTTGGAGCAAAAATGAGCAAGAAATGAAATTTTGCACTGACACCTTTCGATAAGTCTTTCGATGCTTAATCTCATAACCGAAAAATGCCAGAAAAGCTAGTCGACAGCACCCTCGAGCCCGCCGACAGCGCCCGACACGACTATGAACCGACTTTTGGCAGTTATGAGTCGAAATTCAACGTATTTAGACGCTTTTTGAAATGTTTCTTGTGGCAACGCTTCAAAATTCTTCCCTACACTATAAAAGAACAAATTTAGGTCAGAAAAGAGAAGATGAATGTTAGGAAAATCTTAGAGAATGTTTAGGTTTCTTAGATTAGGAGTAGAAATGTAGATTTCTACCCTTTTGGAGAGATTGGAGAGGAGATTTTGAGAGAATTTGTAAGGGATTGCACTAACATTGCATGGATTGACAGAAGACTTTGTGGGAGAGATCTTCATCTTTCTTTTAAAGGGAAAAATCTAAGTATTGTCCTTCATTATCTTATGATTTTGCAAACACTTACCTAGTGGATTTGTTTTGGTTAAATGAAGTTTCCATTATGTTTTCTTCGTGCATTGTGACGTATCTGTCTTACTCTTTCTTCTGCTTTGGAAATAGTGGCATGAGAAGATTATGCCATTCTTTTCCTTTTACTTTTCTTTTGTAATGACTAGAATTCATGTGTAGGATGTTGAGATACATGCTAGAAGATGTTTTATATATAAATGTGATGGTTTTTACTTGCACTTCATTTACATTGCAATTAAGTTCTGTTGTAATGTTAAAATTCGTTGTGAAAACATACGATCTGAGAGAGTTATTCTTTCTACAACTAAGTACGAACCATATTCAAATTCCATTGATGGTGAAGTTCATGGGGATTGAATGCAAATAAATAGGGAAATATAATTATTGGACGTAGAAGTAGAGATTTTAGAGTGGCAGACTAAAATACCCAATTCGGTCCTATGTTTGATTACTGAAGCGGAGATGTTAGCCCTCAGACGAAGGGAACATGGGAGCTCCGAAGTGAGAGCCGGTATCCTCCCAGCTTAGTTACAGATTCAGTGAACAAGCATAGGATTAGTCAATGTTCTTTATGTCTAGACAAAAGGGTAAAGAATAGGATTCTCCTGCTCCTATTTGGTACATACAATATTTAATGCATCTCATTCCTATACAGTATTCATTTCATTACATAAGAATAGTAGTTTTTAGTATCTCAAAATTCTCCAAACCAATTCATCCAAAAAGAGTTATCTTTAGAATTAATATTTGCATTTAGTTATAGTTATTTTCTTTACATTTAACACTTGCATTTAGGAGTAGTTGCTAGATAAAACATCAATTTAATCGACATTCCAAACTAAGGAGTAATTGTAGTAGAATAGAATTTGACTAAGGACCTTTTATCTCGCTTCCCTATGGGATCGATAACCAGGACTCCACTAGAGTTCTGTATTACTTGAGTGATACGTATACTTTTGTTGATATAAGTGACTTTATTATTAATCAATTACACTCATTTTTATCACCTCAAAAAGTAGCTGTCAACTGCCACGTACGCATTTATTTATTCCAATTTACACTGCTTTATTTATTAAATGTTTTACTTCTTCCTGCATGTCAAAACTGAAACTTTAAGATAGCCATGAAAACAAAATGAAACCAAAAATTGAATTCACCGCCACAATAATAAAAAGTATAAAATAACGTAAAATTAAATCACATACAAAATAATAAAATAATAATTGCAATTAAATTAAAACTTCTCCATCAGATTATAGGAAATCCCTCAGAGGATGGAACCTACGGTTGCTAACGAGATTTACCACGGTCCGGATGAAATTATGGAACTCATTCATTTAAGTTTAGCAAATTTATTTATACTAAGTGAATCCAAAGAAAATAATGGTATCGAAATAAGGGAACCGTGGGATCCTAACCGGTATCGCATAAACATATTAAATATTTCTCCTTAATTACGACAACTAATGACAACACAATAAAACTTGAACTCTAGAACTTGACACTTCTCTCATGTCTGCAAATTGACACTTCTAAAACTGAATCTGCTGCAATGAGGTGCTCCGAGCAAACACAATGGGCAGCACGACGCGGAAGCGAACAACTCTTCAACAACAAACCATTCATTAGAAATAAATAACAAGCCTTAGGACTTTGAGGTTGTTTGCCTAATGCAACGTAGGTCCTCACTTTATCTCTTTATGCCTAAGCACAATCATGTTGTGTGATTTAAGCCCTGAACTCTGTAAAGGATTTTAAAGTTTTCGTTCGTTACGACATAAACTCTCCTATCTTTCAGGCTATTTGTATGAGTATATCATGCAAACATAAGTCCTAAATTAATAAATTGGTAGGTTGAAATATTAAATAATTTTCTCCTCAAAACTGAAGCCCCACAATAGGATAGTTCGGGAAGTCATCAGGGTTCTCTTATGGATCTGTGACGTCCCCTACCTCTCATTCCTTTGAATTTTTAAAAATAATTATTCCTATCTGCACTAATTCCATTCGATATTCTCCAGGTCCATCATTGAAAACTTTAAACTTTGAAAATCTTGAGAGCAAAATCACTTATCTTTATCGAGAGTTTTCTTGAGTGACTTCGATCATTTAAGATGTAATTAAGTATAAGGGCTTGCATTTATAAGAAACTTTAGAACCCATGTAACATAAACCCTGCCTAATTCTCTTGTATTAGGTAGCAAAACTTGTGGGTCAACATAAAATTAGTTCGCAGACCAAACAGCGTAAATCTATTAGTTTAATTTATCAAACCTCACTATCAGGTAATGTGTCTATCCTTTGAGATAGGTGCATGACTTGCAGTGTATGATTTTTTTATTTAAACTATCAAGGATATGGGACCAGTTTGGTCTAATATTTTCAAAAATCAAAACATTATTTTCCATATATATATATATATATATATATAATTAAATCTAATTTAAACCAGGCGACAAGATTTTTATTCTGGCGATCGACAAGATGAAGGAAGGAAAATGGAGAAGTGGAGGAAGAAGAAGAATTAAGAAGCTAACTCTTTGAAACTCTCCAAGAACTCCTATGATCACCCCTCAAGTCTCTGTCTCTCCCCTCAGTTTTTCATACCAGAATGGTGATCGAGAAAGAAAACGTGAGAGGAGGAAGAAGAAGAAAAATGGAGAAGAGCAAGAAGGAGAAGGTTGAATAAGCTCTCCAAAGGCTTTTCAACAATCTCCCCCAGCCTCCATGTGATCGCTTTCTATCTCCCTCCAAGTGAAAGCTGCGCAATCTCCCTCGCCAGTCCTCCCTAGCCAAGATATTTTCCTAGGCTCAAGGCATGAAATGACTGACTGCATCATTTTGACAGGTCCCAAATTACTCACGTCATTTCCTACTTTAAAACTGGTTCAAAGGCTTTTCTCAGCGGCGGGCGTCGAGGCAGAAAACCGGGAGCATTAGTGAGATGATCAAGAAAATGACTGAAAGGTATGGTATGGCGTGGTCACTCCCCTGTGTGGGCTTGGCCAAGCGTAGGTGTGGTCATGCCGCATATGTTTTTGTCACGCCTACCCTATTTGGGGTCTATTTTATGGTTTTGTTGATTACAACCATGTGGCAAGACTTATAAGGTCCTACTTAAGCAACAACAATATTCTAGACGCATATAATGTTCGTTCTGCCATCTGAAGTCATCTAACGGATAATTCCTCACGAGTAAGCCAATTTAGAGACTGATGTTTTAGTGCTACATTAAAAAATATTGTTATATCGGAGTCGTTTCATCATTGCAATGCCAATGAGCCCTCGCCTTATCGTCAACCACTAGCCTAATAAAAGAGCTTTATCGTGTGCCAGAGTATTAAAGATGGACATCTCATGCATTGGGGGGTCATATGTATGTGAAGCATGCCTTAAGGTCCATTGAGCGGACATCTTATGCCCGTGACATCAAAAGATGATGCCAACAAGGCAGCAAGCTTGAATCAGAGCAAATCACGGCTTGGCCCAAGTGTGCCAAGGATGCGGTGCAATCGTGCCATTGCTTATTGAAGGGTGCAGGTGCACCTCAAACTTACCGCAAGTGTCTCGGTCTCATTATCTCCTAGTGCGAGTTCGACACAAGTGCACCAAACCCAAGGTGGGGCGCGAGCACACCCTGAAGTTGTGGGTGTATCGTACTTACTACCTCGCAACACAGACCCAACATGGATATGGCGAAGGTCCTCTAGATACAAGGCTGGTGCGGGTGCGCCCCAATGTCGCTATAGCCACTTCGGGTTCATTGTACCTGACACAGATCTAGTTCATAGGAGGCGCGGGCGCACCAGGACTTTGTTGCGGGTGTGCCTGACCAAATGAAGGCATGACCATGCTAGGATTTCAGCGCGGGTGCACCAAGGCCAAAATATGTATGCCAATGTATGGTGTGATTCGGGGCACTCGAATAGATACCTACGAGCTATGGGGTACTCCGGGAGTGTGGAATATCATCTCATAGGTTTGGCCACCATAAATGGTGCAAATAGTGCTTTTGCTGGATAGGTTTGTACCCATTTTATACTGGTTCTTTTCTTTGTGATATTTGTCTTGATTATTAGCAGGTTTTTATGAGAACTAAACCTTATAACCAAATTAAATAATAAATTTAAATTAACTTTTCAAAAGTAGATGAAACTCATAACCAAAATAAAATTATATATAATACTACATTCACAACCCTAGAAAACAACATGCATATAAAGCAACCAGATTTGACATCAAATGAAATTGAGTAGAATCTTTTTCTTTTTGAATTAGGGATAACCATGTGAACATTGTCGTAAGCATGTGCATGATTATCTTCCATCTATTCCTTCTACTTTGGGCACTCACAACAATATGGGATGGTTTGTCCTCTGAGGATCTTCGCCTCATAGAAGTGAGTTTTGCTTCTTGTATCTCAATGAGCCTTATGAACAGATTCTCTAAGCATTTATCATATAGGACTTGGATAACCTATTACACAACCTGCTTTGGTTCACTCGACACTAAAATTTAACCAAAAACAATAAAACACTTGAGTGTGGTTAGCTTTAAAAATATTTAAATTGTAAGAATATATTCACATTAGTCGTAGGATATTTTTCGCACCTATCATCTATAATTAAGTTGCGATAGTCAATACTCCTAATAAAATAACAACCTATTCTATGTTGTATTCATTGAGACTGTCCACACATGGTTTTCACTAAGATTAGGTGGTTTAAATGGCAACCCTTTCCAGATAGTGTTATAAGTCGATTGCATTTTATTTATTGTATTTTCTTTTCTTTAGAATAGATTTATGAGGATTCACTTCTTTCTAACTTTATTTTAATCTTAGGATTTTGAGGTTGCTCGTCAAGTTACAATATAAGTTTTCACCTCTTAGGCTTTCTCTCGATCATATATTGTGTGATTTAAGTATTAACATTCTAATAAAATATCAAGGCTAAACATCAAATAAATTTCTTTGAAAATCATTAAAACCAAACAATACGATAGTTGAGATGTCATTGAGTTTCTCAGTATCTTCTACATTTCATACTTTTTCTTCTTCTTTAGTTCTAATAATAACTGATCTATTTTTTAGTCTTTCCTATTCGTAATTTCTAATAACCAATCATGAAAGCCTAAATTTAGAATTTTCTTGAAGATAAAACCACATCCTTAATCAAACTTTTTCTTAAGTAACATCGGTTGTTTAAGATGCAATTAATCAGTAGGGACATACCCTTATAAATAAGTTTAAAATTTTAGATTAATCTAAACCCTATCTAGGCCTCAGATTAGATAGAGAAAATATTTTGTTGGTTTTATTTGTAGAGTAATGAAAAAATATATAAAACTATTTTTATGTAAGTAATCAAACTCACCATAATATGGTATTACTAGCTCTCCTATATTATTTTTGATGTCTTGTTTTATTATTTAGATAATTCAAAAAAATAAAACTGTCAAAAAAATAAAACTGACAGTCATAAAAAATTTATAAAATATTTTCCTTCCTGCTTGTATTGTTACGTTCTCACATAATAATCCGGTGAAGCAAGATATTATATGCAGCAATTGGTTAAGTTGCCTGAGCTGTGGCTTTAATATTGATTAGTTTTTGTGTTTGGCTTTTTTTTTTGCTTATAACTAGAATATTTTTCGCAATGCATTATTGGTAAAAGGTCTTAATATTTTTATTCAGATCATTCATTTTCTTTACAGTTTAACTTGTACAATGCCATATTGGTTTATGTGAACCATTCAATATTTAAATATTATTATATGTCAAATTGTCTATATTATTATTGTTAGCATTATATAATACATTTATTTGGAACGATTCTATCAATCCTTTCCATGGTACTGCAAATACTATTAACCTTATTATTTGAAAAGTTCTTAAATTGATTCAAAATAAATATTTTTGTTGTTACCGTTGTTTAAATTATTTTACATTTTTGTTATATCTTGGATAATATATTGTTATCTATTTTATATAATTACTTTTCTTTCAATCTTTTCATATTTTTATGCATATCTATATTATTATTTTCATTTATATCAGTCAATATAATTTTATTGTTATTCAAAATCACGCTGCAAAACTATATGTAAGAACAACAAGAACATCAATAATAAGATAGTTGTCGGTTTTTCTCGGCAGCATTGACAACAATAAAATCGACAATGAGATGCCCTATTTTTGCATAGGTGTATATGAGTTTTTCTTCCGCTTTTGATTCAAATCATAAATCGCCATCTGTTCATCCTGCCACTAAATTCCATCAATATCAGCAAAAACTCATATAAACCTATGCAAAAATCAATAAATGTGTGTTAAAATTCTTCGCACGAACAACGACGCATGCCTACCTTGACAGCCTCCAGTATCTCCGGATAATCATACAGGTACTTAACAACCCACGTAAGCGCACTTGCAGTGGTGTCCTGCGCAGCAAATAACACCCCAATAATATTATCAGATATCTGCTCATCACTCAGCCTCTCACCCTCATCACCCCTCCACTCCATGAGACTACTCAGCAGATCCTTTATCTCTCCATTCTCCGCCCTCCTCTCCTTCACCACCTCGCTCAATATCTCTCCAAGCCTCTTCCTTGCCTTCATCGCCTTGCTGTACAGCGTCCCCGGAATGCAGTTTGGAAAGGAGTTGTAACCCTTGTCGACAATGAAGTACTTTTGTTTCAACTCGCCTTTTTGCAGGTGTTCGACGAAATGCTCGCCGAAGATGGTGAGGATGCCGATGTCAAAGGAGAGATTTTTGAATGCGTGGAAGGAGGAGAGGGTGTGGCCGTTCCAGGATTGGAGGGTGGATGAGGCGGCGGAGTTGATGGCGGGGGTGAGGCGGCGTAGGGTGAGAGGGGAGAAGGAGGTGCGGACGAGCTTGCGGAGAAGGGTGTGGTAGGAACCATGGTGGAAGAAGAGAGCTGAGGGGCCTATTAAGCGTTCTTTGCTGCGTGGGTAGGTTGGCTTGAAGAGGTGGGAATGGGAGCGGGAGGCTTCTGGGCTTGCTAGCATCGCGCAGGGGTAGCCGAGAAGGTGAGTTTTGAATATCTCGCCATGCCTGTTTGACAACAGAGAAGAAAGATTGTTGAACTATATCCGTACCGCACGTATAGAAGATAGTTAGAGTTAAATTTTGTGGGGGAGTTTTATAGATTGGAAATTGATGAGGGGGTTTGCTGCATATATAACATATTACATTTTGGGAAAATTATCCTCTTAAAAATTAAATTTTGAACAATACAAAGGTGAAATTTTGGCTAAAAAAATTATGATCAAATTTTTATCTTGTTAAGTAAAGTTTACTTGATATATTTAATCTAAATTTTATCATTATTTAAAATATTTTCCACAAAAGAAATCAAATTATTAGAAACTGATGACTGAGAGTTCAAAATTTTTATAAGATTTTAACAAGAGAAAATAAGGAAATATGGATTTTAACACCTAAAATTTTGAAGTAATTCTAAATTTATACTACCCAATTTTTTCATATCATATCGAAGATACTATCCTTCTATCTTTTGAAAAGCCAAATACACCTTTCGTGCATATGTGCATGGTTATATATGCAAAAATTGAAATTTAGGTGTTAGATTTGTAAATATACATGTATTGAGTTGTTTATCTTTAAATTTTTTTTGAAATTTTGTGTCGTACAAGTGGTATGATTTTGTTGTAATTAAATTGTATATCATTTATTCAAGCTTGATTAATTGAAACAAGTCAGGTAGTGAATTTTGAGCTGGAATATAATTAAATTAGTCAATTTGAGATAGCATATTTTTATTTTAGCAAACCAATATGAAACCGACTCCAACATGCATTGAAATTTGATCGTTTATATCCTTGTTTAGGGTTAAATATGCAAGTTACAGTTAGATATATAAATTACTGTGAATCGTGTGGTATGTTTGTAAGTCACTTAGCTACCGGGTCATGATATTTGCGCTGGAATGAATTTGAATTGCTCATCACTCCTTTTCTAGGTAGAGCTCTAGTCAACTTGTTTTAAGTATAGCTTCAATTTTTTAAAATTTTACATATTTTTAAAGCTACAACTCCTAATTTTTGGAACAAACAAAAACCTAAATGATGAAGTTTAGAAGTGTTAGGTTTTATATCTAGTGAATTTCTCTCGTAAATTAGACATTAGGAATTTTGGTTTAACCAAGTGATAAATATGTGGGTAACGATTAGTAACAACACACCTTATCCCCACTTGGGCATCTAAGAAAGTTTGGAAATCAAGCATGTTTAGTCTTCTAAATCAAGTGATTATCCTAGGATCTCGTATTTCTCCACATGATTGCACTAACGTGGCAACAATATTCCTATTCTACCAAGTCAGTATGGATTAACATAATTTGTTCAACTATCCTCTTACCACACAAATAGATCCCAATACATTTTTACATAACAATTAGTCAAATTGAAAGTCAATGAAGAACAAAAATTTAAGTTATCACCACCATGCAATTTCAAATTAATCACAATATACACATTATATACAAATTTCTTAGAGTATCAATTCAAAGGAGAAAAAATGGTTTCTACACACTACACATGTTTTTGTAACAATAAAACCAACATTTCATTTAACAAAATGCAGTAATACAAAAGTTGGAAAGATAAACCAATTGATTACACTACATTAATCGATCTTTCTTCGTTATCAACACAAGAAGATCCCTTACACTGAATAAGAACACTACGTGACTCTTCTCTCACAGCATCACTAATGTCTCACGCTACTTCGCCAAAGCTGATTGTGCAAGTCCACAAGCTAAGGCAAAAATTTATGAGCAATGCAAGCCTCCCCTCCTTTCATTCCCCAAATCCTTCCTTTTCATCATTTTTGACTTCAATCGATGTGACAGAATGAATCCCACCCATTCAAGCACACGTGTGTCTCAGAGGTGGCGCCTAATTCTCTAGATTTGGGTGCCTAGGGCACTTAAGTATCAGATCCTCCATGGAGTCGGGATTCTGGATTAGTAGAGTGTCCAAGGGTGGCTCTTGGGTGCCTACCTCTCTAGACTAGGTACTTGGGTACCTGGCTCTGTACTAAGGCCTTTTACTCGTCAAATTGTTGATTTGCTCTTAAATTTGCTCCCTTGCACCCCAATTTTCAATTTACCAGTATCACGCATAAGCAACCACAAATACCGAGTAGCATAAAAATGACACAAAATATACAAAATCATACTGAAATAACATGCACATTTGATATACATCAAATTCCCTCATACTTAAACAATACCGGCCCTCAAGTAATTTCAAAATCTAAGTTTGAATTTAATAAACTTTATGGTAGATTTAGATCAAGAATTTTATTACTTTGTTTAATAAGTTGGCAAACAATTATATCCAAGTGATCATGTCCCTCATTTAAGTAGAATTAACATAGCAAAACCCTAATATCGTGTTATAATTCACCTTAATATTATATTTAAACAATTCATCTCATTTTACTTAAGTAAGATAAGAATTTTATGAAATTAATACTTCACAAAAGAACATTGGTTAGATGCGCACTTAAACAATATTCCTTATGTTATGATCATGTTGAATAAAAAAACTGAAGTTTAGCTTAGTAAATTTTAAAATCCTTTGGTGATTAGAATGGTTTATCTAATCTTAAAACTTTTCTTCCTATGTTCTTTTTTTTTTCTTTATATGCATGTATATTGTTTTTTTATTTTGAATTTTGTTTTCCATTTTCTTTTAAAGGAGGATTACTAAATCTACTTAAGCTCATGTTTTCATGATATTGAATAACTATCCTATCCAAAGTCAATTTTTTTATTATTCTAACTTTCCTTAAAATTTGTAGTTTAATATATACTACGGATTAAATCCTTTAAGTGAGTAGTGACAAAATATTATTGTGTTGAGGTATTAATATTACAAATATTCATTGCACACATAAGAATTATGAAAAATTACATAATTTAGTATTACTAAAATTAGAGATCAAGTACTAGTGAGCTCATACTACTATTAACTCCTTTCAAAATTTCTTGTCATTGAAATTTAATTTTTTTACTTATTATTAAAATTATCTTCTACTCTTATCTACTTTTGCCTCGTAATTTATATAAACTCTCAAAACTGAAGAGCCAAAACATACACAATAACTTCGCACCCCCCCCCTTCCCCCAAAACCTACCCACCAAAAAAAATTATTTTACTGAGAATAAGCAATGTGCAGCCAATACTAAATATAAACAATACTACATATAAACTAATTTACTAAAACATAAACATACTGGTTGGCCAAAAATACATATTACACTAGCACATTTATGGTTACAAATCAAAAGACAGGTATATCATGACATCACTTACATACAAAAAAGAAAATTACATGTACAAAATCAAATTTTAAATTAAATGCAAGACGAACGTCATCAGTGTACTTCTAAACTATAAGAGAGGTAGGTAATGATAGAGATTCTAGCCAGCATAGTATACACAAACTCCCCAATTAAAGGAAATACTATAGGTTGTCTCTCAATCAATGCTTAATTTAACATCCTCAGCATGAATTAGTCACACACATCATCATAAAGAAAGTAATCATGCAATCATAGTAGAGGATAATTCTTGGCCTACCTCCCAAGTAGTTCTTGGTTTAAGTCCCCAGTCTAACCCAACCACACACACACATAATAAACCAAGCAA
This sequence comes from Papilionanthe hookeriana x Papilionanthe teres, assembly GCA_022702705.1. NCBI lineage: Eukaryota > Viridiplantae > Streptophyta > Magnoliopsida > Asparagales > Orchidaceae > Papilionanthe > Papilionanthe hookeriana x Papilionanthe teres. The sequence goes on along the minus strand of CM040423.1, from coordinate 64,203,200 downwards.
TCATGTAATCATACTACAATATAACACTGGGGATGCTTCTAAAGTAGTGTTTGGTTTAACATCCTAAGGCTACCAAGGTCAGATTAATCCCAATGTTTTTTACAATATTTAATTTCAAGTTTAATATTTAATATTCATTCAAAATTCCCTGCATACTTTCCTAATAAATTCTATTGTGAACACATATTATCTTTTTTTTGTTTTTTTTTTAAATATTAAACCCTTCTTTTCAAAATTCTTTAGAAAAATGTCTTACAATCTTTCTATTTCCACTCTCAAACATTGATAAAGGGTATAACTGGGGCGTGAAATAAGATTTTGAATATGAAAAATCACTTCCTTATTTTTCCCTCTACTAGTTAACTCCCCTTTTATAAGGCAATATTTGTTCTACCAGTTGGAAGAAGAAGCATGTCTAAAATAATAGGGATTTTAACATCTTCTTTCATATTCAACACAATTAAGTTAACACAGAAGATGAATTTTTCTACATTTACTAGAATATTTTTTATAACCCCCATTGAAAAAGTGAAAAATAGAGATAAGCTAATGGAAGGTCACAGTTGCGGGTTGAAGCTCTCCTTGTCCTAGTCTTTCAAACATTAAAAAGGCATAAGATTTATGATAGCTCCTAAATCACATAACATATATCCCTTGAACTAGTCTCTTATTGGAATGATAAAATTATGTGAATCCTTCAATTATTGTGAGAATTTTCTTTAAATTATAGTACCACATATTTTATTTAAAGCCATACTTTTAATATATTAAATTTTGTATTTTTTTTTTTGAAAAACTCCTTCATAAATTTTTTATCTTATCCATTTGTTCAACGTCTTCCACAATGAAAATGTTAAGCATGAGCTTCTTATTTCTAAAAAATTTAGAGAATTACTAGACTAATTTTTTGTTTAATCAAACTCTAAAAAAAGAGGTGGTGGTCTTTTATGTTTTTATCTAAGGTGGCGAAGATAATTTTTTTTAAGTATTCTACATAAATTTTCTTACAGGTTTATCAAGCTAAGACTCGAGCTCTTCTATTCTAAGTTTCTCAGCTCTATAATCCTCAACCATCTTCCCAGTCCTAAGTATTATAGCATCTCAGTACTCTACATTTTGGTCTTTTGGATTCACCTCTGTATTGCTAGTTAACGTCCCTTGGGGTCTCTGACTTAATGAGTTAATTATTTGCCCAAGTTGTGTTTCAACGTTCTAAATAGATGTAACATCATGACTTTGTATTTGATTCTCCATATTCAACACTACTTCCAAAAATATTTTCTTTTATATAAATTAGGCCTTATAAGTGCATCCAATAGTGTAGGTATGTATTGGGTTGCGACGATCCTAATTATTCCAATTACCTACAAAGTTAGGTTGGTTATTATTCCATTTCTGGTTTCGTACACCTTGTTTATTATTTTTCTAATTAAAATTATTGTGATTCATCTAGCCTGATTTATATTTATTGGAACATGTTATTGGGTTCGTGTCCTATAATATTTAAAGTCTCCAGAGAAGAAGTGCTAGGATTAAGTAATTTGATCATCACGCAATGAATCTTGTCTGAATTCAACACTACATAATCCAACTTGCTTGATGTGTCAGCTATTTATGAAGTTAGGATGGCTAAGACATTAGTGTAATGCACACTAGCAACCTTTTTAGAATTAACTCTTTCAAAATATTGTTGAAATTATTAATAGTCATTTCCTCGTTAGTGAATATGCCTTCTTAAATGGCTTTGAGATGAATAATCACCCCAACTAAACTTTATTCTATATTCTTGAAACGATTTTTCTCTATTTTATGCATTTCAAAACACACATTTTTTTAAATGTATATGTATGTATGTATGATATATATATATATATATATATATATATATATATATATATATATATATATATATATATATATATATATATATATATATATATATATATATATATATATATGAAAGTAATATCACATAATTATCTAGATATGTAGACTTAGTATTTTAACTTATCCAAATATTATAAATAATGTCGAACGAATTACATCAATTTTGATTAAAATACCAAATCTAAATTTTTCATGTAGTAAATTATTAGTACGAATTAAAAAATTAATTGTACTCGGTTGAAGCTCAATTATATCTCAAGTTTTATAAAAGATGCAGGTAAATAAATTTCAAAATTATTTAAAACTCCGCACTCAACTAACTTTGTCAATGATAAAATGATTTACCAAGTCCTTAAGCATTACTTGACTCAATAGCTAGCATGAAGAATAAAGCTTTATTCTTCCTAGGGAGATCTTGGATTGAAACCTCAATCTCACCACATAATTTTTATGCCACTTGTCAAACCAATAGCTTTTAAGGTTTTGTTCACAGCCCATCATGCATTGTTGTCATGACCAAGTCTTATACAACTCATTTACTAACCTATATGTTGTTAGCAATGACAGAGAATCAAGCAATCATATTACCTCATTTCTCCTATATAAAGCCCCAAGAAGGATAATATCAACTACAATCTCTCGTTGAATAGAAGCTAATTAGCGTTATAGCTTAATTAGCCTTTCTACCTTCAACTAAGATATCAATGGAGTTCTCCAGCAGAATGCTTTCCGCTCTTCTCCTTCTCTTGCTCATTCTACCTATCTACGGCACGGTTTTCTCTTCCTAAATTATTTTTCAAACCTATAACACTGCTTTGAACCATCATTTACAGTTTTGATTCTGCATAAATATGCCTTGTCGGCATAAAAAACACCAAAAGAAAATCATTAGACTGACGCATGATATGTAACGTATAAGACGACTTGCTATAATCTTACATGAAATTTTGCTTCATGCAGATGTTGCAGGGACTGGGCGCTCAGTGGTAAAGCATAAGGCAATAAGGATACTAACTGACAGCTTAGTTTCCCAAAATGAGACATGCAATGAAAGATGCGGAAATTCTGAGACTGGCAAATGTGTGGAGGCCTTCTGCTACTGCTATCGTAACCCAACCAAATAAGAAATGTAGTAATTATTTGCGTGAGCTCTGGCTTGAATTTCTTGTGGTTGTGTTCCATTTATTGGTATTTTGTTTATGTTCCCTGGTTCAAAATAATTGATGATTTCTGTTTGGAAATCAGCTTTAATTTAAAAAGTCCAAACTATGCTTATAATTCTGTCAATTCTATTAATTATTTATTTATTTATTTTTGTGATGGAAGGCGAAGCTATAAACTCTTAGATTAAGCTGGTAGGGTCATAAAATTTTGATTTAAATCTTTAAAGTTTTGATGAAACCATGTAATAAAGTTTTGTTGTAAATTATAATATTTGAATTTAATGAAGTAAAAAGTTCCCGTTTTTTTGATAATTTGCCGAAAATGTTAAACCGATTATAAAATTTATTTGATTTCGGAGACCTTAAATTCTTTTTGTGCTGAAAATATATATTGGAAAATTTTGATGAACATTTGATGAATGTTGAAAGAGGAGTGAGAAAATTTTTATATTTTGTATCAAATTTTAGCACTGTTAATGTTAAGGGTAGCCCTTTACGGTATATTTTATATATTGAGATCCTAAGAATTTCAAGTTAATTTAAAAAGAAAAAAACATGCACATAAATTTCAAAGCTCCCCAAGAGGGATGAATCGATGCCCAATTTTATTATGGATGCAAGAAAAAATTGAGATGCATCAACTCGTATAAATGAACCTATTGATATAAAATCGTATGATTCGTTGCCTAAATTTTGATTTAATGGTCAAATGAGCTCCAAAATTTAAATATTTATAGTCAATTCGAGTGTCTCAACGTGAGGAGTCAAACAACCCCAAGTTCGTTTGATTCAAATGTCATTAAGACACTCAATTCATTAAATATCTTTCTATGATCAAGAGATATCACTAAGGTTGAAGAATTTATTGGCCAAAAGACCAAAATGCATTTCTTGTTGTCGACCCTCCGTCTGCTCGCCGTCGTCAATGTCTCCTGCTTGCTAAAGTCGTTCTCAAATATGACAATAACATCTAACACTGTATCGGTGATCCAACCATCACTTTTGGCTTCTGTAACTGCCAACCTCCATCAACACATATCTCTACCAATTATCGACCATGACAGGCACTACTTATAGCCATCATAGTCAGAATATGATGTTTATTCCTAACATCTATCATTTTGTATATGTTATATACTATTAAGTATTTATATTACCCTCAAGCACAATGTGCCATTAATGTAATAGCTAGGTGATCCACTCAATATGCTATAAAGTATCGACGACCATCTATATATATGTGTCTTTCAAGTAATATATAGATTGTAAATTAACTTATTGATCCTGTAGAGAATGAGTTAACTTTCAAGATTTATAAAAAGCTCTAATCTACTAGTTTTAAGTATAGTTTCAATTTTTTAAAATTTTACATATTTTTAAAGCTACAACTCCTAATTTTTGGAACAGCCAAAAACCTAAATGAAGCAGTTTAGAAGTGTTAGGTTTTTTATCTAGTGAATTTAACCCGTAAATTAAACCTTAGGATTTTTGGTTTAAACAAGTGATAAATATGTGGGTAACAATTAGTAACAACACTCCTTATCCCCACTTAGGCATCTCGGAAAGTTTGGAAATCAAGCATGTTTAGTCTTCTGAATCAAGTGATTATCCTAAGATCTTGTATTTCTCTATACGATTGCACTTACATAGCAGCAATATTCCTATTCTACCAAATCAGTATGGATTAACATAATTTGTTCCACTATCCTCTTACCACACAAATAGATCCCAATACATTTTTACATAACAATTGGTCAAATTGAAAGTCAATGAAGAGGAAAAATTTAACTTATCACCACTATGCAATTTCAGATTAATCACAATACACATTCTATACAAATTTCTTAGACTATCAATTCAAAGGAAAAAAAAAATGGTTTCTACACACTACTCATGTTTTGTAACAATAAAACCAACATTTCATTTAACAAGATACAGTAACACAAAAGTTGGAAAGATAGAACCAATTAAGTAGACTTCTTTGATCGATCTTTCTTTGTTATCAACACAAGTAGATCACTTACACTGAATTAAAACATTACTTGACTCTTCTCTCACAACATCACTAATGTCTCATGCTACTTCTTCCACTTAGGGCACCAGACCTAATTGTCCAAGTCCTAAAGAGAAATTTTATGAGCTGTGAAAGACTCCCCTCCTTTCATTCCCCAAATCCTTCCTTTTTATCATTTTTGACTTTAATCGATGTGACAGAATGAATCCCACCCATACAAGCGCTTGTGTGCCTCAGAGGTGCGCCTAATTCTCTAGATTTAGGTACCTAGGGCACTTAGGTATCAGATCCTCCATATAGTGGGGTGCCTAACCACCCAGTGGAGCCAGGATTCTGGATCAGTAGAGTGTCCAAAGGTGGCTCATAGGTGCCAGCCTCTCTAGACCAGGTACTTGGGTACTTGGCTCTGTACATAGGCCTTTTACACAATTTTCTCCCTTGCACCCCAAATTTCAATTTACCTGTATCGTGCATAAGCAACCACAAATACCAAGGAGTAGCATAAAAATGACACAAAAAATACAAAATCATATTGAAATAACATGCACATTTGCCATACATCAAATTCCCTCATACTTAAACAATAACTGCCCTCAAGTAATTTCAAAATCTAAGTTTGAATTTAATAAACTTTATGGTAGATTTAGATCATGAATTTTACTTCTTTATTTAATAAGTTAGCAAACAATTAGATCCAAGTGTTTAGGTCCCTCATTTAAGTAGAATTAACATAACAACACCCTAATACATGCTATAATTCACCTTAATATTATATTTAAACAATTCATCTCATTTTACTTAAGTAAGATAAGAATATTATGAAATTAATACTTCACAAAAGAACGTTGGTTAGCTATGCACTTAAATAATAGTACTTATGTTATTATCAGGTTGAATAAAAAATTTTCAGTTTAGCTTAATAAATTTTTAAATCCTTTGGTGATTAAAATGGTTTATCTAATCTTAAACTTTTCTTCTTAGGTTTTTTTTTCCTTTATATGCATGAATATTTTACTTTAACTTTGAATTTTGTTTTTCATTTTCTTTTAAAGGAGGATTACTAAATCTACTTAAGCTCATGTTTTCATGATATTGAATACCTACCCTATCCTAAGTTAAATATTCAATTATTTTTCAATTTTCCTTAAAACTTGTAGTTTAATATATACTACGGATTAAATCCTTTAAGTGAGTGGTGACTAAATTTTATTATGTTGAGGTATTAATATTACAAATATTCATTGCACACGTAAGAATTATGAAAAATTACATAATTTAGTATTACTAAAATTAGAGATCAAGTACTAGTGAGTTCATATTGTTATTCACTCCTTTCATTGAAATTTAATTTTTTTACTTATTATTAAAATTATCCTCTACTATTATCTGCTTTTTCCTCGTAATTTATATAAATTCTCAAAACTTAAAAGGCAAGACATACACAATAGCTTCACACCCCCCCCCCCCAAAACCAACCTACCCACAAAAAAAAAATCATTTTTACTGAGAATATGCAATGTGCGACCAATACTAAATATAAACCAAGGTACTAAAACATAAACATACGGGGTGGCTAAAAATACATATTACACTAGCACATTTATGGTAACAAATCAATAGAAGGTAAATCATGACACATCACTCACGTACAAAACAGAAAATTACATGTATAACATCAAATTCTAAATTATATGCAAGACGAACATCACAAGTGTGCTTCTAAAATATAAGAGAGCTAGGTAATTATAGGGATTCTAGCCACAAAGTACACACAAACATCCCAAATTAAAGGAAATACTATGTGCTGTCTCTCAACCAATGCTTAATTTAACATCCTCAGCCTGAATTAATCTCACACATCATCATAAGGAAAGTAATCATGCAATCACAGTTGAGGATAATGCATGGGCTACCTACCAAGTAGTTCTTGATTTAAAGTCCCTAGTCTGACCCAACCACACAAATACATCATAAACCTAGCAATCATGTAATCACACTACAACATAGCACTTGGGATGTCTCTTAAGTAGTGTTTGGTTTAACATCTTAAGGCTGGCAAGGTAAGATTAATCCCAATGTTTTTCTACAATATTTAATATCAAATTTAATATTTAATATTCATAATATTTAATTTATCATCCAATGTTCAAAATGCCCTGCATACTCAAATTCTATTGCGAACACTTTTTTTTTGAAATATTAAATCTTTCTTTTCAAAATTCTTTAGAGGAATCTCTTGCAATATTTCTATTTCCACTCTCAAACATTGATTAAGAGTATAACTAGGGCGTAAAAAAAGATTGTGAATATGAAAAATCACTTCCTTATTTTTCTTTCTACTAGTTAACTCCCCTTTTATAAGACAATATTTGTTCTACTGGTTGGAAGAAGAAGCACGCCAAAAATAATAGGGATCTTAACATCTTCATTCATATCCAACACAATTAAATTAACACGAAAGATGAACTTTTTTACTTTCACTAGAATATTTTCTATAAACACCATTGCAATAGTGAAAATAATTGAAGGTCACAGTGGCGGGTTGAAGCTCTCCTAGTCCTAGTTTTTCAAACATTAAAAATGAAAAAGATTTGTGCTAGCTGCTAAATCACATAACATATATCCCATGAACTAGTCTCGTATTGGAAAGATAAAATTATTTGAATCCTTCAATTTTGTGAGAACTTTCTTTAAATTATAGTACTAAATATTTTATTTAAAGCCACATTTTTAATATATAAAAATTTGCATTTCTTGTTGAAAAACTCCTTCATAAATTTTTTATCTTGTCCACTTGTTCAACGGCTTCCACAATGAGAACGTTAATCATGAGCTTCTTATTTCTAAAAAATTTAGAGAATTAAAAGACTAATTTTTTATTTAATGAAACTCTAAAAAAAAGTAGGTGGTGGTCTTTCCTGTTTTATCTAAGATGGTGAAGATAAATTTCTTATGTACTTTGCATAAATTTTCTTACATGTTTATCAAGCTAAGACTTGAGCTCTTCTATTCTAAGTTTCTCAACTCTATAATCCTCAACCATCTTCCCATTCCTAAATATTATAGTATTTTAGTATTCTATATTTTGGTCTTTTGGATCCACCTCTGGGTCTCTAATTAACGTCCCTTAGGGTCTCTGACTTAATGAGTTAATTATTTGCCCAGGTTGCATTTCAATGTTCCAAATAGATGTAACATCATGACTTTGTATTTGATTCTCCATAATCAGCACTACTTCCAAAAATAATTTCTTTTATATAAATTAGGCCTTATAAGTGCCTCCAATATGGTAGGTATGTCTTGGGTTATGACTATCCTAGTTATTCCAATTGCCTACAAAGTTAGGTTGGTTAATATTCCATTTTTGTTTTTGTACACCTTGTTTATTATTTTTCTAATTAAAATTATTATGGTTCATCTAGCCTGGTTTATATTTATTGGAATATATGTTATTGGGTTCATATCCTATAACATTTAAAGTCTCCAGAGAAGAAGTGTTAGGATTAAGTAATATGATCATCAGGTAGTGAAACTTGCACTGAATTCAACACTAAATAATCTAACTTGCTTGATATGTCAGCTACTTATGAGGTTAGGATGGCTAAGACATTAATGTAACGCACAATAGCTACCTTCTTAGCATTAACTCATACAAAATATCGTTGAAATTATTAACAGTCATTTTCTCGTAAGTGAATGTCTCCTTAAATGGCTTTGAGATGAGTGATCATCACAACTACGTTATTTTTATATATTCTTCAAACGATTTTTCTCTAATTTATGCATTTCAAAACACATTTTTTTAAATATCAAATAAATATTATAAATAATGTCGAATGAATTACATCAATTTTGATTAAAACATCAAATCTAAATTTATTAATTAGTAAATTATTAGTACCAATTATATAATTAATTATACTCAATTGAAGCTCAATTATATCTCAAATTGCATAAAAAAGCAAGTAAATAAATTTTAAAATTATTTAAAACTCTGCACTCAGCTAATTTTGTCAATGATAAAATGATTTACCAAATCCTTGTAAGAAGCATTACTTGACTCAATAGCTAGCATGAAGTATAAAGCTTTATTCTTCCTAGGGAGATCTTGGATTGAAACCTCAATCTCACCACATAATTTATATGCCACTTGTCAAACCAATAGATTTTATGGTTTTGTTCACTGCTCATCATACACTGTTGTCATGACCAAGTCTTATACAACTCATTTACTGACCTATATGTTGTTAGCAATGGCAGAGAATGAGGCAATCATTATCCCCCACTTCTATATAAAGCCCTAAGAAGGATAATACCAGCAACAAGCTCTCGTTGAATAGAAGCTAATAGTGTTGTTGCTTAATTAACCTTCTCTACCTTCAACAAAGATAACATTGGAGCTCTCCAGAAGAATGCTTCCCGTTCCTCCTCCTCATGCTCATTCTACCTATCTACGACACGGTTTACTCTTCCTAAAGTTTGTTTCAAACCTACAACGTTGCTTTGAGCAATCATATATAGGTTTGATTCTGCATAAATATGCATTGTGACATAAAAAAACACTTTTAATAAAGAAAAAAAAATCATTAAGTAAATTTTAAAAATAGAATTTTCTTTTTAAATGATACCAATTTTTTTTTCTAAATAGGCAAAGTCGTCACGTCAATCAATCGGCAGCTGATCTGACGTGAAATAACTAAGTTGGTTATTACATGAGTAACAAAAAATTAATCTATAAGGAGAACATGAAACAATTGAGTAAAGCTTGAGATTTTCAATAAAACTCTCAATTGAAGAAATCATCATCAATAGTATCATGCATATTTTTACCGTTAACTTCATCATTTTAGCCCCTTCTCTATAAGGAGACCATTAAATCCATTTTCAAGAAAAGCTGCATTGACAAAAAATAAATTATATTATAAAAGATAAACAAATTAATTTACAAACCAAACCTGACCTGCAAGTTGTTCGTCATTAGTGAACATGCAGGCTTTAGCATAAACAGATAAACCTGTAGGGTCCAAAATATGGTAAATCAAATTACAGCAAAATTCTGAAGAAGTGATGAATTCTTGATTAATCATAATGTCAACAAGCTATTCCTACACCTTTTGCACTCAAAATTTTCTTTAGAAGAGATGAGGAGGAACTCAAACAGAACCAGAAAATAAAGTCGGAAAATAAGGCAGTTTTCTCCAACAAATAACTCCAGCTGAAAAAATGCAATAGAATACAAATAAACTAATAATACAACTAAAAATTCCCAGCAAAATAGAATATTGAGACCATATTTCAGTCTTGAACTGGCTCGTAATGATTCAATTCCAGGGCACTTCAATTCAGATATGATTTTTCATCGATAAATTATCAACTCTTAAGATGATCACAAGCATATTTTCCAATAAATGTGCAGTTCTACAGAGTATTTCTTACACTAATCAAATAATATTTCTTCATATGCTCCAAGAAGAGACCATCATATGCCGTCATATAATTCTAAAGCAATATTGAGAATGAAAAAGCAATATAAGTATAATATTTAAATACCCTAGCTATTTATAATAATAAGTAAATTTTCGTCACAGGCTTCATTTCATTATAGATCGTGACTATTTCATTTGTATATGCTTCATCCAACTATTGGAAACAGAGTTTTGTGAAAATTGATTTTTCTGCATCCATGCTCTCAACTCACATCGTATAAGTTCAATTTGTTGCCAACTTCTACCATAATTGGGTTCTTAAAAAGATCCCCATTATTTCTTATTGCATAAATAATAGAAGTCTAATGGAATAAATTTTTAGCAGGCTTTGTACGTCACTGATTACATTTTTTCAACTTCTAAGCAACTTCTGCCACAAATTACTGCATATAAAAACACACCTAATCTGGTACGACGAAGCATATTGACCTGCATAACTGTAAAAATTGAGGATCTACATCATATTAATGTGAGAGCAAGGAAGGTTGGAGTATCAGCCAAGCAATGTAACCAAATGCGACATAGGGTACGAGGAGGAAGCTAGGATGGTACGAGGAGGAAGCTAGGATGGTATGTAAATCGATATCGTGAACTATAAGATTTTCTAAGAGTAAACATACCTGCTGCTTAGCAAGTACAGAGTGATCTCACGTGATGGTGGATAGCAGCAAGGAATGATCTGCAATAATAGTCCTCCTAAAAGATGGAGAAAAGTTACAGAAAACCCTAATCATTCATATCTTCTATTATCACTATTAGGAGGAGGCAGCTTCGTAACGGGATGAACTACCACAAGCTTAAACTGAGGCGATCCTTATTTAATTGGATATGATTGCAAAAAAAAGGTAAATTGACAATCTTGTAGTTGAAGCAAAAGTTAGAGATCATTTTCTGTCCAATCATCACATCTTTCTCTAGATACGGTTGAAAAAACAACTACAGGTGGTAAATTGCTAAACCAAAACAAATGAAAATATCATACTACCAAAAATATGATTGCATGCAAAACCAGTCTCTCTGACATTTTCTTGGAAGTATTGCATTTGTCCTGGGGTATATTGTTGAGACACATGAACTAGCCTATCTCTCATATGGTGTTAACAATTATAATCCTTTGATTATTGTGCCTCTAACATCATACCAACATGTGTCATGAATTGTGATTGTTGAGGTGGAATTAGGGGAGACATCAAAAATGCCCAGTATAGGGTGATTTGATAGGGAGAGTAGCTCCAACCATCCAAAATAGAGGTCTGGTCTGGTATTGTACCAGTGTAAATGGAGCATTTAGTTATGATAAGAGTCGCGTTGTACTAATGGATGCATGTGCACTATGCAGTCCACCTGGCGTGCGGACGGTTAATGAACCTGGATCAACAGGAGCTGATGGTGCAGCATTGATCACTGCTGGCGGTTCCAATATGTCTAAGGTGGATGGGTGCTCCACAACGTTGTCTACATCGTAGAGATCATCTATAAAATACATACTTCTGTGAACCTCTCTTCGTAAGCTCTCATATGCATGAATTGTTGACTGATATTGGTTTTCATCACATCTTCCAAATACAAGCTCAAATAACTCTTCTGCCTTTAGGAAGTAATGACACTATAATAAAATTATATTGTTAGATTTACTTCATAACTTAAAAAATACTTGGGACAACATGAAATTACCTACCGATCCCTTGCGCTTTTGGATAATAAGTTCTAGGAGCATCTATTGGAGCTTTTAGTATGTAAAGAGATGCCCAGGATCGATATCCTGCATTGACTCCTCGTCAATATCTATATTATTGTGTTGGACACTAAAAGCATGCATGTTCTCTCAGATCCATATATATCTTTAATGTATACAACCCAATTCATATCTGGCTTCCTTTAACTATCTACCCATGTGAATCTAGCTTCATTGGCTCCAAGTCAATTACCTGAACATTGTCAAATTGCCTCTTGATGCAATCAAGCAAGTGCCACTCAACTCTACTCCAGAAAATCAATGGAACACAGAATTGTCAATATTCTATCTCGCTGTACATATACCAACCACCTGTACAAATATATATTAAGTGTAGGGCTCATATATAACATGATTATTAAACACGCATCAACTGAGCACATTAATTATCAAGTAGAATAAACTATATGAACCATTACATTCATATTTTACATTGCACTAACCTGACCTTGGAGTAACCTGTCAATCTCATCCCTATAATGATCGTTGTAAGAATTTCTCAAATGCATAACTCATTCCATTTGTAATTTGGTATTTAGTAAGCTTCAAAAAAATACATTTAATTAGAAATCAATCACCATGCCCCTGAAGTCAATACTCTTCCCTTCTAAGATCTGAGGATCTGGCACATGAAGTATCGATCGTCCTACATGCAAGAACTCCAAACTCTATATCTGTAGAAGATATAATCACCCAGCCATATTCACCAAACTGGGTTTCATTGCAAGTTTTAGTTCTCGATGAGATGGGCTAATATTACACCGCCCATTAAGTACTTTGTAAATTCCTCTAAATTTTCCACTATCAGCAAATACTGAAGATGCATATCACAGTATCAAGCAATAGAAAACAACCAAGTATGAATAACGAGTATACTTGAATATGTCTCCGAAAGATAATATCACCTAAGTCCTTGTAAAATTTACGATTGAATGTCCATCTCAGACGTCTGAGAGGCATGCAAGAATGTTTTTTAGCCTGATCCATGTGAAATATTAATGTGAGCTCCTCATTAGCAGGATCGTGATAGGCAACATCTTCCATCGGATGATCACTGAGAAGTTTGTCACAATAATCAGACCACAAAGCCAATCTGGTCCCTACTCCAAACCACATTCTGTTCGATCAGAGGAGATCAATCAATGTACAGACCAAGTATTACGCCAACATTCTGTAGACTAACAGTCATCTCACCCACAAGAAGGTTCAATGTATTTATATCAGATGACCATCACTTCACTAGCACAGTGAGCAAGTAATGATCCAACTTGATGTAATGAAGGTGTTTGATATAGTATAAACCCACTTGTCAGAGCCCTCTATAAATTGAGGACATGTAATCGGCTGCTCTTTAGTCATAACCAAATATGAAGCTAATTCTAAAATCATATCCTATGAATTCAGGTTATTTATAAATATTTGGCTGCAAAAATTTGGCTATATTTTCATAAGATGAGTGCTAACGAGAACGTAATGCATCAGGGTGTGCAGCTCATTGTGATCCATGCAATGCAACAATGCTAGGATGAACAACATCCGCTGGAGGGCCATAACATTCACTGACTGGTGTTCCGCAATGATTTCTTTTTCGGTCCTCCTCCATGATAACTGCATGCAAAATATATGTTAATGAGCATATCAAAAAACAAATCTTAATTAGGAAATTTGTGTTTCATAATTACAAACAGAATACTTATGATCAATTAACACGTATACTCATAGTCTCAATCTAAGAGTGAGCTTATTTAACATATAGAAGGAAAAAAATTGGATGTGGTATAAGGTTGAAATAAAAGTCAATTACAACATATCAATTAAAATAATTCGATAGATATTATAACAACATGGATCAAATAAATGACACAAACATCCAAGCCATACAATTAAGAGAGAAGAAATTTTTTCAGAAGTTACACGAAAAGTTATGAAAATATAACAAAACTAAATGTAATTGATGAAAACCTTGTTGAGTTTCAAGAATGTCAATCTCCAGGAAATGCCACATAAATGTCTAGTTCATCATTTGTGATGAAGTCACCATACTCCCCAACCATGATATCTACACATACATTAGTTCTCATTACGCAAAAGTGCAAGTTATGAATTTAAAAGAAATTTATTGGAAAAAGATCACTGAAATTAATCCTATTATCCTTAGATTGAGTGGTGATCCACCCCAGCTATTATCACAATAATGTAAGTCCTGGTATTAGCACAAGAAAAGTTGATCTGCTCCCTAGCAAATTGATTGAATTCACAAAATTAAATTTTCTTACACACTGAGGTCTCTCACGCAATTATATGTATCATTTCAACAATATAGAGCTCTATTGAGTTTGGATTGTCGATCCCACAGAGAATGAGGTAACGAGTCCAATAAGAGAAGTTCCAATCACTATGCTAAGGTCCTACTTTGGAGTGTCGATTAAGGTGATTTTCCTAACAACTAATCTTAAATTATAGAACTAAGTCTAAAGATAAATCAAACTAGATCAATTGGTTTGGTGGATATCAAGATATAAAAGCTACCTTTCTCTTGTGATGCATAAGTGGATTGTAAGATCAAATACTATGAATGGCTAAAGTTGCTAGTGACAAATAGGAGCATATATCTTATTACTCTCTTCCGAGTGCGTAAAAAAGCTTGGTTTAACTTGGTAAGTGTTTATGTTTGTCACCTAAGAAACCCCCAAGTTATCTCCATCAAAATTTATCTCTCTATCTATTTGTATTGCCCTGTGGAATACTTTTCCTTCACTCACTAGTTCAATGTAATTTTCTTTGTTGTTCATGTCACAGCTCTCTCGAGTATTTATGGGTTCACAACGAATTTTAACAAAACTATTTAGCCAGAATGATAAGTAAAAGAAGCACTGAAGGAAAGATCATCACATTAAGGTTTAAAGATCAAATCTATAAGCATCATAACATCCTACACATTCAACTTATTCATCACAAGAGAAAAGTAAAGGAAAACTACTCACAAAGTATGAAGAACACCATATAAATCATCATCATTTAACAAAACAAATCCACTAAATATGTGTTTACAACAATTACAAGATAAATGGTAACATGATGCTTGGCTTTTCTCTTCAAAAAAATAGATGAAAAGTCCCTCCAAAATGTATCCAAGTGCTCCCTACAATGCTGAAATGATCCACATACAGATTACTCTCAAAACACCTCACCAATCTCTCAAGAAAAGTGAAAATCTACAAACAGTAGACCTACCTACGACTCCTTGGCCTCCTTGGGGCTTCTAAAGGTTCAAAAAGGCCAAGAGCCGCTTCTCCAAGTGTCAAAATCTGTCAAATAACTCCCCTCATTGTGAATAACTACAAGAACTGTTCTGACAAGTACCAGCGCCATGACGACAGTCTGTGGTGCCTAGTCACCACCTTCTCGGTTGCCTGGGCGGCACTGGCGCCAAGGCGCTACTGAGTAGCGCCTTGGCGCCCAAATGCTGACGCCTATGCGCCAGTCTGCTGGACTCCAACTTGCTCCGTTTCGCCTCTAATTCACTCCAGTTCAGCTCCAATTCGTTCCAAGAGTTCTACATGTTATACCTGCAAGTAAAATACAAAAAATATCTTTCTTTAAAATGTAACTTCGTCCAAAATAGGTGTTATATAATAGAGAAATTAATCCTGTTAAAAGATACATCAAATGGACATGTAGACTTATTATGTTATGTTGTCCTGCACATACTAAAAATTCTATTACTCTATATTTTACTCTCATCCATAGTATTAGTATAACGCCTAGTATGTAGTTATTCGGATCTTCTATTTAAAATAGCTGGGAGTAGACCATTTAAGGTGTTGAAGTCTATGCACTCAATTTTTTGTGGGATTACATAAAACTCGGTTGCAAGTTTCCTTATGTTACTGGATTGAATAATTTTGTGAAGCATATGTATTATGATTAAGCTGGTGATTTTCTAGTGCAACAATGATGTATGAACATGGAATATGGAGTACTTGGCGCCTACAACAAAAACATATAGCACCCTTAATAACATCAATCTATATACATGATAGGAAACCTAGTAAACTTCATACTTGTGCATGTTAATGTGAGATGGTGTTGACAACACTCTAGCTTTGGAATCATTTCTTTGTAAACATGTCGCTTTCTTTAGTGAGTAACTGGATTCATATTTTTCTTCCAACTCAGTTGCAATTGAAAGCTTCTTCACAAATGAATTTACAATGTTATAATAAATTGAACATATCAGAGCTTGTATCGACAACCCTCTAGCACGTTTAAGGACTCAATTAGAACACTGATGCATTTGCTATCATTTTTTCATGTCAAAATATGTCATCATGAAATAAACTCCACTTTGTTGAATTTGGTTGCATGAGGTTTACGATGTTTGAGTTTCAAGAAGGGCCACGTCTTGGGCCCTTTTACTCATCATTAATATGAGATATACTTTGCTTATATACTGAATTCATATATCATTATGAGGCTCAAGTAATCACTGATAAAACTATTAATGCACATTAAAGATAACTTGAATAATCGCAAGCAAAAACATACTATTGAAAAAGTTGCACAAACCTAACATGGGAGAAAACAAGCAAAGTCAACAAATCAAACAAGCACATACAAGAAGAATAAAAGTAAACAAGCCAAACAAATAAATAATAACAGGTCGGGTGCCGCTGGGTCGGCAACATATACCAGATAGCGAAAAGGGCGGCTAAGCACCGCATATAATTACATGGTCATAAATGCTAAATATAAATATCAAAATGTGGGATTAAGATGCACATCTGTTCCTGGTCTCCGCTTACGCCTTAAGCGCCTCTGAACTCATGTTTGTATCTTCTTTCCTCTACAGGACTCTGCTAAAACTCTAAAATTATATATGAAAAGTCAAAAAAAAAAAACTCGACCTGCACGAAAATCGAGTTAGTATAAAAGTTATATACAGGCAACGTATTGAACCATGTCTGATGGGAGGAGAGTTAAATAGCACCTGCAAGCAAAAGGTTAACTTAAAATCATTACAACTCCTCCCTGTTGGATATGACTGCCTACAAAAAAGATTGTCCCTAACATACTAGTGTGCAAGTATTACACCCAGTAAACACACAAAGCAACACAAAAGTGATGCATGGCTAGGGCAACCAAACTAGCAAATAACTATAGTTAGGACATCAAAAAGACTACCTAACATCCTAGTCCTAGCCTAGCACACCATCTAACATAGTATCCTAACACAACATCTCTGTGAGTGCAGGAATATGTCAGAAGGTTGGCATATGTTTTGATGGGGCCGCCGTCTCAGGCTCCATCCTAGGGGTCCCAAAATTCTAAGAGGCGTCATTAGATGCAAGTTTTATGAAAAACTTAAGTTTTAAAAGGTTGACCTTATGTACGGTCTAAGCTAAAGATGCAAGTAGTTTGAAAAAATGATACATATAAGCAAGAAAAATATAAATTGGTATACTTTAAAATAGGTCCAAAGAAAATAAAATCCTATGTGTCACTTATTAGACCCCTAGAACAATAGCACAACATATGCATGCTAATCACGGTGAAATAGCTAGTATTGTCCACCGAAACATCCTTACAGACAATACTAGTTGTTGCATCGTGACTAACGGGGAGTTACTCAACTAGCGAGTTTAGATCCTTCATCAAGATAATCGGGAATGTACATGCGGATGCAAAGTGTTCCAGTGCGTTGCGACCACTTCATAGAGGCTGAAGTGATCACGAGATAACAGTATCTGTCACAAGTATACGGTGGTATATACTAGTGACGAATATGCCAACTGTGCAGAGATGCACATGCAAGGCACCATGCATAAGTGTTGTTGTGCTTGGCCGCCTAGGGCATAGGACGCCACTGGTGAGAATTACATCTTGCCCTAATAGCGACCAAACACACCTGCAAATGGCAGACACATGTAGAATATGGTGCACCACGCAAGAAAACAAGCAAACACATGTCTCATGCAAGGAATGTGTTTGTGACAAAGTGAGGTACTGTCACGGGGAAGGTGAGCAACACGGCTCGGGTGTCGGACGGGTTCATAGGCTGAGGAGTCTGACCCGAGCTCGGTGAGAGTCGTGTACCTGAAAATATGCTTACGACAATCTGAAGTAGTGCCTTAGGTGGTGAGAGTGTGCGAGGAGCAGTGACTCAAAAGAAAAACACATGAGTGTTGGGATTGGGTATGTTGGGGAGGCAATGACTCAAGAGTGAGTGTGTTGAGGAATAGTGAGCGGTAGTGAGTGACCGTGGAGGCAATGACTTGGGAGTGAGTGTGCCAATGAGGTAGTGACTCGGGGGAGAGTGTCTAGAAGGTTGTGACTCATGAGTGAGTGTGTTGAGAGGGCAGTGACTCGAAAAAGATACGTGAGTGTACAATGTCTCAAATGAAAATCACAAAAACATGAAATGCAAATATGCAATATGTTATGCAAGCAAACATGTAAAGGTGCACAAGTGCAAGTGCGAACACGCGGGGGTGTGGCACACGACAACATATGAGAATGTCGATTTGACGGACACAAAGAATTACATCCAAGTGGATAAGAGATACCCACCATAAGTATATGGGGAATAAGCTCACAGGTACACTGAGGGGTGCAGGTGTGAATATGTTCATGCAAACAATATGAGATGACCATGTCATCATACAATAATCAAGTGGAGTCGATCAGTACGATCAAACCGGTGGAGGTTGATCGATCGAACTGACGAGAAAAAGGTCGATCGAGTCGATCAGGTCGATATTCGTCGATCGGTCGAGTCGACGGAAGCAATCAATATGGCTAATGTGGGTGAGTGGCCAATCGACGGCAAATGATCGGTCGAACAGATCGAACCGGTGGTGGTTGATCATTCGAGCCGACAAAAGAGGCCGATCAAGTTGATCGGGTCGGTGGCGCACCGATCGACCGAGTTGAAGGGTCGGACGGACAGATCGAATTGGTGGTGGTTGATCGGTCAAACTGACGAAAAGGGTTGATCGAGTCGATCAAGCCGACAATAGTCAATCAATCGAGTCGACGATGATAATCGATCGAGCTGGGCAAGATGTGTTGTCAATCAAAGATGCATGCAAAAAATAATATTTTTATGCAATTTTGAAAACTCACGCAAGGCAAGCCATATGAATGTAAACACATGCATAAAGTGAGACACAATTAAGTTTGACGATGAATTGGACTCGTCCTAGCTACCTCACGAGAATCCTAGAGTAGGATGGTAATGAGGTGTACCAACCGCTCATTGCGCGAGGTGATAGGTGGCCAACCTCCATTTGTCCGGCACAAAAGATTTTCGTAGAAGAAAACTTTCGCGTTCAAGGGAACGTCAAGATCGTGAGACCTTCCATTCTCTAGACCCAAGAAGCGGGTTTCGTTCTTCCCATCATAAGAACAAAACTGTTGGAGCAAATGTGAGATTGCTACAATCTGGCTTTCGCATTTTGGGCTAAAAAGCAAGCTCGGCTTTCACATTTTGGGCTAAAAAGAAAAGGGTAGGTTTCGCTTTTAGTTTCGTAGGGGGATCGCAAAGCACCTAACCTATGGGGCTTTTCTCTAGCACACAAACATCCTAACCTGACTCCTCTAACATCCAAATCTATGGGCTCCAGGATTGAAATGCACGGTCAGAGTGGCTATACCTTCGTGACGTCTGAAGGCGTCCTCACTGATTGCTCCAGCTGTCGGTATCCAGACCATGCGGCGACATATCTCGCAAGACCTTTGCAAGAAGGCTTGTTCGGAACTTTATGCACCGTGACGCCGTTGCCGTCCAGCTAGTAGTCGGAGTTCCGGCAGCTCGGGTCACTGGCTGCAAAGAAAAGAGATGGCCGACAGGGCCGCTGTCCAAGAGAGGGAACGACGGAATAGCAGCGCCGGAGGGAAGATCACCGGCGGCGACTTCATTCTTAGATCCCGGATCTATCTTCTTCTATTCGCCTCCATGACTTTCAGGTAGGCGTAGTGCAAAAAGAGAATAAAGATATGGGAGTTTTTCAGCGTCTTCGTCAGAAAATTCAGATATTATTATATGCTATTCAGTTATTATTATGTATTATTTAGATTTTATTTTATTCTGTAAATATTTCCGGTAACATAATAATATATAATTCCGACTTCCATCAGCAGCAAACCGAGAGGACTTAAGAAAGCTGGCTGATTCTGTGAGGGTGACTTCCCGCCGGGGGCTTCCCCGATAGTAGAGAAGCCGGCGACGAGAGGAAGGAGGGGTGGTTCGCCGATAGGAGATCTTGGCATGGGGAGGGGGGACCGCTTCAGGTGAGGAGGCTCACGGACCGAGAGGGGGGCAGCGTCGATGATTCTTCGGCGAGGAACGTCGGCGTCGCTTCGTTCAGCGACATAGGAGGTTGGGCGAGAGGGAGGCGAGGTAGCGTGGCTGTAGTGCGCAGCTAAGTGCATCGTCCCTTTTCTTTTTCGACAAGGGGAAATAATAAACGCTCTTTATATTATTTTTTAAAAAATTTTCCCCTTTTTTTTAAATTTCCTTTTTTAAAAAAATTAAATGTCTTGATTTGCACCTTAATGGCTCGTGCACGAAACTATAATAAAATAGGTGTTAAAAGAGACATTTCGGACGCGCTCACATTGTCTATTTCGTCGTTTGGGATTTTTTAGACGAATTCATCATTTTCAGTCTCATTTGTGCATTACGTGACGAACGAAATCCTTGGGTCTGATTGAAGTTGTCCGACATATAATAAGTCTACTGACTTTTGTCTAAGCAAAAACCAAAGTCTTACAGAATTATCCCAGCAGCGTATCTCTAAATATGTGCCGAAAAAACTCAAAATGAATGTCTTGAGCTTTAGGAAGTTATGTATGCATGAAATATAGTCGCGGATCTGGTCAAGTTGGCGTCGGTCCAGATTTTGTGATTGAGGCATGTATCCGGAGGTTCGACAGGATGTCTTGGACAACGTGAAGCTAAACATATCCTCAAATAGACATCCCGCTTTTATGGCATCAAAAATTTATGTCAACATTGAGATGATTTATATAATCAATTATTAAGAAAGTTATTCAAAATTTGCTCTCATTTTAGAACAAACAAAACTATTTAATTTCAATCAAAAAATTTCAATGATTAATATTTTTATTAAAAATTATTTTATTTAATAAATTAAATTTATTAAACTAATTACCCATTATATTCTTAAACTCGGTTCATTTTGAATAAAAAACAAAATATATTTTATCATTTTTTTAATCAAAATTATAGATTAATATACATAGAATATTACTTATTTATAGAATCATAGCTTTTTTTTTTTTGCCATGGAAGAAAACTAATAAATTATCATAACAAAATCTTTAAAATTAATAAATATCAAAATTCGGTTCACCCAATAATGTGAAGAATTTCATTAAAAAAAAGGTTAGAGAGTGTCGACATCGAAGTTGACAGAGCAAACGTACCTATGACAAAGAGAGAGGAGAAGGCTAAAAATTTGAAATCCTATTCAACATCAAAATAAAAAGAACAGGAGATATAATATAAGAGGAAGAGAAGAGCAATGAAAAAGTTATTCAATCAAAGATGAGTCGTAAAACACCAACCACTCGAGTGCCACTCGAGCAGGAGTGAGAAGGAATCCACAATTAGGATCGAGCAAGTCGGATGAATGCAACTATAGAGATGCAAGAAGATTGGTACTTAATTTTAAATAAAAATATAATAGTTTTTTAAAAAAAAAAAATTTGTAACATGTGTGTGTGTGTGTGTAATATTTTTTAATAATATTTATATTTATTAATTCTTTTTTAATAGTGAGACCTATGCAACTGACACAACAGAATCCAAAGGCTCTAGTGATTCTTCGGTGTTGCTAGGGTTTTTGTTTCTTTCTTCCTCCCTTACTCTCTTCGCCAAGACCAAACCCATGTGAACAAGAATCGAGTTTCTAGTTATTCTCAACTTCCTTCTAAGATTTCAGGAAGTGATATCCTTTGGGAAAATTATTTTTTCTTTCCCCTTTCTTTAATTTTATGTTGTAGTTTGGGGCTTTCTGGCCCTCTTTTCTCAAGGATTTTTCCTTTCCCCCCTCGCACTTCTAGTTCTTCTCAGTTGATTCTTAGCCATATTCCAGCTCTCAACTTGAAGAGTCATTCTCTTCACATCTTACTGGAAGAGTCTATTTTTATCACATCTTAAAACTTCTTCTAGTTTCAATTTGTCTTATCTTCCTTGTCATAGGACAAGATTCTTTCTCTGAAGTTGAAGTTCAAGAAGGATCTAAACAATGGAACTTAACGTTGGTTGGATAAGTTCTAGGGAAAAGTGTTAGGTATGGCTCATATCTAGGGAGTTGGAGTTTCTTGGTGAAGATGTGTGTCTCCTGATGAAAATGAGTGTCTCTTGGAATAAATGGTGTTGGGGGAAGCGAGGGTGTGTTTGTAATTTATCTATGGGTGGTTTTATCTATAAATAGATTTGTAAGCCTATGGGTATGTCGGAACTGCACTATGTAACTCCTTTGAAATAGTGAAACGTCGCTCGCTCCCAAGGACGTATGCAATTCTTTGTCGAACCTCGTTAAATCTCAGTGTGTTCTTCTCGTATTTATTTGCGTTGTTTTTCATCCTGAATTTGCACAACAATTGGTATCAAAGCCTGGTTCTAGGGCGAAAGTGTTCGATGCAGGAGGAGAAGAAGAAGGATTCCCAGGACTTTTGCGAAATTCAGAGGGTTGCGAGACAATTTGGAGCAGGAAGAGAGGCGTGGAAATCACGGAATTCGCGAATTCGGCAAGAAATTCGTGGGAGAGGAAGGTCGTGCAGTTCCTGGATCGCGACAGTGAACTGGAAAATTTTTCTTCTCTTGAATTTCCACTAGAAGCGGAGGAGAAAGCCGAGGGCAAAGGAAAAAAACGGAGGCCACGAGAAAATCTCAGGCGGAGGCAAAGGAAGAATATTTCCTTCCGGGAGGCTGCGGAGAGCAAGGGCACGTGGAGTTCGATTTCTGTACGGGGAGGAATATGGAATACAGAGGCGTGGCAGTCAGACAGGAGGAGCAGTTCAGCGATCCTGAGCGGTTCGGTCGTTCGGCTGGGAGAAGCGCGACGGTTCGGTGGTTGGAGTCGCGGAAGTTCTTGGAACAGGCGCCGGTTGGAGTCGCGGGTTTCGGGCGGCAGTTCAGTGGTTCAGGCGTACGACAGGGGCTTCGCGAATGAGTAGGTGAAGCAAGGAGTTTTGCGCGACAGGCTTGAGTTCGCCACTGCAGTTCGCAAATCTGCGAGGAGGCGCGATGGTTATTTGCGCAAGAAGTATGCCTTCCGGAGGTGCTCCTGAACCGGAGTTCGCGCGACACAAGAGGCAGCGGAGTTCGTCGCAAGGCAAGCGGAATAGGTTCTCGAGTGACCTGCGCAGGCGAGCGGCGGGAGTTCGGCTCGCTGGAAGGCTCGTCAGAAGGAGCTCGACAGGATCGCGTGGAGGTTCGAACAGGTGCGACGATTAGAGAAGAGGCGCGGAACAGTCGCGCGTGCAAAACAGACCCAGGTTCACGTGGTTTCGCGAATGGGACAGCGGCAGTTAGCGTGTTTTCGACAACGAAGGAGGCTGGAACAATAGAGAAAAAAAAGGAAGGAATCAAAAAGTTGCTGTGTTGCCTGACAGAAAACTTTTTTCTGGAGGTGGCAGGTGGATAGAAATTAAAGGCAAGAGGAGCATCTAGGAAACTTTTGAAGGAATATTCCTTGGCTTGAGATAAATAAAAGCCACGGAGGAATTCTTAATTGTTGGAGGAAGGGATTAATTTCTGATTTGTTGTGCTGAAAGGAATAAAGAATATTTCTTTTTCTTTTGCACCGCAGCTGCACTTTGGCAAAAGGAAAGGGAATTCGAGAATGGCAGAGAGAATTCATAAGGGACTCTTATTTTCTATTTTCCAGATTTAATTCCTGATTTGGCAGAGTTGTCCAATTCTTGGAGGTGGAAACAGTTCGCAGGAGTCCGTGCGGGGCAACCGTTTTACAATTTGCGCAGTTGTCTGCGATAAGCAATAAGGAATTCGTGCAGGACAGTCGTCGGACTCGACGGTTGGCGCGAGAGGTTACTAGCAGCAGGTGCGACGGTTTGGACTCCGCGGTAGCGGTGAACCGACTGCAGTTATAGAGCAGGAGTTCATGCTTGAGGATTCTACTGCGGTGGCAGTGAACGGGCGCGGCAGGCGGAGCACGGGAATTTCTCGCGGTGCAGTAAGACGGTGCGGACGTCAGAAGAGTTCGCAAGGGCGGTTTGTGAGGACAACTCGACGGGAAGGATCCACGACCGGAGCAGGTTGGTGGACTAACCAGATTGCCTTAGCGGCCGGGACGCAGAAGTTACTGCGTATGCCAGATGGAAAGATCCACGAAAGTTCAGGTGGATGCTCAGTTACCGCGAACATTTAGTTTTGCAGAGGACTTGAGAGCAGTTATCGTCAGCAACAAGAAGGCGACTACACAGGTGGAAGGATCCGCGAACAGTTGGTTCGGCGGAGGACTTGCAAGGCTGAAGCGACAGGAAGGACTTCACAGATTGAGCGGAGCAGGTCGTGTAACGGCCGGTGATTCCTGCAGTTGCTGCTAGTTTAGGCAGCAGACTTGTCGACAGGCGGTTGGCGCGATAGCCTTAGTGGCGGACGCGCGACAGAATTTCACGAAGGATTTTTCGCGAGGTGGAGTTTGGTTCCGGTGAATAGGAATCTGGTTTTGCGAACAGGTGGAGTTTGGCCAGCGGAGTTCGTAGGTTTGTTGCAGGTGATTTTGCAACAGGTGGAGTTTGGTTCTGGTGAATAGGAACCATGTTTTGCAAACAGAGGAGTTCGGCCAGCGAAGTTCGCAAGTTTGTCGCAAGTGAATCGCGACAAAGGCAAAGCACAGTTCGCAAGTTCGTCACAGGAGAAGTTGTGATAGGTGGAGTTCGGCAGGGTGTAGGAGGCGAGCATGCACAATTATTTCACAAACAGGAGTTTCTTGAAGGTATTCCTCGAACAGGTGCGAAGGGATTCGTGGCTCGTGGAAACAAAGAATCGGTCGAGAGTACCGGTGCAAACATGAAGGTGCTTTGGGTGCTAGATGGCACGGTTGACCAAGCCAGTTTAGATGGTTTGGTTGCCCAACCCACTTTGGTGTAAGAAACTCCATGATGTATTTCTCCTAAGAGGTTGGATATTCGCTAAGGTGGAGATTTGTTTGGTAGGCACATATACCGGGTGATGCATATCTCCTAAGGTGTTGGATATTTGCCAAGGTGGAGAATTGTTAGGTATGGCTCATATCTAGGGAGTTGGAGTTTCTTGGTGAAGAGGTGAGTCTCCCAGTGAAAAGGAGTGTCTCTTGGAATAAAGGGAGTTGGGGGGAGCGAGGGCGTGTTTGTAATTTATCTATAAGCGGTTTTATCTATAAATAGATATGTAAGCCTATGGGTATGTCAGAACTGCACTATGTAACTCCTCTGAAATAGTGAAACCGCCGCTCGCTCCCGAGGACGTAGGAAATTCTTTGCCGAACCTCGTTAAATCTCCGTGTGTTCTTCTTCTTGTATTTATTCGCGTTATTTTTTGTCCTGAATTTGCACAACAAAAATGTCATTCTATGATAATCTGCAATAGGCTTTTAATAGAATGTGAAAGTTCAAAGGTGTGGTTGATCTTTTATCTCTTATAAAAGGTTTATTTTTGTTTAATTTAATTGTGAAGAGGATTTGGAAATTGTTTTAATGGATGACCCTCAGTTCATCTATGGAAAAGCATTTATCCTTAAAATATGGTATTCTTATTTCAGGCTTGTTAAAGAAGATTGTGGAGAAGATCCTATTTGGCAAAATTCTCTAATTTACATTTTTGCTACTAGAATAAAATTGATATTTCTAGAATTGCAAGCAATATTACTATTCCCTTATATGTTGATTCCTTAACAACTATAGGTGCACATCTTCCTTTCCTAGAGTTACTATTCGAATTGATATCAATTTTGCATCCCCAAGATTATATTTCTTTGGATATAAATGGGCAAGAATTTACTTGTGTTGTATGAATGGCAACCAAGTCATTGTAAGACTTTTTCCACATTTTCTTCTGATTCTCTATATCGTCCTGTATCTAACAATCAACCATATATTGTTAGTAACAGGAATAATAACACTTAAAGATTTCTAAGGATTGAGAGTAGACCTCCTCTCTATATTTTTGTTCATGCTCCTACTATAGTACCTGATATCAATATTTCTAGCATTAGTCTTGCTCCTAATCTTAATATTGATCTTCTTGCCGACACATCTTCTAGTAGTAATGATATGAATTAGGATTTTGGAGTAGTTCATCACGCGGTTTCTAATGTTAGTCCTAAAGAATATATTGCCTTCAGAGTTAATATGGTTTCTGTTGTCACCACTAATCCTCAAGGTTATTTGATTGTAAATAATAAGCATAAAGTTGTTGTTGGTTTAAATACTACCATTTTACAGGGTTGCTTGTTTTGGATAAAGTTATTGAATTTGTTATTGTTGTGGATGTCACAATTAATATTATTGTTAGAAATATTATTCTTGATACCCCTGTTGATGTTACTTTACCCTCCTCTTTAATGGCAGAAAGAAAATTCTACAGTTGGTTATATCGCTAGTTAGATTTTCTTTTTTATTTTTATTTATCTTTTTTTTTATTTCTACTGCATCTAAATATTTTTTTCTTAGAACGTTTGTGGGTTTAATAATGATGCATTGGTTGTTGATCGTAAAAACGTTTTTTTATAAAAATTAAGCTCATCTGATTTGTTTATTAAAAC
Organism: Papilionanthe hookeriana x Papilionanthe teres; assembly: GCA_022702705.1. Taxonomy (NCBI): domain Eukaryota; kingdom Viridiplantae; phylum Streptophyta; class Magnoliopsida; order Asparagales; family Orchidaceae; genus Papilionanthe; species Papilionanthe hookeriana x Papilionanthe teres. The sequence goes on along the minus strand of CM040423.1, from coordinate 64,176,117 downwards.
TAATCTTTCTGTTTCTTCTCTTTCTGATAATATCTCTATAAACAGGTTTGGACTTTAATAATGAAGGAAGATTGAATAACATTGATTGTGCTGAAAATGGATGTATTTGGGATAAATGAGACTCTGAGGTTCTTTCTTTTACTGCTTTAGTTGTCAAGTCATAATATATTCATGTGCATGTTGCTTTTCTAAGGTCTAATTTTTTATAACTTACATTTATGTCAATAATAGTGTCACTAGTAGAAAGGTTCTTTGGAATTTTGTCGGTTATATGACTGCTAATATTAATGTTCCTTGGCTTTTGTTAGGTGACTTCAATTATATTCTTATAGTTAATGAAAACGTAGGTGATATTCAACCTATTTTTCTAAGCTAATAAATTTTTAATAATTACACCATTAATTCTAATATTTTTGAATTATAAAATACTGGTCATAAATTTAGTTGGTATGATAAACCAATAAATAATCATATAAGATTTCTTCTTGTCTGGATTTGTTGTAAGGCTTCTTGGGTTGATCATTTTCCTTATTCCTTTTTTAGAGTTTTTCACAAGTCTAATTATGATCATTCTCTTATTTATATTTCCTTTTAAAATTCGTATGTTTTGAAGCATTAATTTTTATATTAGAATTATTGGAGTTGTTACGATGAAGTTTTGGATACTACTCGTGATGCCTTAAACATTAATTTTAAAGAAGATTATTTGTTTTCCCTTTTTAATAAACTGAATAATGTCCAAGAAGTTGTTAAGTAATAGAAATTGTATAATTCTAACTATCTTTCTAATTATATTACTGAGTTAAAAGGTAAAGAAGATATTATAATGAACAATTTGGACATCAAACCTCTTTGTAAAGTGTTACTTAGCCAAGCCTCTACTAACTAAGAATAACATCATGACACTTTCTTCCAATTATAAATGGTTAAAGCAAATGACTAAGTATGAATGATTATCTAAAGGTAAAGATGATACTAAATTTCTCTATAAAAATATTAGAATTAGAAATATTTTTATTTTTATTAAAGAAATCTTAGTTAATGATAATTTTTTACAACATCAAAAGTATATTAATGAAGCTATCTCTTTCTTTAAATCTTTGTTGAATAATTATGTTAATATTACTACTTTTGTTTTAGATAAATTCTCTACTATTAATGCAATTCCTTCTTTGGATTGTGAAGCTTTAATAAAGGATTTTTCAGGTGAAGAAATTAAAAATACTTTTCATTCTAATGGTAATTGCAAATCTCCTAGATCTGATGGTCTTTTTTATAAATTTTTTTAAAGATTCATAGAATATTATTATGGAAGAGTGTATTATTGCTATAAAATATTTTTTTAATACTGGTAAGCTACATAATATTGTTAAACATACAGCTATTACTGTAACTCCCAAAGGCAATGTGCTCAATCTTAAAATGATTTTTATTCTATCTCTCTTTGTAATACATTGTACGAGGTTATTGCTAAGCTTTTAGCTAATATAATCAAATCTATACTTTGTAATATTATCAAGCTTGTTCATGTTGTTTTCATTAAAGGAATATATATTGTTGATGATATCATTTAAGCTTTTATATGGTTTTAAATCTACTAATTTTGGTAAGAAATTTTGTTCTGCAATTGACTTACTTAAAGCTTTTAATAAAGTTATTCAAAATTTTATTTATGATAAAATGATCGTATTGGGTTTTCAGGTGGGTTTTTATTCATTTGATTAAGGCATGTCAGCCTGATATTTATTTCTCTATTAATTATTATAAATTGTAAAATAAATTCTTATTTTGATATTTCTTCTTGTTTAAGGCAAGGTTGCCCTCTTTCACCTTATTTATTTAATATTATTATGGATGATCTCCCCTCCATGTTTGATATTCAAAATAATTATATTATATAAGATGATTTTAATAAAGTTAATCACCTAATATATGGAGATGATCTCTTATTTTTTGGGGATGCTTCTCCTCTCATTATGCATCATCTTGCTAATGTTCCGAATATATTTCTTCATGCTTCCAATTTAGTTATTAACTTATCTATGTCTATTATTTGTTACTCTAAGAACATTTATTAAATTCTTAGACAGACTTTATGTTATATTAATGATATGATTAATAAACCTCTAACTCTAAAATACTTTGATATTACTGTTAATTACTCTAAGTTGAATATGATGAATTGACATATTATTATTGATATACTTCATAAATGATTAGTTGTCTGGAAGCAAAATTTTTTATCTATATTCGGTCATTTTCAAATAATCATTTACATAATAAGAAGTTACCTTTATTGTTATTTTTATTTCACGTCCTTATCAAAATGTTTTAGAAAGAAAATTAGTTCTTTGATTAATAACTTTTTTTTTATAATAATAGTGATAAAAAGATGATTATTATTTTTTGGAATACTATTTATCTTCATAAGGTTCATGGATACCTTGATTTTTCTTTTTTATATAATATTAATTTGATGTGTAAAGCAAAAATTATTTGGAGGCATTTTAATTCTAACTCTTCATTAGCTATGTGGAGTATGAATAATCACGGTACCATTTGGATCAACACTATATCTAAAATATCAACATTTTGGAAAGACCTTACCGAAAATTACTTTTAAAATTAGAAAATATCTTATTTTTTCAAGTTAATACTAAAAGACTCTTCTTTTCATCCTTAATTTTTTGCTTAAAGGATCCTCTTTATTTTATTTTTATGGTAATATGATTTTTGAATGGTTTCATTTACCTAAAACTATCAAAATGAAATATCTCCTTATTAACGATTGTTGGTTCATTTCTCAACATTGGAATATTTTTCCTTATTGATTACTTCTTATTCATGCCATCCCTATTATTGATGATTGTGTTACAAGTCTTTTTGGAAGGAATGGATTATTATATCAACAAAATGTGTATCTTTTTATTTATGAAAATTTTTATATTAGAGATTGAAACATATTAATTTGGTATAAAGGTTGTTGTTTTAACTTGGCTTTGCTTACTTGGAGAATCTTTATCATTTGTCTTAAAACCAGTGATATTCTTAACTGTAGGCGTACTAATGGTAGTTTTAATTATTCTTTATGTCTTTATGATTTAAAAACTCAAAATCATTTATTCTTTGAATGTTTTCTTTCATCATAATTTATTGAAAAACAATATTTCTTTTAAGGGTTTTTTATTGTTAATAATAATTTTTTTCAAGTTTTTGACCGTGCTGAGAGTACTAATTGTAAAATTCATAAGAGATTCCACCTTTTAGCTATTCAAATTATTATTTATGAGATTTGGTTTAAAAGAAATAATAGAATTTTTAATAATTCTAATACATCTAATGAGACTATTGTTAAAAAATGTATGAAAAATTCACCAAAAAAGTAAGAAATGATTTTTTAATAAGGATACTCCAAACTTTATGAAGGTTTTTTATAATTTGTAGTTCCAACATTTTTTTCTAATTTTTTTACTTTCTAGAGGTTGGTCGCATTTAAACATATCTTTTTGTTACCATTTTGTCTAGTCTTTTATCTATTGGGTTAGAGTTATTATTTGGTGTTTGGTTAGCTAGTGATTTGATTTGACATTGCTTTTATTTTGACTTGTTTTATTGGGATGATTTGTGGATTTTTGGGATGCACATGAATAATGTTATATTGACTTTATCTATCATGAGTTGAAGATTTTTTTAACATTTTACTTTATTTCTGAATGGTTAGACTGCATGTGTTGGAGCCTTCATTGGTATGTATCAGGTTGAAGCTATCATTGTTTGAATTTTCTAATGTTGTTCTTTGCATCCTTCTATTTTGTGGATGCTTAATTGGCTAATGCTCTGATTTAAAATAGTTATTTCATATTGCGTTATTGGGTTGTTTTAGTTTTCTTTGATGGCTGTGTATTGACAACTTAAGTTGGTATAGTTATTTGCTGTTGTTTAGTTTTTTGCTAGATTGTTTTACTAAGCAGAACAAATTTATATTTGTTTCTTTTTTTTTGGAAGTGTTGGATTGGTTGAGCTACGATGTTTTTCAACTGTATATTAAAGTTCAATAATTCGTTTGATTATTTATATCCATTAGCTCCGAGAAGGAAATTTAACATTTGTGCAGAGCTCTGAGCTCGAGTTCTCTTATGTCTCTTTATTTTGTTGACTATGTGGAGCTTATTTTCTTTTTCTTTTTTGGTTTTGTTTGTATTAGGTTTCTTTCGACTATTTTCTTGTTTTGTTATTTAGAGACATTGATTTGATGTTATTTGTGGTGGACTGACTTTTGATTGTCTTTGCTTGACTTATGAAGTGTTGGTTTTTCAAGCTCGAGGTTCACGTTTACTATAAAGAATTATTGGTCTTCTTTCTTTGTTGTTTTAGATATTATAACTTTTAGACGACCGTTTAGTTTTTCTATTTTTTTTTTTGGTTGGTGTTGTGTTGTAAGAGGGTTTTAATATATCCTTTTCATTTTGAATTGAATTGGCGTGTTAATATGGAGCGTCCGTCTACAGTCCATCAGGCATCTTCACAATCATTAATGACCGTTGCCTTCCGCCGTTTACCCTTCCCCTGCTAGTGTGCTACAGGTGCCACATGCTTTTCCTTACAAAACTTCCACGAATCAAACGGTAACTTCCAATTATACGAAATTTAATGCCTCTATTCAACAATGCATTTGAGGATCACATAGCTTCTCTTATCCAAAAATGCCCGTGCATGAAAAACCTACGTCAAATCCACGGATGTTTACTCCGGAACTATATTCTTTCATCTTCCCATTTTGCTTTTACGCTATCCAAAATCATTAGTTTCTGCGCCCTTTCGCCAAATGGTGACATTCACTATGCCCAACGCGTGTTCGATGATATTCCCCAACCAAATGTCTTCTCTTGGAACTCCATGATAAGGGGTTTCTCCCAGGTTCAAAACCAATCCAGGGAGCCCATTGCATTGTACAAGAAGATGCTGTCCTCTGGTTTTGCTAATCCAAATAGTTTCACGCTTGCTTTCGTCCTGAAAGCATGCTCAAACATCTCAGCCTTGAGCGAAGGGAGACAAGTCCATTCCCATGCGTACAAATATGGTCTTGATTCAAGTCCCTTTGTTCAGACTGGGTTGCTGAATTTTTATGCCAAGTGTGAAGAGCTTGCTTCTGCAAGGTTTGTTTTTTGTGATATTTCTGATAAGAATTTGATAGCATGGAGTGCGATGATTAGCGGGTATGCAAGGATCGGGATGGTGAATGAAGCGTTGGGATTGTTTAGGGAGATGCAGGAGGCGGGTCTCTCTCCCGATGAGGTCACAATGGTGAGCGTCATCTCAGCTTGTGCAAAGGCTGGAGCATTGGATTTAGGAAGATGGGTTCATTCATTTGTTGATAGGAAAGGCATTAGAGCTGATTTAGTATTGAGTACTGCGCTGATTGATATGTATGCCAAGTGTGGTTTGATTGAGAAGGCAAAGAAGGTGTTTGATGATATGGTAGAGAGGGATACCATGGCCTGGAGCACAATGATTGTCGGCTATGCAACTCATGGGCTTGTTGATGATGCTTTGAAGCTTTTCGCAAGGATGCTAGATTCAAAGGTACTTAGTTGCACAACTTGAATTAGGTTTTATTGCAACTTTAAACAAATTTAATCATAAAGTCATACAAAACGCATATGCTAGGTCTCAAATCCAAAAACTTTTGGTTGTGAGCATAATGTCACGCTCTCAAAAGAGCTCTTTTGGGAGCGTGACAAGTGGTATTAGAGCGGGGTACTGCCTGCCAAGTGTGAGGACTCTCCATGGTGTAGGGCCCTCGGTGGAGCCGATCCATGCGAGAGTTTCACGTGATTGGGTAGAGGAGAACGTCAGGGATATTTAGTCCCACATCGGCTAGGTGTAGGGCTGAAAAACAGTATATAAGTCTTGGGCTGCCCACCTTTCTGAAGAGCTCTTTTTGGAGGTGACAATAAGCTTCCAACCAATAGTCTAAGGTGAGCTCTTTTTGGAGGTGACAATAAGCTTCCAACCAATAGTCTAAGGTGGCTACATACATGACTTGAATATGTTTTTATATATCCGCAAATACATGACAAATGATTTTTTTTTATATCACTTTTCGTTAAACTCTAACGGATGAATATAATATATGTTAACTTTTTTGCATCACTTCTTTTTTTCTTGACACTTTTTTTTCCTCTAATGTTTCCCAAGAATATATGTTACCCTACCTATAGAATTTCAACTATATATTTCTATACTCCTATTCATAAAGACTTAAGGATTTTGAACAGAGAGTGGCCATATTTTCTATTACTTTGACTTCTAATATAATTTTTTTTTTACAACGCAACCAGAATCATTAAGATGAATTAACAAGTTTCATTATTTTCTATCTTAATAGAATATTTGTTTGCTAAATATTTAATGCATTATAAAAGAAAAGTTAACTATAGATTTTCTGTAATATATGACAGGAAGTGTCTAGTCGTGATCCGGTTAGGTGTGGCCGAGTCATTTGAGTTTGCATTGCAGGTCAATTTATTAGTAATACTATTTTTCGTTCATTTATTTGTATTAGATTTAGGGTTTGAGTTTTGTTATAAATAGGTGATCTTGTGTTATATTAGGGGACATTTGGAATGAGGTAGAAATATGTGAGTGCTTTGAGCTCTATAGGTTCTTGGATAGGAATGTGTCTGCATCCACGGCGTCGGCTGCTGACAACTGTATCCCTTCGTAGTTGATGGTGATATACCGGTTTTCCTTCCTTCGTCAATCATTCGGGTGGTGATTTATGTTTTTCGATCGATTACGATGGTAGAATACTCTTTTATCGTGTATCTTTATTTGATTAGTGCATCTCTTTTAGTATCTTCTTTATTTTCTTTGATTTCCAGCCTTTTTTTGTTTACGATTTCTATTGTGTTCCTCTAAATTTTCGTATTGATCTCCATGCTTTCGTTATTATTTTCCTACTGAATTTTGCTTCCGGCCCATTTTTGGTATATTTTCGTATCAAAGCTTAAGATTTTTTATTCCAATTTGTACTTTCTTCCATAAAAAAAATAACATTCTTATTGCATGTTATTAATTGAGTTTCTAGCTTGTTTGTTTATTATTGTTCTTGTTCTTTTCATTGTTTGGGATTGTGGTTTTCTGCTCCCTACATTGTTTGTTTTCCATTCCTTGTTGCCTTGTGATTCCAGAATCTTGCCTTTGCATTTATGTGCAGTTTTCTAGGATTTCTCCTCGTGATTATTGAACCCCTTCTAATTTTTCGGCTGTTGTTATTACCCTGTTTCTTTCCTATACCAACTACGGATTCAGCCATCCAAATTGATAACAGAGACCAAAATTTAGCATTTGTTTGACATGAAGACCGTGGATGTCAATTAAGTCGGTGTCGACAGCTCTCAGATTTCACCTGTGTGGTTGGCGTTATTTGTTCTGTTGTTTTGTTTAGAGAATCATCTCAGAATTCTTTCCATAATTCACCATTGGTGTTTATATTGTTGTTCCAACCTCGAGGATTCATTCCAAAACCCCACTATTTAAAGTGAATAGAAAATGTTCTCCCCGTTTTTACTCTTTTTCAACTGATCCAACATGCCTTTACAAAGAACTAATGTCATAACCAATCAATAATTCATTCTGAATCTATTCCATACAGATGTTCATCAGTCGATGAAGAAGAAGCTCCTCCTACTAAAGGAGAATGACACAGAGTGTTTAGTCATGATCCCCGTTAAGTGTGGTCGAGTCATTTGAGTTCAAGTTGTGGGTCAATGTATTAGTAAGAGCATTTTTTATCCATTTACTTGTATTAGATTTAAGGTTTATGTTTTGTTATAAATAGGTGGTCTCGTGTCGTATTAGGAGAATTTTGGAGTGAGCTAGACATATGTGAGAGCTTTGGGCTCCATAGGTTACTATATGGGAATCTGTCTCCATCCACGGTGTCGGATGGTGGCAACTTTATTCCTTCATAGTTGGTGATGACATACTAGGTCTCCTTCCTTCACCAACCCTTTGAGTGGTAATTTCTATATCCGGATTAATTACGAGACTATGAAACTCTTGTATCTTGTATCTTTATTTGATTAGTGTATCTTCTTTGTATTATCATTTTTATTTTTACGGATTTCCAGCTTTTTCTGTTCTTATTTATGCGTTTTGCATTTTCTCTATTTTCTTGTTAATATCTGTGGTCTCCTTAGGGAGGACATCAATATGGACATGCAATCTATTGAAATGCTGACAAGAGAGTGGTTTTGTGATTTTTGGCGAGTTGATAATCTTTTGAGACATGAGATAGTTGGATGCCACAATCTTGTACTTTTACACAAATAAAATGAATCTCAATGGCAATGAGTTTCATTTAGGATTGGAGGACCATATTTGCACATAAGTTTTGACTTCACTTTTGGTTGATGTCTAGTCACTCTTTAGAATAGCCTAGGGTCTAGCCACAAGACTCTCCTGGTGACATTCTTTGAAGAATAGTCTAGGAACCACACTCTTAGAAATTCAAACCTTTCTCACTTTACTGGTAGTTTCATATGCTTAAGGCCTAACCTCCGGCTTTTGGGAGGAAGAAACCAAGCATAAGGAAGCCTAATGGAAGTCTCCTATAGGTGGTCAGACCTTAGGATTTACCCTGGGAGGTCTGGAGCTTACACAAAACACACACTTTACACCCACAACACTAAACAAAGCACATCCCACTTTGATCCCCTAACTCCTTGAAAACTCATGTCGGTGGTCCAACCCTAAGCCTATGCCTAAGGAGGCTAGGACCAACACATAGAGGACCAAATGAGGATTGTTCAACCTAAACAATCCCATACTCTCACCTCTAATCAACATCAATTTTTTCGAAATTTCAATTTTTGACCCCCTTGCCCCTAAATCTACCCAAAATATCCCTAAACCCTAAAATCAAAAAAAAAAAAAATCCAAAATTACCCAAATTACCCATTTTCTCCAAAAAATATTTCAAAATATTCCTCACCACTCAAATTGACCAATTTGACCCAAATTTACCAAAATAACCTCAAAATTTGCAAAATTACCAAAATACCCCTCCTAGCCCAAAAATCTAAAAATTCCAAAAAAATTCCCAAAAATTCTCAAAACCTCCCAAATATTCACAATTTCATTTCTCCCAACTACCATAAGATCCAATTTGATCAATTTGACCCAATTTAACCAAAAGCCCTAAATTTGACCGATTTAACCCAAAAATGTCCAAATCACCCCCAATGTCCACCAAATTAACTTCAATCCTCTTCAATTTCAATTCCAAACTTTAATTCAACATTCCTAGCCTCAATCTAAACTAAATCCAAGCCCAATTGAACCCACATTTGAGCTCAATTTCAATTGAATTCCAAAACCCCCAATCTTGACCAAGTGACAATCAATTTTCCCTCAATTTGAATTCCAAACTTCTCATGACCACAGGACCAAAGGACCCATCACACTGAAAGGAGAGTTCTCCCATCAAAGACCCATCACAGAACCTCCACACCAGACTTTGATCAACACCTGAAATCGGCCTTGGTCGAACTCAGGTCCAGACATTTTACCAGGGCAAGTGGCTTCATCTGGAGGTTCGTTGGGACCAATCGAAGCTGCCATAACTCTCTGATTGAAGCTTCACTTTTCAAAGCAAGGTACTGAACTCACTCTTCATCTCGAGCTTGTTTTGATCCTATACATATATACACTGTATTTCATACTGTATAAACCATATGGATAGGTTCGTCTAGGTCAGATGAGTCTTTAGAAACAATCGATATGTGATTTGGTTAAGTCTAGCTCGAGTTCTTAAGCCTAGAAGGTGGACGGCTTACGGAGCAGATCGGATGAAGCATGTATCAAATGGACATATCAGATGACGCTAGACAGAGCCGTGGTGCATAAAGCGCAAACGCATGGCTGCTGAGTCAAAAGGCGGCGTCAAATGGTGGAGCGACGCTTGGAGACTTCAGAGCTGCCGGGGATGAACGGCGCAACGTGGATATGTAGGAAATTAGGAGTATTTTGATTTATTTAAATCAGTGAAACTTTAAAAATCCATAACTTGGTATAGAAAAATCAGAAAAATAAAAGAAAAATACCCTAGTGCTCAGTGAACAGAGGAGAATAATGTGGAAATGATTTGAAATTTATTTGATACCATTTTGAATGTTTTGATTCTCCATGCACTTAGACATTTCACCATAGCTTGTTATTTTGGTATGTTGTTTCTTTTGTTTTCGGGGATCGTCTCTAGGAGACTCTAGACAGAGATCTCTATTTTTTAAATTATCATGTCTGTTTTGGTGTAAAATTGTAATAATTAAAATAATGATCAGAAAAATACAAAGTAAATTTTGGTAGGTTATTTATGGCCGGAGGACCCTAGGAAAAATGAAATTTGATTTAACTCATTAAACATAACCCTAATGGTAATTATAATCTAAAACTCAAATAAAAATAAATTGTATTAAATATAAATGTAAATAACCCAAAAATTACTCTCCACTGTAATTTAAGGTCAGAGGAACTCCCATAAAAATTTTCAAGTCAATTGGAGTGAGTTTGGTCACTCAAATGATTTTTTTAAGCTAAATAGTATTTTTGACACAAATGATTTTTAATAATTAAAATATAAGTAAAAAAATTTTGAAATTGGTTTTGGGAGTTTTTGGTGCCCAGAGGAATTTTCTAAAAATGAAATTGAGATTAAAATAAAATCTTCATTTTTACGCTTAAAATTGAATTTTAAAATATTTTGAATAATTAAATATTCACAAAAATCACAATTAATAAAGTTTATGGAAATGTTCTAAATTGTCTCTTAAGCACTCAGGAGAAATTGGGATATTTTTCCTAATTTTTTAAATGATGATATCAATTTTTAAAGCTTAAAAATATTTTTTTCTAAATGGCTAAAAATGAAAATTCCTAATTTTTCACTTAAATAATTCTAATAATTCAAATAAAAATCAGAAAAATATGAAATTTATTTCTCTGGGTTTCTTGACATTAGAGAGACTTAAGAAAAATATAAAACTTAATTTTTCAATTAAATAATATTTTATATTTAATCAATACTCTAAAAATTGAAATAATTATAATAATTAAATTAAAATTCAAAAAATCATGAAATTTAGTCCAAGTAGTCTTCTGGTCTATGTGAACCTCCAATAATTTCCTCAATGACAGAAACTATGTTTTGGTTAAGTTATTGAATTTCCCTTAAAATATCCTATTTTTGTATTAAAATAATTATATAAATTAAATTAAAATTGGAAAAATCACATTTTCTTCTTTAATGTTTTAATTAACCCATGAGTAAGATAACATAAAAATTTTAAAATCATTTGAATTAAATTTAAGGAATTATGAAGTGATAAGACATTTAGGGGCAAAAATACAATTTTAATAAATTTAGCCTTAATTAATATTTAGGCTTAATTAAAGTGGGCAATAGGCAATGTATGATCTTAATTATTATGTTTGAATGATTGAAACATAAAGGAATAAATGGTAGAAACCCATCTTATTTTTTTGTCATATTAAAAGGATAAACTTATAATTTTATTAATCATTATAATTTGGATGAAAATTAAATTAAATGACCCTTAAGGTTAGGAGTTGATTTTTGGAAGTTGATAATCCACTAATCTAATACCCCTACTTGATGTTTAAATGATAATTCATTAATTTGATAAGAATCACAATTATATAACTTAACTTTTCTAAGATCATGAAATATACCCACTAAAATCTTAAGGGCTTAGTAATGAGCTATGCTTAATTGAAAATTGACTAATGAGGATTAGAAAAGAAAACACAATTAATTTTAAAAACTTTTGAAACACTACAAGCCCATCAAAATTGATTAAATTCTCATAAATTAAATTATCTCTAAAGGCCCCACTTACATAATTTCTAAGTGAAATTTGAAGTGATATTTTCCCCACCTTTTTGGAGTAATTAAAACATTAGTTCACTAAGCATAAGAGTATGAAACAAATGAATCATTTAATTATGATAAGTTCAAAATGAACTCAAGGAAGCTCAAAAGGATTGAGAAATATCTATGTATTTCCTAGGTCTTCTCACAAATCTTCTGGACACCTTGTAAAACAACTAGACCTATCATATTTATTAAATGAAGAGATCTCTTAAATGAATGAACATAGAATTTTGTAGGCCTGTGATGAACCTTTCTATAGGCTTTACTTTCCTGCAAATTCTAAATGTTTATTGCAAAAGATGCTAAAGTTTCAGGTGGAGGAACAAGAAGACTCTCCAGGTACGCTTTTACAAGTTTACAATACTTTTTTTCTAGTACTTGCTTCACTTTACTTTTCTTGCTTACAAGCTTGCATGTTAAACAACAATGTCACCCTGCGTGAAAACTAAAACTTATAGGTTAGCTACAAAACCAAAATCAAAACTAAATTAAAACAAAACAAGATAAAATTCACCGCCACAACAATTAAAATATAAAACAACTCAAAATTTAATCACAGACAAAACAAAAATCACAATTGCAACTAGATTCAAATGTCTCTATCGGATAATCGGGAATACCTCGGAGGACGCAATCTACGGCTGCTAACGGGATTTCCCACGGTCTAAATAAAAGTATGAAACTCATTAAGTTGAGCTTAGTAAATTCATCTGAACTAAGTGAATCCGAAGAAAATAGTGGTGCCAAAATGAGGGAACCATGAGATCCTAATCGGTGTCGCTATAATCAACTTTAATATTCCCCTAAATAAGACATTAAAACACCTCAATTTAAATTTGTCCAAAACACGATATTTACATTTCCTCTTCAATTGACACTTCTTTAAACTAAACCTGCTACGACAAGGAACATGGAGCATGCACAGTGGCCAGCACGACCATCTTCTACAGTAAAACTCCTTATAATTAAACAACAAGCCATAGAACTTCCAGGTAGCTGACCTATTGCAGCATAAACCCTCATCTTATCTCTTAAGACCTTTGTACTTCATGCAATATAAGCCCCAACTCGTCTTAGGATTCCGAGGTCGTCATTGGGTATGACATAAACCCTCATATTTCCAGAATATTCACATGATCGGTATCAAGTAAATGTAAACCCTAATTAAATAAAATTGGCAGGATGAAACACCAAATAATTTTTTCTAAATTAAAGCCAAACCATAGAATACTTTGGGAAAACACCAAGTTTTCTCTTAGATTTATGTCTTTCCCTTAGTCTCATCTTCCTTTGGATCCCTACAATAATTGTTCACCTATTGAGTTTGAGTCATTCACCTATTGAATTTCCTACTACCACATTCTCTTGAAGAACCTTTCCTTTTGGAAGTCTTGATACAATATTTCCTGATTTATATCAAGAGTTTTCTTAGGTAACTTCGATCATCTAAGATAGAATTAACTAGAGGGGTTTGCTCTAATATAAAACTTAAAGACCACAGATTAATATAAACCCTATCTAATTCTTCTCATATTAGATAGAGGAAATTGTCGGTTAACATAAATGGTTCGCAGTCCAAACGGATCTCATGGGCTCTTTAGTTTATTTGATCTAGCCTCACCACCAAGCAATGCATCCATTCTTCGGGATAGATACATAACTTGTGGTGTAGTGCTCAACTATTTAAACTATTGTATCTATGAGATCTGTTTGATTTCATATTAAAAAAAAAAAAGATATTTTTACAAATTACATATATACATTAAATTAAATTAAATATTTTCAAATCGGGCGTTGGGATACCCATCTCGGTGGTCGACAATTTTCCACTTTAACGACTGACAATAAGCAGCTCCCATATTATCATCATAGATTTTTGGTAAAGTAAGCAGTCGAAGATTGTGTTCTTTAAGTATTGATTGTTGTTTGTATGGAAATAAAACTTTGGGCTTCAATCAATTAGAAATCTAAATTACACTTTGGGAAAGCATAACACCAATTCGAGAATTCTGGGATAAAATTTTGAACAGAAGTACACCAAAACAATCCCTAAAAAGAACAACAAGATTTAGGTGAAAAAACCCGAGAACTGGAAAAAATCATGGAGCCACACCACAAAAATTTTCAATATTAAGAATCAAAATTGTATCGATATACATACTCAGATCAACTCTCGACATATAAGTTAGTCTTCATCACTCGAATCGAAAACATAAGAACTGAAAATTAGTAGGAACCGTCTCGGTGGTGTTGTCACGCCGAGAAGAGGCATAATTATCTCGATAACTCATTAACAAAGCCTGAAATGGAGCGAACTTGGTAAGTAGTTATGCTGCTGTTGCAGCATAGTCACATCGCTTGGCATAGCTATGCCTGTTTCAGGTGTGGCTATGCCATACCCAAGCCCAGGAGCGCCTCTTTGAGCGGCGTAGGAGTTTTGCTCCTTCGGGTACTACATGCTCCATACTCCAACATCTCCCACTTGAGATTGATGGCACCTGATGCATATCCACCATACCTGCATCTCTATTTGTACTATCTTCATAGTCTTATGCCGTAGTGTGGCTCACCCACCGTCTCAGCCTTCCTAGACTCTAACTAAAGCCAAACATAGCGCTGGTTCTCGATAGTCATCACCTCTGTCAACATGTCCGCAGATACTAAATTTTATCTTCTCCAAAAGTAACTGCTCATCTACTAGGAGAGAATGAATAAAGTAATACCTCAACTGGCTATGCTTTATCATAACATAAAAAACAATATTCTTAGCTAGATGAATTGCACTCATACTATCACTATGAAAATTTTCAATTCCTCGTTTATTCCCCAATTTTTTCATAAAACTCTGCATCCAAATCATCTCCTTACTGGTCTCAGTGATAACAATACATTTGGCCTCCGTAGTTGAAAGTTCAACAATCTTTTACAACCTAGAAACCCAACTCATCGATGAGTTCCCAAAATGAAGATATACCTTGTTGCACTCCTATCATCCAAACGTCTTACCAAATCTAAATTACAAATCCTTATAGACTAATCTCTACACTTCCATAACAAAATGTCATATTGATTGTTCCCCTTAAATACCTTAGAATCAACTTCACAACCTCTAAATGATGTCTGCTTGGATGCTCATGTACCTGCTGGCCACTCTCACTGCATGTGCAATATTTGATTTGATATAAATCATCCCGTACATCATACTTTCAACTGTTGAAGCGTATGAAGTTCTTTTTATTTGTATTTGCTTTGCTTCAGACTTAAGCGATAATTCCTTAGTTAGCTTGAAGTAACTACCTAGGGGGTGTCAATTGGCTTTGCTCACTCATGTTGAATCTCTATAAGATCTCCTCAACATACTTTGATCGAGAAAACTTTCATTTACTTGCCCTCATGTCCCCGTTGATTCTCATTCTAAAGATCTTTCTTGTTGGATCTAAATCCTTCATTTCGAACTCACTTGATAATTTGCTCCTTTAAGTCCCTAATTGTTTCTATAGATGCTCTTGCAATTAGCATGTCATCCACATATAAAAGGAGCAAGATATAACAATTATCAAAATTTTTGATGAAGCTGTAGTGGTCTGTCTGATATTTCATATACCCACTGTCCAATATCAACTTGTCAAACCTCGTGTACCACTATCTCGGGCCTTGTTTGAAATCGTAAAGACTTTTCTTCAACCATCAGACCAAATCTTCTTTCCTTAAAATCTTATATCCCGACATTTGCACCATATATAGCTCATCTTCTAGACGTTCAAGTAAGAATGTTGTTTTTACATCTATCTGCTTAGATGTTGATCTTCTTCTGTTATCAAACTGAGCACAATTCTGATAGTTGTCATCATCATTGAAGAAGAAAAAAATTTAGTGTTATTCACTTATTTCTTCTGATGATAGCCCTTCACAATAAGTCTTGTTTTGTTGTGTCTACTATCTCCTGACTCTTATTTCAACATGTAGATCCAATTGTTGTGTAGTGCTCTTTTGTCATTTGGTAATACTATTAATTCTCAGGTATGATTTGACTTCAAGAACTACATTTCATCATCCATGAAAATACTCCTTTAAATTTTCAACTTGAATGACTTCCTCATAGAATTTTGATTCACCACTATTAGTTAGCAATAAATGGTACAGAGAATGAGAATACCACTATGTTGGTCGAGTAGTCCTACTAGACCTCCTGACTTTAGTAGTAGGTGACTAAGAAACTTCCTATGTTTCTTCTGATTGAACACTTCTTCTTTCTCCTTCTTCCTGATCACCACTATCTTTTTTCTCAAAATTCTTGGACTCTTAAGAAGTAACTGACGGGCAATCTGGACATTTTATCATGTCTTTGTATATCTGTATTTCATTGAAAGCAACATCTATACTCCTAATGAACTTCTAATGATGATAGTGTCAAAACTTTTACCCAAATTTATATTAGTCATATCCAATAAAAGTGCACTTGACAAATTTCGAGTCAAGCTTACTTCTGGACCCTGCATCAACATGTACGTATATGGAACAACTGAATACCTTCAAGTGATATAGATTTATCTCTTTGTCATTTCAAGCGTCTTGCAAGTCTTCCTTCAAATGTATTAACAGACCATAGATGGTCAGATACACTGCTCTATGATGGTTTTGTTCATATGCTTGACTACTCCATTTTGCTATAGAATTCTTTGAACAGTGAACTAATGCCTGAGCACCTCTGAAGCATATTAATTCTTAAACCTCTGATCACGATACTCGCATTCTTTATCTGATCTGAGATACTTCAGCTTCAAGTTTGACTCATTTCTACCATGCTCTTCCACTTCTTAAACCCTTCAAATTCGCTAAATTTTTATTTTAAGTAATCTTATATTTTTTTGTTGTGATTATCAATAAATGTGGCAAAGTAATGAGAACTTTCAATGGACTGAACTGGAGTAGAACCACATATCTCAGTATGCACTAACTCCCATTTCTTTGACTTCACCATTAATTTACCTTTAGAGAGAAATTTTCTTCTGTTTGTCATATACACAATCTTCATAGAAATCTAAATATACAGATTTCAAACCCTAAATTTCATACGCAAACAACCTCCCTTCATTTTCATTGAAGCCCCATCTTCCGCTGCCAGACTTCATCCCACAGTGGAGTCGAAGGGAACCCGCTGCTTCTCTGCCCTAGCCGCGATCTTCTCGTCGCCTCGGCCCTAGTCACGATCTTCTCGTCGCCACTACCCTAGTGCGATCTTCCCTGATCTCCGGCGACTCTCCCTGTCGAGATTAAGCTTCGCCTCATAAGTTGCGCAATCCCTCGTTGCAGCTCCTCCCTCGTGATGACTCAGCTTGTCGCGCCTCTTCAACCTGCGAACCTTCCTCGCTCTAGCCCAACACTGCCTTTAGCTTGCCTAATTCACGGAACTGAAAGCTGAAATTTGGTTTTTTTTGGTCTTCTTTGGTCTTTTTTTGGATCTCTTAGTTTTCTTTGGCATTATATTGATTTCGATCAACAACTTTCTTACCAATTAATTTGTGAGTGACAATTCTGTTTAGAATGTCTTCTAAAATCTTAGCTATCAGATTTATGGGAAAAAATTATGCAGCATTGGAATTTCAGTTCAAGAAGTTTTTGAAAGGGAAGGAGCTTTGAGTTCATATTGATTAGCCTTCTCCAGCACCTACAGAGCCGAAAAATTTTGGTCAATGAGAGACAAAGGATGCTTGGATTGTTTCTTTGATTTTGGGATCTATTGAGACTTATATGGTGAACAATTTACGATCCTTTGGCACGGCTAAAGAAATGCAGAAATACTTGAAGCACGTCTACAATCAAGATAATATTGCAAGATGCTTTCAATTGGAACTTGATATGAGTAGTTATTGTCAATGTAATCTCTCAATTAAATAATATTATTCAGATTTTCTAAATTCATGGAGCGAATATTCTGGCTTTATCTATGATAAAGTGTTAAAAGAGAATTTAGCTAGTCTTCAGGCTATTCATGAAGAGAGTCGTCGTAATCAGTTTTTGATGAAGCTCAGACCTGAATTTGAAAATGCTTGGGTTGGATTGCTGAACAGAGATCCAGTTGCTTATTTGGATATATGTTTTGGTGGATACTGCGTGAAGAACAAAAATTGGTGACACAAGCCGCTATTAGTGCAGCTGGTGGATCATTAAAAATAGTTAATTTTGCATATGCTGCTTAGACCTGAGGAAAGGAAACAAAGTAGTGTTACAACTGCAAAAAATTTAGTCATATAGCTCACAAATGTAGTAAGAAGTTTTGTAATTATTGTAAGAAAAACAGACATTATTAAGGAGTGTCCTACACGGCCTCAAAACCGCAATTCACAAGCCTTCATGCTACGGTATCCGACTCTCATAATCCTGGTTCGACATTCATAGCTGTCGGCAATAATCAATCTATTCTCACACCAGATATGGTTCAACAGATGATTCTCTCTAACTTTTATTCTCTTGGTCTTTAAGAAAAAGTTAAGACTATTACTTCTGTTCCTTCTCCTTGGTTTGTTGATTTCGATGCCACAAATCATATGACTCACATCTAATTTATTGCATAATCAACACCCGTATACTGGTATTCAACATATTCAGGTTGCTGATGAAAATAATATTTCAATTATGACAGTTGATGATATTAGCTCCTCCTTCCGACATGGCTTGGTTTCTCCTAAATTATCTACGAATTTACTTTCTATTCATCAAATGATGGATATTAACTGTGATGTACGCTTTTTTCGTGATGGTTGTGTTTTGCAGGATCATGTGTCAGGGAAAGTGACAGCGAATGGGTCTAACGTGGGCATGTTATTCCCATTACAATGTCATATTCCTTGGACTTTGTCATTTGCTTCTTCAGTTGTTGAAAATAAGGCTGACGTCTTGCATAGACATTAGATTATCCAAATAATGTTGTCTTGAATCATTCATTACAAAGTGGTGTTCTAGGCTCTACAGATAAAAGCCTCTTAGTTAACTGTTCTTGTAAACTGGGCAAAAGTAAGACATTACCTTTTCCTATTATTGATTATGAAGAGACATTTGCACTTGTGGCTAAGATGACAACTGTCCGACTTGTTCTATCCTATGCTGCATCTAAAAACCGGTCCTTACGATAGATGGATGTCAAGAATGCATTTTTGCATGGGGAGCTCAAGAAATATATCTATATGACTCCTCCTTCAGGCTTGCTTTTTACACCCTCACATGTTGTTTGTAAGCTCAAACGATCTCTATATGGTTTGAAACAAGCTCCACTGGCTTGGTTTGAAAATTTTCGATATACTCTTCTTAGCTTCTCTTTTATTCAAAGTCAGTATGATTCTTCATTATTTCTTTGCAAGACTGACAAGGAAATTGTGTTGTTATTAGTCTATGTTTATGATATTATTATTACAGGATCTGATACTCAATTAGTGTCTCAATTACAGAAGCATCTTCATGATTCTTTCATATGAAGAATTTTGGGTCTTTAACTTATTTCTTAGGCTTTGAGGTTCACTCTTCTCCCGCTGGTATTTTTGTTCACCGGCATAACTATACTAAGAAACTCATTGCTTTGAATGGGCTCCAAGTGGGTTGTTCAGTTGATACTCTTTTGGAAGTGTATGTTAAATATCAACGGAATGATGGTGACTTTTTATCTGATCCATCTCTGCATTGATAACTTGTTGGAAGTCTCAATTATCTAACCATCACACGTCTTGATATTGTTAGTCAATTTATGCTGGAACTTACACATCTTCATTTAGCTGCAGTTTCACGTATTGTCAGGTATTTGAAAGATACTTCTCATTTTAGTTTGTTCTTTTCTGCGAAGTCTCCTATTCACTTAACAGGCTATAGTGATGCTGATTGGGCTGCTTGCTTTGATGCACGTCGATCTTTTACTGAATGGTGTTTGTTTCTCGGCAACTCTTTAATTTTTTGGAAGAGTAAGAAAGAAGATAAAGTGTTTAAGCCATCTACTGAGTCTGAATATCGTGTTATGTCCTCTGTTTGTTCTGAGATCATTTGATAATACTAGAGCTATCCAGAGTGCTGCTAATCCTATCTTTCATGAGAGCACGAAACGCATTAAAGTGGACTGTCATTCTATTCAAGAAGCTTATGATAATGATGTTATTTCTCTTCTTCATATATCTTCCGATCTTCAAACGACTGATATATTTACTAAGACTCTTTCTCGGTAGTGTTATCAGTTCCTTGTTGACAAATTGATGCTTCTTGATCAGTCAACAACAATTTGAGGGGAGATACAATCAAGAATAACTGCAATCTGGCAGAATTAAGAGTTTCCTTCTTTAAATTGCTGCATTAAATTCCTTCTTTTAATTGTACATATTCTTTCCTTTTAGCTAAATATTTAGATTAGGAATATGTATTATTAAGTTACCTAAAATAGATTGTACACATTATTATGTACCTAAAATAGATTGTAAAGACTAATATTTATTGGAATGAAAGCAAAGGAAAAAGGCATTCAACCTATTTACTCAAAACATTGATAATTTCTAAACAC
Source organism: Papilionanthe hookeriana x Papilionanthe teres (assembly GCA_022702705.1). NCBI lineage: Eukaryota > Viridiplantae > Streptophyta > Magnoliopsida > Asparagales > Orchidaceae > Papilionanthe > Papilionanthe hookeriana x Papilionanthe teres. Next base: position 64,155,625 of record CM040423.1, on the reverse strand, counting down.
TTATTTGTTGGGGCATGCACGAAAGGAGACACTTAAATCTACTAGCTAAGATTCAATATTCACTAGGGATAACACCACTGAGTTACCTTGGATTTTGCCAGTTGAGACATTTGAAGAGAGATATATTTATTGTCCTTTACTACTAGCCTTTCTTAGAGCTTTGCAGTTCTTCTTGAAATATTCTTTCTTTTCGCAGCTCTAGCATTCTCCTATGGTATTTCCTCTGTCTGACCTAGAATTTCCTCTTCCGGACTTGAATCTATCTCTTCCTGTATTACTGTCCAGATTTTTTCCTTGTTTTTAATATTCAACACAGACCCTGAAGATTCATCGTTCACTGTCTTTTTATAACTGCAATGTCATCTATGTTCAACTTCAAATTCCCAAAAGTGTTATCACCGTGACCAGACATTCTCAGCTGTTCGACAATAAAGATAAAATCAACAATGCTCTGGCCTCATTATCGAATTTGATCCCCACAAAACTCAACTGGCTAGTTACAGTATTGAAATTGTTCAAGTGTTCAACCATTGAACTTCCTTTCACCATCTTCATATTAAATTACATTTTCATCAGAAAAACCTTATCTGAAACATAAAGTTTTTTATACATCTTTATCACCGTCACCGTGAGATCCACTGTAGTTTTGTCATTCAATATACTAAATGCAATACGAGGAAAGTAACAAATCGATCACATAGGGCTATTCGATCCAGCATTTCCCATTCCTCTAGAGTTATCAATTCAAGCGGTGATTTCTTGTAGTGACAAATGTTATTTTTTTCTGTTACAACAAATTCTCCACTTGCATCCTCCATAACGCAAAATTCAATCCATTGAACTTCTCCACTTTATACCTCACTTCATCGGTCATTGCTACTACTCGAATCAGAAACAACCCTTTGTTACCACTTGTTAGGATGAAAATAAAACTTTGGGCTTCGATCAATTAGAAATCAAAACACACCACGAAATAGGATCACATCAAATTGAGAAATCCATAACCAAATTTTGAATGGAATCACAACAGAATAATCTCAGGAAGCAAACTAAATTTTAAGTGGAAAACCCGAGAATGCGAAAAAATCACGGAGCCACAATACCAAAAATTGTCACTGTGTTGAACTAAAACATACTCATATCAACTCTCTACAAGCACAGTAACTTACTCAACTTCACTCCAAACCTTTCTCTCGATCTCACAATAGAAAGTCCTCGCTTCGAAGTCCTCCTACCCAACTCTTTTTCGCTTCACAAAAACTTTGTCAAGAAACACCGCATGCAAGTATGACTTTGTCGCTCGAATTGAAGTGAGAACAAAAAATTAGTAGGAACAACCTCGACCGCTTAGTAACGCCGAGAAGAGATATAATTATCTCGATCACTTTGTAAGAAGGTCTGGAATGAAGCGAAACTGAGGTGTAGGTACACCGTTGTTGCAGCGTAGTCACGCCCCCTTGCGTAGCTATGCCCGTTTCGGGCGTGGCTATGCCCATTTCAAGCATGGCTATGCCATGCTGAGGCACAAGAGGGCCTCTTTGAGTGGCACAAAAGTTCTTCTCCTTCGGGTGTTGCAGGCTCCATACTCCAACAATCGCAACCACAGGCTTTCATCTTTGATGGAGGCGATGTCATCAAGAAATCTTGACATGTGACTCGAAGACGTGTTTTTACCGCTTTAGTGTTCACCATATTTTTTTTTTCCAAGAGATCATTTATTTGTGTACTACAAAAGAAGACTGTTGAGATAATTAATTTGTGTATTACAAAAGAAGACTGTTGAGATAATTAATTTAGTGCCAAGAAAATAGGAAAACTCACAAAATTTTTTGTTAGAAAAGTTATTGTAAGTTGATTTGTAAGCTGACAAAGGTGATTATCTTACTACCTGTGAGAATTTGATCATTGATATAGACTGGAAGATATATTATTTGATGCCATTAGATTTGGAGTTGACTACAGATAAGAGAATTGGTAAAGCTCTTGTTAGCATGCTTCTGGGGCCTGTTTGAGAATAGAGAGCTTTTTGTAGATGACATACATGCTTGGGATTATTTTGGTGATGAAAGGCTCAGGGTTTGCTCATGTTAACATTCTCCGTTAGATGACAATGGAGGAAGACATTGTTGACATACATTTTTTTTTGTCCATCCTTTCAAAAGAGAGACTAATAATAAGTTGAAAATGTGGAAGTTTGATAATGGAAATGAACATTTCGTGATAAACAATTTCAAAATACTGGTGAATGCCTTTCGCCACAAGCAAGCTTTGTGGTACTCCATGATCTGTCAGGGATTTGTTTGATGGGAAACACCATTTGAAAGCGGCTATATTTTGAGATGGATGGGGAGGAAACAGTGCATTGAATTCTTTGGAAATTGTTGCATACCAATCAAGATCATTTATGGCTTACAATTTTGGGATGAGGGAATGAAGGTTGTTAAGCTTAGTTTGGTGGGAGGCTTGTGGATGTGCTTTTTGGCAAATGTTTGCATGGAATAGTGGTTGGGAAACCTTTTAGGAAGGGAAAATTATTTAGTTTTATAGCTTGAGGTTGGTGGACATACCGGGCAATACATGATAACTTTGGTGTTCAAAAGTTTTTGAGGAATGATGGTTGGAGCCAATGCGATTAAAGCGCAAAGGGCAATGTGATGCGCAAGACCTTACTTTTTCTTCAAAGCACAAAGAGCGGAGTGAAGCGGCACTTTTATTAACCAATGCATTAATAGGTTGTACAAAACTATTAATGTATAAATACATTCATTAAAAGTTATAAAATATAAGTATGACTTAAAAGATATAAAATAGAAAAAATGCAGTACAAGTCATAACTTAAAGGCATATATTGAGGATAAACCTGTAAATTAAATTTTTGAATAATTATAATAGTTCGTTGCAATAATTAAAAATTCAAATATTGTTATAAAAAAAAAACTCGCGAGGTAACTTTGGTGCTTTGAAGAACAAGTTTAGCCAAGCGAAGTGCGTCTTAATGAAGTGAAGCGCGAAAGCGAAGCAGGCGTCACGCACTTCGCTTTGTTTTGCTCGTGAACATGCTTCAAAGCGCTCTTTTAAAAATATTGGTCGGACAAAACCAGGCCATACGGTTGTCATTCATCTAATTTAAGGATTGATATGTGGCGGGATTTGATTGGAAAGAAGAGAAGGAAGATTTGGCGAGGAATGAATGGTGGATGAATGGTGGGGAAGAGAAGGAATGATTGTTATAGCTTTTCATTTAGGGAGGGGCAGGGAAGACAATGTAGGAAAAAAAGGTTAGAGAGAAGTTATCAATGAGGTTGATAATTGTTGCAGTTTGGAATGGAGATGTTGCATGGGTCCAAAAGAAGTGTTGTTGATTGTGATGAGGTGGGAATGTTGAAGTTGTAGTGGAGATTGATGAGGGATTGTTTCCATGTTTGGTATGTGCAAAACATTGACGCAAAGAGTGATTGTTGTGGAAGCTATGTATTTAAGAAGATGCATTCTACATAGCATGTGAATCATAATTCATTAGGAGTGCTAGTAGAAGAAGGAAAAATTAGTTTCAACAAGGGTCGCCTTTCATGATGCAAAGATCTTATTTTTTTATTTTTTTTTTGAGGTTGAACATAATATTCACTTTTGATAAATGAATAACCAAGCAACATGCATCGCCGAGAATGAGTGTCAAGTTTCTGTCGCCCATAAGATCAAAGACTGGGATGATAGAGAAAATGAAAAGTTTTTAATTCGGTGTGGTTAGGATAATGACTACATAATTTTTTAAAGAAAGTTTACATGAAGAGAACAATGGTTGGCTCTCGATTAATAGTATAGGTTTTTGTGGAGAATGTATGAGGCTAAAATGAGTGTCCGTGGGTTGATGATGTAACCAGATGAAACCATTTTTGACTATGTGAAATGACATTGTTCAGAGAAGAGTTGTTTTATGTAGTATGGGGACGTGCATTTAAATGAGAGATGTCAATGAATGCAAGAAAGATTTTAAGAAGTATGTTCACCATTATTATATAATTAGAAAATGGGCCGTTAAAAATATATTTCTACTTGAAACGGGCAAATATTGCATAGGTTTTAGATTTCTGCTTGAGAAAGAAGAGCCACATGTAAATGGTAAATGACAAAAAGTACATGTTTATAACTATCATAAGCGATGATTGAAAAAATCCTAATATTGAAGTATATTAACTCCAGAAGGTAAGAGCTAGCAGGATGGTATAGAAAAGCAATTTGTGAGGTTTATTGTATTGACATGAATTACAAGTAGACCAAGATACAATTGATCGTGCTAATAAAAACATCCAAGTAGATCAAGATGGTTCCGTTTAGTGTATTGACATGAATTACAAGTAGATCAAGATACAATTGATCATGATAATAAAAATAGCTGAGAAGCTAAATGATGCAAAGCAGTGAAGGATACAAAACCTAGATGATGATGGCATTACTAAACTGAAGCTTCTGTTGTACAGAAGGCAATCACGTGCTTATTTTTCTATGATCGTTGCCACTTATGGGCATGCGCTTTAGGGTCTGTTTGGGGTAGCTGCAGCTTATTGAATAATCTGCTAATAAGTTGATTAAAAATAATCTGCTGATAAGCTAAGTGCGGTGGCTATTACAAAATTTTATTTTTTTGAAAAAGTCAGACCGCTGCTAGAAAGCTGCCACCACACCTAGATAGGTGCGGTGTGAAAAAGCTGTTTTCTGCGTTTTGAAAACGCATAAGCTGTCAAAACGCAATTTACCCAAACAGGTCAGGTGCATTTTTAAAACGCCACCGCACCAAATAAGCTGCTCTAAATGGACCCTTAATTGTGAAGTATGCTTTACACCAATATGGTTCCTATGTAAGGATCCTTCATAGAAGAGTTTAGTAAGATGTGTGCGTGTGTGTGTTTGTTTAGGGTAAAACAGCTGGATGTAGAAAGTAGGGTTGTTGGTTTAATATGTGTGATCTGTAAGTTGTTGTCGTTTTCCAATGTGGATGTTCTCAACATGGGATATTTGATAGCCTCACAATTTTGGAAGTTCAAGTGAGTTTGGTTTGATGCATATGAGCTACTGCTACATGGGCTAAAGGAGAGAAGGGGTACTATTTTTGGCAGTTTGTGGAGTCCAAGGCATATATGTAAAGCTAGGACATCATTGTGCTGAGTGCCCTTATTTGTTATAGAGCTGGCATTCGCCAAGGTAAGTGCAAGATTAGTGATTTTTTATTTGGTTTGGGAAGGTAAGTTTGAGATATTTTTTGGGCATTAAGGGGATTGATTGTTGTTATTTGGCACTTGTTTTTGGAAGGTGTTCTGATAGATTTTTTGTCAGGATTTGTATGACCTATCATGTGTGAGAGGTTTATTTTTCTTTCTTGCTTCGTATTTGATATGCAATTCAAAATTAATAAGCTTGTCATGTACTCCTCCAATGTAATAGTACTTTCCCAATGAGCGAATAAATATATTTGTATTCTGCATCAAGACCTACGATTTTAAGAGTAAGATGATCTTCTTTCCAGTGTAGCCAATCATAGCTAATTCACCTGCAATAATTTTAATACGTTGCTTGTACTTGATTACTTATATGCCTTTGCAAAATGGCATAGATCTACTTTTAAATGTATGAGACATCCGTGAGATGTTTTGGAATTAGCATTAACTATGGTATTCCAAGCTTCTCATGGTGTACTAGATAAAGTAATCAACACAACACGTTTAGGAGGTGAAATGGAGCCTGCTATGACACTGATTATGAGCTGATCTAATCGAATATAGAGAGAGGAATCTGGGTTTGGGTTGTTGCCATCAATAGGGTTTATGTTGGTGACAGATAAGGATTAAATCCATCAATAAACCCATGAAACATATGATATGACAATGGCATGAAATTTCACGCACCAGGACAAGTAGTTGGAGGCGATGAACTTACTGGAGATTTTTGTATTCCTATTGATAGAGATGAGGGCTGGGTTCTCAGATGGATTTTATGAAATTGTGAGCATTTTGCTTTGAAGAAGTGACTGAGGATTGAATCATTGGAGGGATCAAAATCTCTCGAGTTTTAATGCTCTTATAGACTGAGACTTGGAGATTTTAAAAAATGGATACCAATCTTTTCTATTTCTTTGATGTAGATCCAACACATTATGTATAATTACAGCACAACCAATAATAGGTAGGTAAATTAATACTCATCATTATTTTCTTCCGAGTATAGAATATTTGATAGCTAAATATGTAATGCATTGAAAAGAAATGTTGACCATAGATTTCCTCTAATGCTACTGAGAGATGAAAAGAAAAGCTACATTTATTTCAATTTTAAACTTTGTGATAGAAATTATTTTTTTGTTGCACAGACAATGATTATAGAGATCAGTCAACTTCTTTTTCTCCCTTTTTATGAAATTTATTAAAAATATTTATCTATCATGTCAGGTGGAACCAAATCATGTGACATTCCTTGGAGTTCTATCAGCCTGTGCCTACAGTGGTCTTGTAAGAGATGGCCGAAGGTTTTGGTCTGCCATGCATGACTCAGGCATTCAACCACTGATGGAACATTATGGATGCATGGTAGATCTACTTTGCCGAGCTGGTCTTTTCGAAGAAGCATATTCATTTGTTCGAAGGATGCCTTTTCCTCCAAATGCTGTAATTTGGAGGACACTTCTGGCAGGATGTAAGAAAAATGAATTTCAAGATAAGGAGGCAATTATAGCTGAGCATCTCCTTCAATTAGAGCCACTAAATGCAGAAAATTATGTTCTTTTATCAAATATATGTGCATTTAGATCCCATTGGGACAAGGTGAGTAAGATGAGGAAGAAGATGAAGGACAATGGCATCAAGGTTATTCCAGGCTGCAGCTCCATTGAAATTGATGGTTTTGTTCATAAATTTATTGTTAGTGATGATTCACATCCGGAGATGAAGCAGATTAGGGCAGCATTGAAAGGCATATCGCGAAGAGTTCGACTTTCGGGTCATCTACCATGGACTTCATCTGTTTTGCATGATGTTGATGAAGAGGAAAAAGAGAATGCTCTCTGTGAGCACAGTGAAAGGTTGGCTGTTGCTTTTGGGTTAATAAAAACTAGAACACCTACAGTGATTCGGGTTGTGAAGAATCTAAGATTTTGCGCTGACTGCCATGAAGTGATTAAAATAATAAGCAAGGAATATGGTAGAGAGATCATTGTAAGGGACCGAGTTCGATTTCATCGATTTGTTAGCGGAACATGCTCGTGCAATGATTTCTGGTGATTGCATCTCTAAAATTAATGGATAAGCAGCGCAATCATTAGCTCTCTTACACTATGGGTGTCAATCTGAATTCGTGGGTTGGATTTGGCTGGCTTGAAGTTGACCTGACCTAAAACTGCTTGACTGAACCCAACTCGCCTTCAACCCGTTGGCTTGAACTGCACCGGTGTAACACATCTAAGACAAGGCATAGCTGTTATTCAAGTCAAATTTGGATCGATACTGAGTCAACTTTGGGTTGCCGGTTTGATTTTAAATCAGTTTCAGATTTTCGGGTTGATTTTAAATCAAGTTCAAATTGGCGTGTTGGTTTTGGGTTGACAGGTCACAATTCGAATCCAACGTGATAAATTAAACTAATTAAGACTCCCAACCCAAAAATAATTCGGGTCAGCCCGAACACAGATTCTTCAAGTAGACTTCAGGTGAGTTGGCACCTTGGGTCAATCTTTTGACACCCCTATCTTACACCTATATCTTGTAGTTTTAATGATGGTGGAAATCTTTTTTACTAACTTATTTCCTACCAATATGGTACAGTCAAGCCAACATCCATGGAGTGGGAAAAATGGATCTAGAAACAGTGCTTCCGTCACTCGTCCATTTTGTTGTTGAGGAAAATAAACCGTCTTATTATCAATATTCGGTTTTTCTGGTTACTGCTTATGTGATTGTGATATTTAGGTATTTTTTTTTAGTCAGTACACTGCTAAAAAAATGTTACTCATTTCAAATGTTATCCATAATGCTTTTAAATTCTTTTCAGAGAAGATGATTTTTCTGTACGTTTTTCCCACAAATGAAATAGAAAACAACAGCAACAAAAACAGAACCTTTATCCAACTAAGTGGGGTCGGCTACATAAATCATTTCTCTTCATTGCATCCTATTTAGTATCATATTTTCATTTAATTCTAATAAATTAAGATCATTTTTTATACAATAAGCCCAAGTCTTCCTAGGTCTACCTTAGCCATTCTTAACACAAGTTAAATCTAAAACATCTACTCTCCTAATTGTATTACCAGATGGACCACGTTTAATGTGACCAAACCATCTAAGACGACTCTCTAGTTTTGTCCGTCACTGGAGCTGCACCAACCCTATCACAAATATATTCATTTCATATTTTGTCTCCAAGTGTAAAGCCACTCATCAACCTAATCATTCTCATCAACTCTTTAACTTAGTTTTTTTGCTTCTTTTTCAAAGCCCAACATTTTGCGCCGTAGAGCATTGCAGGTTTCACCTCCATCTTATAAAATTTTTCTTCCGGTCTGAGCTGTACTTTTCTACACTCAATAAACCCGAAGCATTTCTCCATGTCAACCAACATATAGAATATTTGAATGGATAGAAAATAATGAGAACCTCCACTGCACTAGAAGTTCTTAAGTTAGAAGGATGCATGGCTTATCAAGAAAAGAAAACGAAGATCCTGGAAAATGATAAAGATCCCCATAGAAGCGGTGTAAGTATTAGAAGCGTTCCTATGCACAAGTCAATAAAAATCAACATGATGATGGATATTTTGAGCCTAGAACTGCTGATAGTATTATGCTAATTAGGTCTAGAAGATTAAGGCAGGCATCTACTCAATCATCAATGGAAAGACGAAATACCAAAAAGAACAAAAAAGATTTTGCAGGCAGAGATATGAAAGGAAAATTACCCTCACCAATGATAAGTCGTTATGTCTGTATAAATAAATAAATATATAAAATTTAATCTGTATAAGAATCTAAACACCCACAATCCAGCATAGACGTACCAAAGAAGTCATTAAGTGCAACTTGCATCCTGTGGAAGCTCAGGTGTAAAGTCAGCAACGATGGACTTAAAGGATGTACAAAAATAAAAATCTGCTTTAAACTAGCTAGAACTCAATTATTTTTTGCGGCATTAAGAGCTTTCTTCTCTTATGCAGCAGAGTACAGACAGCAATCTGTATAATTTGTAATAGAGACTCTTCGTTTTTATTTTGTTCCTTAGATTTTCTGTATTTAGTATCAATTTTTTTTAAAGCTGTATTATTAATCATAAATTCAATTATGCTTTTTCAAATGTTGTCTTTTTAATACAAATTATGGGAAAAAAATATGGAAGTGTTGTTCAAACAATTCATATAAGCAGCTCATATGTTTTGTTTGCTATTTTTCGAAGAATAAAAGCAAAATGAATGAATAAAATCAAACAAAATTATGAGTGGTGCTCCTAAATGAAATCTACACTAAGCCTTGACCAACCTGCTCTCTGATACATGCTCGGTCTGATCTTTATCTGCAATTGTTTGGTTTTGTACTCTTTTCATTAGCTGATTATCATTTTACATCAAAATCATAATTTTTAGTATAATCTTTGTTAATCGTTAATAATGATTAGCCGCAGGTCATGCATGTAGAATTCCGCTTTATGGTATGGAGAAGCCATAATTTTAAGCATATCCAACACCCAAAGTTTGGTGACATAAATTTATGGTTGAAAGGTGTGTATCACTTTTAAAATGATGGTGATGACAGTGTTTTTGATGTGATGTTAAAATTTAAGTGGTTTGCATGTAAATATGAGTGTTGAGATGTGGAGACTAAAGGAGTACATCAGATTTGCGACGTGCTTATGCCAAATCAGCGTAGCTACGTTGATCCACTTGTTCCCAGGTCAGCGTAACCATGCCAAAGTAGCGGTGTATCTACATCATAGCCCTTCTATTCCTGCCTTCGAGACAAAGAGCACGAAATATTTACGACGGATCTCAGTGTGGTTACACGGAGACGGTTTCTCTATTACCAACGTTGGATCCCTCATTCAGAAGATGACAGAAGCTCTTTTTCGCAAAAGTCTCTCGACGGTGCAGTAGAAGAACGGTGAATTGAGAGAGGTGGATTTTTGATGTGTGATTTCTCTTATGTATTCAAGATAAGAGTTGGAGCGCAATTTTTGTATGTTCCAGTGTTATAGAGGAGATATGAGTAGTGAAAATCTCTGTACATTTTTTCTTCCATAGAGAAATTTTGGTGTGGTGTGGCTCTGTAGTTTTTTTTTTCCTTTCTTGGGGTTTTTCACGTTAAATCATTATTGTGCATTTCTGTATAGTATTTTATTCAAGACTTCTTGAATCCATGTGATCCTATTTTTTAAGGTGTGGTTTGGATTGTAAATTGATCAAAGCTCTACTTTCTATCCCAACAACTATTATCAGAGTGGGGTTTCTTTAATGAAGGCTTTTGATTTGAGTGGGAGATATGACTTATTGGATCAAGCTTTGTGTTCTCGAAATTCATGTGGGAGATTTGCTTTATAAAAAAAATTTATATCTTCCCCTACAATGAATAACCAAAAAGCTTGAAATTACGACTCTGAAAGAATGTAAAGTACTAGATAGAAAGCCTCAAGGTTTGATCCTTCTTTCAATTTTATCGTCTGTAAAGTTCAACATAAATGAGAAAACTACGTCAAATCTCATGACAGCACTGGCAACAATGTATGGAAAACCTCCTAATTCAAATAAGGTTTTGGGGAAGTTACATAAATAGTACACAATTCTTATAGATTTATCAATCTCACACCAAAACATTCATTTTCACACACTTAACACTTAAACTATGGATGAAAAAGATGGATTTGACTATTAGATGGTGATATTGAGTGCTACTTTTTATATAATATTTTTAATTATGAAAGTTTAAGAGAAGATAGGTAAATATGAAAGTTTTGGGTGCTATGTATGTAAAAGCCCTGAAGTTTTTCACTTGAGGAGTTTATTCAATATGGAGATGATAGAAAGCTTTTTGGTGGTTGAACAATTGAATAATTTTAATATTGTGGCTAACCAATTGTGTTCTATGAATTTCAAATTTGATGATGAAGTCAGGGTATTGTTAATTTTTTCTTCATTGTCGGACAATTAGAATGGATTGGTCATGATGGTGAGTAACTTTTTAGTTAATATGAAGTTGAACTTCGATAACATTGTGGAGTTAGTTTTGAATAAAGAAGCTTGCAGAAAAACATCAAATGATGAATCTTCTGGTTCTACGTTTAATGTTGAAAACTAGGGAACCAGACAGACAAGCAGAGACTAATTCAAGTCCCAAAGAGGAAAATCGAGGTCGGGAAAATGAAATAACTTAGAAGAATGTTGGAACTGTGGGAAGAAATACTATTTCAAAAATAACTGCAAAGCTCCAAGGAAGACCGATTGTGTAGAACAAGAAAAGAATGACTCTGTGAATATCTCCATGGGCAAAATCCTATATGACTCTCTAGTTTTATCCATAGTCAGTAATGAATATTGGATGATAGATTTAGGTGTATCTTTTCATGCATGTGCCAACAAAGAGATGTTTGAAAATTATATTGGAGTGATCTAGAAAAGTTTTATTTAGGGGATGAAGAGGTCTATAATATCGTAGAAAGTTGTGATATTGAAATTAGGTCTTCTAATGAAACAGTCTGTAAGCTTGGTGAAGTAAGACATATTTCAAGTCTGAAGATAAATCTAATCTCGGTGAGCCAACTAGCAAAATCAGAATATGTGATTTCTTTCATATGTGATTCGTGGACACTTTGAAGACACTCTTTATCGAATTAATAAGACCATAGAATCCATTAATGTGGTTGGAACCAAGGTTGATGAAAGTCTTTGGCATCACGGGCTTGGCCCTTTAAACATGAAATATATGAAGTCCCTACTTTCAAATAACATGCTTCGGGATTTGAAATATGAGAGTATAAAGTGATGCACCAAAAATATATATTGTTTTTGCTATATAATTTTACCCATTTTTGGTGATATTGCACTTTAAAGAAATGTATTTTTCATGATTTGTTGCAGGTATGATGATTTTAGGTGATTGGAGAGATAAGAAGCAAAAAGAAATGAATTCAAAGCAAAAAGGAGCAAAAAGAAAGAAAACAGCTTCTGGCGTCGCCGGCGCCATTTTTCCGAGTGCTCAGCAAATATTCGGACGATAGAGCGCCGCCGGCGCCCAATGTCGGTGGATTTCAAATTTGAAGAGTTTTGGCAACTTATTGAAGGGATGCCTATGGAAACTCTTAGGATTTCGTTTCTAACTTATAAGTAACTTTTGGACGAAAATAAGGGGGTCTACTTTGTTTCTAGTGTAGTTTCAGTGAGGGAGAGTGTGTTGAGTGTTAGGGCTTAGAAGAGAAGAGTGTATAAGTGAGAATTTGAGAAAAATTCTTCTCTAAGAAGTGAAAGAGAAGGAGTAAAGTGAGAGATTGTTTCTTCCTTTCCATTCTAAAGAGGGAATTGAGTGTTGCAAAGAAGAGAGAAAATGATTCAAAGGAACTTCAAGGAAATTGCATTGCGGAAGAGAAAGAGTTAAGTTATATTTTCTTTTGTGGTTTGTATGACTTTTCTTTTATATATATAAAATCCATGTTTTATTGTGTCTTCTTCATGAATTCCGAGTAGTCTCCTTTGTCTTTCTTCTTGCATAGAGATGTGATGATGTGTTGATGTAAAATTGAAGTGTTTTGAATGTAATGAAGAAATTGTGATGGCTTTTCATTTCGAACTTAATTTACTTTTCGATCTGGCCAATTGAATTGTTAAAATATGTTGTGGAACATTAACTCTGAAAGGATTTAGTGTCCTATAACAATAATGAAGAATCCATTCAATTTCCATGGATGAATTGTGTAGTTCAATGGAATTGAGTGCAAATAAATAAGGAAATGTGTTTTGATGAACTTCAAATTGGAGGTTTCAGGGTGACAGGCTGAGATCCCCAATTTGGTCCTAAGATTAGTAACTAAACTCGAATGTTATCCTTCAGGTGAAGGGTGAGTGGGAGCTCCGTAGTGACAGCTGGTATCCTCCTAGCCTAGCCTTAGATTTAGTGACTAAACTTAGGATATGTCAATGTTCTTTTCATGCTTAGAAGAGGGGGAGCTCTTTTGAGGGTAAAGAAACATTTATGCTCTTATTTGGCACAATACCATAGATAATCATTCCATATCATCCACACATCATATTCTCGTTGCAAGAGGAAAGATACTTTTCTTTTATATCAAAATCTTTCAAATATATAGCTTTGTGTGTGTCTGTTAGTTAATTCTGTTTTAAAGATATTAGAAGTAATTGTAGTTTACTTAATTGTTACTGTTTTTTGCATCTTGGTAGTAGAAGTAAACATTAAACTTTAATTGTAATTTGAGTATTGGAATTCAGTATTACATTATCTACTGTAAGACTCGTGCCTTCCCTGTGGGATCGATAACCAGGACTCCATTAGGGCCATGTATTACTTCATACGATACTTATACTTGTGTTGAATGTTTGGACTTTACAAAATCATTAAAAATATATATAAATTTGAGTTCATAAGTTCTTGCAATATTAAAATCCGCCACATCAAGTTTTTGGCGTCGTTGCCGAGGATTTAAATCTTCTAGCAGCGGTATCAAATTCTTGCATGTTTAAGTATATATAAAAAGTCTGCATCATAAAGCTATGTGAAGATTGTGTATATAACATGTAGTTTTGCTCGAAAGGTGGGTCAATGATGAAGTCAAATAAATTGGAGTTAGTGTGTACTAACATGTGGGTCCTACTTCAATTCAATTCATTATAAATTTTCACTACTTTATCACTTTCATTAATTCTCACACCAGAAATGTAAGAGTTTACTTGTTTAAAACATAGATTTTATGTATTTAAAGTGTTTAAGAAGTGGATGGCTATCATAGAAAATGAGACATAATATAGGTTGAAGTGTCTCATATCAGATAATGTGAACGAGTATTATGATTAGAGGTTCAAGATTTTTTGTACTACATAAGGGATCTGACATAAGTTCAGTGTTCCAAGGACAATACAGTAGAACATTGTGGTTGAGAGCATGGATTGAACTATCACAGAGAATGCTAGGAGTATGAGGTTGTATGCAGGCTTGTCAAGCCAATTCTAGGTAGAAGCTTTGAACACTGATGTTTATCTGATCAAAAGTGGTCCGTCAATACATTTGAATAGAGCCTTATCTAAAGAAGACTAGATTGATAATGTAGTAAATCTATCTCATCAATATTTGAGTCTTATACATATATTCATGTTAATGCACGGTCCAAGAGTAAAATTAATTCAAAATCTATCAAGTGTCCTTTCATTGGTATGACTCATATGAATTTGGATAAAATTTTGGGACAATCACAATCAAAAGTTCATCAGGAGCAGGGATATTACTTTTAATGAAATGGAGATGGACATAGACAGGGGCATAACTTAGAATTTTCCATTAGTTATTTCTAAAGAGTCATAATATGGTTAGATAGAAGCCATTTGTGATCAGAAAAAGTGAAGATGGAACGAGTGCTCAATAGATGAAGAAAAAAACGTTTCTCAATCACTTGTTACTAAAGTCAGAAGATCCAATAAAATCTCGAGACCAACACATATATTCTCTCTTTCTTTATATTGTTTGTTGATAGCTGATATTTATAAATCGAGTGTTAGAAGGAGCTCACTAAAGTTAAAGATTCAAGAGAGTGAGATGCTAACATGGATTATGAGAGGCAGTCACTACCTTCTCAAGGAGACCCTCTGGAGGATTGGATTCGTGACCATGTACATCTTCTCTAGGATCTATTTTAGGCTCTAGCTCAAGATTTATTTGAGATGGACTTTAGATAGAACCAAATGGAGGGACAACTCCTCTGAAATCAAATTTGTAGTCTACCTAACGAGAGTTGAGATATCAAGAGATGTGGATGGAACTTTGCCTAACCCGTTGATTATTCATCAATGTCAGCCGATTAACATTTGTCCGCAAATAATTCTATTTAAACGAATAAGGAGAGAATCAACAGGGGTATACCTCAGACCTCCCTTTATCAACATAAGACATATTCATTTTTTTTTTACTTTATGAAGAGTGAGCTATAACACTTCTTCTCATTCATAGTAGTGGTTATATCAAGCGCAGGCGAAGCCACTTTAATAGTATCAACACTGACATGTGATACAACATCCGGTGCATTGCCTTTAGGTGTCACACTAAGGGTCCCATGCGATTCCTCAACAGACCTCATAGCCTGCACAACAAATGATAAATATATGGGCCTTGAAGTGGACTGACAAGTATATCTTGATCCCTACCTCGACAGCCATAAGTATAAGGAAAGTAGAAGAGTTCTTGTTGAACTCGCTTGGATGCTTTGGAGATATGAGCAAGTAACTCTTCTATAGAAATAGAACCTTGTCCTCTCAAGGAGGAAACTGATCCAACAATCCTCTTGGTCAGAAGATCTATAGTAGATTCATCAATATGAACTGCGGGGCCAATGCAATTTGCGTCATGAGGAGGGACATACCTCTTAGTAATCCTAGTCAAGACATGATCCATACAGTCAGACAACTCATAAAAAGAATTCTTAGCAGGGGGGTATGAGTTCCCTTCTAAATTAGAACTGCAATAGGCAAAGAATCATGTTGGAAATCATATTAATATAAATGTAGCGATCTCTTCCTAGTCATCTGGGCCCTCTGACCTAATCTAGAGGAAGGCGATACCTCAGTGAAAAATGGAATGAAAAGATTCGGATCAATAGTTGAACCAGTTGGCCCCTTTCCCATTAAAGAGGAGATTACTCTTACAATCTTCTTAGTTAGAGAGCTCATAGTAGCATCAACATAGATTACAGGACCAAAGTAGTTTGCATCCTGAGGTGGAAAAGACCTCATAGCTATCCTGACCGAGACATGATCCACATAGTGATCTACAACCAAAGGAATCTAAGATTTCCCCTAAACTAGATCGTAACAAACAAAGAAACCTTTGACAGATTTTACTGCTAAAATTGCAACAATCTATTCCTTTTCCTCCAAACCATCTTACCCAATTTAAGGGCAGGCGAAACCTCAAAGAAACCCGAAACAATGGAGGCTAGGATGATTGCCAAACATGCAGGACCTTTTAATCTTAAAGAGAAAGGTGCTTCTACAATCTTCTTAGTTAGAGGACCCATGGTAACAACATCAATATGGAATGTAGGATTAAAGTGATGTACATCTTGAAGTGGGGAAACCCTCCAAATTTTTCCATCTAAGACATAGTCCACACAACTTGGTCTCGGTCTTGAGAGTCAGAGTCACCTCATGAACTGGAATCAGAACATGTACAAAAATTTATTGTTGGGCATGATCTTGAGATCGCAGTAATCTATTCCTTGTTCTTCGAGCCTTCCTGCCCAATCTGGGTGGAGGTGGAACCTCAGGAGCAATGAGAACAAAAAGACCTGGGACAAAAGTCACATTAACAAAATACAACATCGTAGAAGAAACTATGACATCTCTAGATCTCTTGGATGATCCACCTACATGTGCATACAAAAGTATCTATATGCGCATAACTCGTCCTCTTTAAAGAAAGGAACACAATAGATGTCTTAATGGGCATAGAATTACTTAAAGAAATATCAAAGGAGTTTTCAAAAGAACTAAAAGTAATGGCTCCCTCTTGCACACTAAAAATATTGGGTGAAAATGAAACTTTGTTCCCCCCAGATTCTCCGATTGTGATCAATCTTCAATTTTCCATTTTGATAATCAAACAAGACACTGACCAAGTTCAAGGAAAAGGTTAAAGAACCAATCAAAAATTACAACAATGCTGGTGCATATGACAATGCAACGACCAAGTGCTGAGGGTGAGAAAGTGGATGGAAAAAGTCAAGTTGCTAACCATAGCTACTGACACATGGAATGAAATCCAAATTCTCACAAGGTATAAAAAATTGACTTAAGGAAAGAAACCAAGTTACAATAATATAAGCAAGACTCCTAATTTAAGAGAAAATCTCATCCCCAGCGAAGTTACCGGATTTATTATAGGTTCTTTTTAAATAAACTCGGATTAGCAATTTTATCTATTTATATGTCGTCATACTATTCCATTTTTCAAATAAATCTCACTCTCAATTCATATTAAATCATTCAAAGAGAAGCGAAACTAGAAAATGAGGGATTTATAATGAGAATAGACAAACATATTTTAAAAAGAAATATGAAAGGCTTATATACGGTGATCCTCAATTAATAGGTCGAGAGTATACATCTAAACAAAATCAGCTCAAAATACCTTAAAACATGATTTCCACAAAGAAAATCCCTACATAAGTCATCCATAATCAGAGAACAAAAAAGAACATTATTGTTTGGGGTCAAGAGAATTTCCAAAGGTACATATCCCTTTGGTTAATTACATCTTGAGGGATACCTAAGAATACTCTCGATAAAAGAGATATTACTTACATTATCATGATAACCGGTGGATTGGTTACTAAAAAGATGGTTATTTTGATTGAGAACATCTAGATGCTTTTAAAACTTTTGCTAAATGACAGAGCAGAGAGTGCGTTTTTCACAAATTAAATGGGTAGCAGCTCATTGACACATGAGATTTAGGAAATAACCAAATCATCTTTACATGAATATTTTTGTACTTCAAAGCTCACTGGGCCATAAATGCAGAGGGTGAATCAATGTATCCCAAATTGATGGAAGTTTATCAGTTATCGATGCCATCAAGATGACATCAACAAAGTTACAAAGACGACATGGCTTAAAAGGGCTCAACATAAGAAGAGATAGAATCCTTAAACATTTACAAGTAGCCAGATCAGGATACAATGGATCCATCATCCTAAACTACGGAGACCCTAAATCTTCCTAGTTGAGAAGGTAGTCGACCAAGCCCGGTTAGGGACCCTTTGTCAGCAAATCATGAATTGTGTTGTCCAAGAGGATCTCAGTAGCCCTAAGGTCAAGAGAAGGAAACTCTATGTCCTATGACCCATTGTAAGTAGAACTCAAATACATGGGACTTATACTTACTAAATAAATGGTGAATATGCCATATGAAAGAAGTGAAAAGAGAGGTCTAGCTACAAAGTTGAAAATACTTCCACAAAGAACTTATACCCCGTATGGGTCATGGAAGCCTCCAACCTCCTTAGCATGCTAGAGAACCGCCTAAGTAGAAACCAACGTTGGGCAGTCGGGCTGAAGAAACATAAGGCTTCTTCTCGGGACATACATAATGATGTAGTTTTCTAGCAAGTCCTAAGTGAGGAGGCTGTATTAGGAATGACTTGGGAGAAACTCATGCATGCAACCCATTTTAAAACATGCTCGTAGGCCATGCAGAAAAGTAAATTGCATGTTTTAAATGGTTTAATATTTTAATCCTAAATTTTGATTTTATCTTAATTTTTTATTATTAAGATTAAAAAAAATGAAGATTTAGGAACTTAAAGAGCCTACATTATGTATCATAAGGTTCTCAGACAAATCACAATCAAGAAAGAGTAAATGGAAAACACGTTGCTCAAGGTAAAATAAACCAAGTACAAAATAATAAACACAGGCTGAAATTTTATATTCTAGAAAGCAAAAAGGCGGTCAGGCTCCACATATACATACCTGGTCGTAATGCTATATATCAAAGTAAAAGTCTAGAATTAAGGTATGAGACAAGAACTAATTGCTCTTAGTTCGCACCACATCGTTTCGCACCAACTGTCTCAGAACTCGTACCCTTATCTTATTTCTAATATAGACTCCCCTAAAGACTGTAAAAATGTACATACAAAAGTATAAAGAAAAGAGTTGACCTGTATGAAAATTAAGTTAGCATAAAAGTTTCATATATGCAACATGGTGAATCATGTCTAGTGGGAAGAGAGCTTAACAACTTCTGCAGAAAAGACATTAATATAAATCATCATAGCTCTTTCCTATTAGACATGGCTCCCTACAAGAACTTTGCCCCCATTATACTAGTGCGTACATTCATACAAAGTAAACACACAAAGACAACACATAATTGTCTGGCTCGAGCACAAACCAAAGAGTAATAGCCAAGAGATCAAAAAGACTACCTAAGCACCCTTGTCCTAGCCTAACAAATCATCTACCACATATTGTTTTAGTAACAACATTTAAGTGTGTGTATAGTGTATGGTGAAGTCTAGGTTATGACTTTGACAGGATCGCCAACACCGACCCCGTCCTAAAGCTCCAAGGGATCTAAAGTACGTCACTGGGATGAAATTTTAAATAAAAGGCCTCACATATTACCAATTTTATATAATTTTAAATGTAAGGCAGATAATACATAATTAAAAATATCCATTTTTATACTTTAAAATATAGGACCATTAAAAAGGGGTCTGTAACATGCAAGTGACATACTTTAGAGCCCTTGGAATCTTAACACAGTCATACATCATAATATAAAAGCTCGCATTTCTTACAACGATATCCTCAAGAGCAATGCTTATTTAGGTATTACGACCAACAAATGAGTCCGTCTAACAAATCAACTTGCCATCCTAATGAACTAAAGTAATGCACATGCAGATGCAAATATGAGAGATCTTGTCATGGTCACTCAAGCGAACTTGTGTGGCACACTAAGTGATTAGATACAATATGAATGTTCCAATAGGTGTGAACATTCACATTATATCCCAAAGGGGGTTTAGCGCGCAACGGTCACTAAGCGAACATATGTAACGTACTAAATAATTGAGTATGATATGATTATTCAAACAGGTTTGGGTATCCATATTATACTCCAAAGGATTTTAGCATGTTAAGTCACTCAAGAGAACATATGTATCATGCTAAAAAACACCCAAGTTCATATATTAGTCCATATGACTTGAATGCTCAATGTGATTGCACCAAATGTGACAATCACATGCAGAAGATAAACAAGACGTGTTATGTATTCATGGACATGGTAAATGCAACATGAAACACAATCAGAATGGGAAATACAAAGATATGTGGTTGGTCTAATTGATATTGGTTGACAAATCAAGTCATCCAACGAGGGACGACTGATCTAATAGAATGATGTCAAACGGTTGCTTAAACTAGCCTAAAACGGGCAGCTAAGCTAGTTGGTATCAGTATGCCGATCAAGACGTTCGACAAGAGACAAAAAATCAGACTGAACAATATCTGGTGATAGGTCAAAATAGCTTAAAGTAGTTGGCTGAGCCGACCAATATCTGACAACCGATTAAGCCATCCGGCAAGAGATATTCAATTGAACCGAACAACACCAGGCGACCAGTCAAGTCGACCTAAAATGGGCGGTCATGTCGAAAAGCATGAAAAATTGATTGTTTTTAAATGCATGTTTTTAAAAATGATTACACACAAACATGCAAATGCACCCAATCACATTTTGTAACAAGTCGAAACATTTCTAATGACCTCACATGGGATCTAGGGTGGAGGCGAAGCCGTATATACCATTTATTACAAATCGTAACGAATGGTCTACATCTAGTCATTCGGTTAAAATGTGAAGAAACATTTTTGTAAAAGGAAACTTCCTAAATATTAAGATTTTTCTCAAAGATATAACCCTTATGATCTAGGGAATGAGGATCAATGGATTTCTTCATTCTCTAGATAGATGTGGCTTTAACGCAATCAACATGGGCTGAAGCCGTCGAATAATCATGTGATTACAATGCTCTCAAGGTAATTAGGTCAATGCGCTAAGAATCATTGGTAAAATATCTAGGATTCATAGGGGTAATCCATGAAAATAGCTCCCTAACCTATCAACTTTCTCTAACACAGAATCCTAGTCCTATTATTCTCTATCAATAAACTTAAAGGCTCACATGAATGAAATTACAAGTGTTTATAGACTATCATAAATATGCTATGGTTGAAGATGCATTCTCTTGTCTTGCTTCAAGCTCCAACCTCACACTGGTGACAACTGCTCCACTCCTTCCCTAGAGGTGGATGAAGCTCTCCTTTTCAAGGAGAATCCAATGAAGCTCCAAGCAAAATCTTCACACAACACCTATGTTTCTCCAGAAAATGAGAAACATCATGAAAGGAGATGATAGAGAAGAAGAAGGAAATAAAAAAAATATGAAGAAGAAGTGAAAGAAATTGGAAAATCCTCCTTGAATTCTCCTCTCACATCTCTCTCCAACTTTCTCTGGCTTCTCCACAGACTGAATGTGCTTCCCCTGACTGAATTCAATCAAATGAGGATCTTGAAAATAGAGAGTAAGAAGAAGATAAAAAGATGAAGAATAAGATGGAAGAATTGCTCCAGAATTTTCCAAAAATCTCTTACAGTTCTCTCCATATGCTCTCGCTGAGCTCCTCCCATGCCAGCCTACTTAGCCCATCTTCTCTTGTAACTTTCACTGGATCGATGCTACCTAGCCATTCTCCTGATGGATCTTCATCCAAAAATGGAATTCCCACACTCTACCCTTTGGCTTGCTCCCTTAAATGGTAAACAAACCAAGAAAAGGAGCTCCTTATCTCACAGGTAATACCCAACTGGTAAGACACATCAGCTCATAACATCATGTTTTGAATGTGGGGTGGTCGAATGTTGACATGGTCAGTGCCCGAGGAGTAAAAAATGCCTCCTTTGGGAGGTTCAAAACAAAGACCATGGGTGCTTAAGCGCCCAAAGCCCAAAGGGCTTGCCTCTTGGGCTTCCTTCCCGCGCGTGCGCAGCTTCATATGGTCGGCTTTTTATGGATCCCTACTATTGCAGACTATCCACATGTGAAACTAGCTTTACCAAAATTTATATTAAAACTGAGGATGTGTCACATCAAGCGAATAATGCTGGTCGAGGCCTCGATATGGCCATAACGGTCCAAACCCTAATTTGCATCTCGGGTGCCTGTTAAAAGAATTTTATGGATCTATAAGCTATCGAAAACTACATATCATTAAATTACAACACCATAAATAAATTAATGAACATTCAAAAGGTTTTAAATTTGGAATTTTAGTACTGATAAGCATCCAAGACCCTCGCGCAGATGGGTTAGTCTCAACCCCAATTTTTTTTAAAATGTGTGCATTAGAGGGTTCTATGACTACCCTTGACCATGAGAATCTCCGAATAGATGGAGTACACTCTTTGAACACTAAAATGGACATCTATTATGTCCCGTGTCAGAATTATCATCACCTAACGATGAGCTCTCATGGGCAGTGTTGAATCAGTTCTAATCATGATTCCATGCTTGAGACACGTACCAAAAGGTCTAAACAGATGTCTTGAACTACAAGAGACTGAACGAAACTCTGTATCATTCAAGTGGACACCCCACACATATGACATCAAAAGTGATTGCAAAAATGCTAATTACAAAGGCATATATAAAGAAAATCAGAGACTTAAAGGATCAATTATCATGAGAATTTGAGAAGAAGGATTTCAGTACAACCAAGAGGATCTCAGGATGAGAATCAATAGAGAAAAGAGTGCAAATACAATGAAAAAGTCTAAGGCAGAGCATGTTAAGAAGATTTTTTACAGAATTTCAATATGAGTGAGCTAAAACTTGTTTGCACTCTCTTAGATTATCAATTCAAGCTATCTAAAGAACTATCACCTAAGTTTGAAGTAGAGCAAGAATAGATGGGGATAACTCTGTATGTATCAGGAGTTGAAAGTCTGACATTGTTATGATCTGTGTAAGACAAGATATTATAAATGTAGTGAGAGTGGTCAACAGGTACATAAGCAATCTAAGTAGGTATAATTGGGAGGCTATGAATTTGATTCTCGGATATTTGAATGTAATAGTCAACATTGCACTTTTCTTTTGGAAGTGCAAGGATCAATCTCATGGATTTGCATTTTTAGATTTGACAAGAGATTTGGATGGAAGAATAAGTACAACATGGTATGTATTCACTTTGGGGAACATAGTAGCGAGTTGGGTTTTTAGGCTATGAAAAATTATAGTTCTTTCAACTACAAAAGCCGAATATATTGTTCACCGAGGCTAGCAAGGAGATGAATTAACTACAGGGCTTTATGACAAAATTATAGAAGGATTAGGAGATTGGAAAGAATCATAGTGATAATATAAGTTTACCATCTTGCTATAAATATTGTTTTTCATGCCAGAACAAAATATATTAAGTTGAGGTATCACTTTATTCTCTAGAAGACGACCAGTTGTTCTTAGAGAAGATACATAGCTCATAATCCTATAGATATGTTGACTACGACAGTGACTATCAAAAAAATTGAGCTATGTTTGACTTTTATTGGAGTCTAAGTATATTAAGATTGGAGGACATGCACACTATAGTACGTGACCTATGATTTTAAAGATTAAGATACAGATCTAAAGAGACGTATAGTGTTTTTTTAGTCTCCAAGTGGGAGATTATCAAGATGTGGAGGCTAAAAGAATATAACATATGTGTGATGTACATATGCCAAATTGATGTAGCTAAGTTGATGCACTTGTCGTAGGTCGGCATAACCACACCAAGTTGCAACATATCAATGTCACGATCCTTTGATTCCTAGCCATGAGAGAATGTTTCTCTTTCACGAGAGTTAAATCCCTTAATTTAGAATGATGACATATGCTCTTTCTTGCTAATGCCTCTTGATAGTGCAATAGAAGAACAATGTTGAGACAGGAAATTTTTTGCCTGTAATTTCTCTTGTGCTCAAGAAAAAATTTAGTGTGGAATTCTTGTAAGTTCTAATATTTGAGAGAGATGATCTAAGAGGTGAAAATTTCTATACATTTCCTATTTCATCGTGAAATTTGGTGATGTGTGGCTCCGTGGTTTTTCCCATCCTTAGTTTTTTTCATGTAAAATTTTTGTTGTGTTTTTCTATTTAATATTTTATTCTAATTTTCTTGAATTAGTGTGATCATATTTTTATGGTGGGCTTTTGATTTTAAATCAATTGAATTCATTGCTTCTATCCAAATAGAGATTTTAGGCGTTAGATATATAAACACATAGGAATTATGTGGTATGTATGCAAATGCCCCAAAAATTTAATTTGCAGCTAACAAATGAAACTTAATCAAATGATCAGGTTGTATTTTTTGTTAGGTTAGGGTTGATTCATATGAGCTCCTAGAAGCAAAAAAGAAAAAGAGGAAAAACCATCAATTGAATTTGTAGAAGAAATTGAGCAATTAGATCAAATCAGTAGATAATAGGAGAAAAGGAGCTCATTCTCATCCCCGAGTCTCCTTATATATAAGCACTCACATGATTAGGAAATATCTGTAAGGAATAGAAGAAGAAAGGAAAATGAAAACTAAAAGAAATAAGGGGAAAGGAAGAGGAAGGTTGAAGATTGTGATAAACTAGCTAAAAGCGATGGGAAGGTCTCCTTATTGTTATAAAGTTGACATTTAGAAAGATCTTTGGAATTCAAAAGAAGATGCCATTTTTTCTCCTACAAACAAGAACATGGGCCTATGAACTGGAAATTAATCCATGCTAATGGTGTTGCTTTTCATATCATTCAGTGTTTACTTCGTTGAGATCTTTTTTTCTTAATCAACCTATAAACTATTGTTATTTCATACCATTTGCTTCACTTTTCTTCAACCTTGAGAATTTGAGAAAAAAAAAATCACTTTTTTGTGTAAAATGTTTGTTGTTTGCTTGCAGGATTGGTGAGGTGTAGTGAAGTTGTAGATTGAGATGCACAGGCTACCTTAGGCCAAAAATTAAGCGTAGAAATTTCAACTCTCGTGAAGATGAGCTTAAAATTCAACTTCGAATTTGCTATCAAACATGCATTGTTCAACACAACTAATATACTTACTGCACAATTGCTTCCTATACAAAATAAAAAATTGAAACTTTTTTATATTTCCCTTCAGGGTGGCGGCAATATCCTCTTACCTTCTACAAAGAACATACATGATATCAAGAATTACTGGAATGCCACCTCAAGAAGAAGATAATGAAGTACTAGGCAACAATGCGCAATCATAGTACATTATCTAATTTAGCAGGCCCTACTAGTCATGAGATTGTAATTAAGGCTACCATGAAATTGAAAATAGGAATTCAAGGACATCTGATTATCATACCATCTCTCATAGCTCTTCTACTTACTCATTATTTTAGGCTTCTTAAGGTTGGGGTGAGATACTCCCAAAATCAAACTCTCGATGATGAAAAATTACAATATCAAATAGAAAAAGAAAGCAACACTATCAACAACAACAACTTTGTTATAAACCTTTTAGTTATTGATGCAGAGACCAACTCCCAGCTGCAACCACCAGTGTATGTGCTGAAGATATGGTTGATTTTTATTTTTGTTTCTTGCATTGAAACTATTCTCTAGAGGTAAACTTTTTCTTTTTTATGCCCCTACTAGCTATGCTTGCAAACCAAAAAAAAAATCATGTGAGTAACACAAAGTGTTTTGTTGGTTTTTCTTTTATGGAAAGAGAATTATTATAAGATTTTATTGGAGAAAGGGTAACATTATACAACTGAGTGAAAAAATATTTGAAATTAATAAGCATAATGATCTTCATTTTGATCCTTTTTGTGGTTGTCATGACATTGCTTAGGTTGGTTTGTCAGCAACTTTGGGCGCGCAACTTTCAACTAACACATCATGCTTCTAATATAGGATTATATTATATTAATTTTATGAACATCTTAATAATTTCCCTTGTGAACAACCCTCAATATTGACCATCACTTCAATCTAAAATGAAAACACTCAATATGTTACACCCTCAAATATGAAAATCTCCCATATGATTAACTATTGCGGGTTTAAAAAATTTACACCAAGGACTCTCATTAAGAGTTTTGTGTTGGTTTCTAGTTAAAATTTCAAAGGGCGTAAAAGATTTTAGATAAGAAATTACCTAGAAGTTTCATCATCATTTATATCTCATTCAAGATTTCTAATAGGCATAAGCCTCTATGGTTAATTAACCCTCCCGATAATGAGATAAAAATTTGATTAAGGCCAGTTGTTAGAGTGTAAAGTGTTCATATTTATCATATAGTAGCAACTATTTAAGTTGTAGCTTAAATACTATCATTAACTTAAGAGCATTTGGTTGGAGAAGTGATGGCTAATCTGATCATATCTCATGGTTTAGTCATTCCAGATTGTCTTGGTCTCTAATCTACTTAGTCAAAAGTGCTAATCAACCCAATATAATGAAAGCATCCTTGTCAGCACCCACAAGATGCTTTGTCCAAAAGTGGATGCTTATCTAAGGGAAAAAATTTAAATTAACCTTAACCTACAAATAGTTAGTATCATATCAAGTGTGATATTGGATGAGTTAAGTGAATTAAATAACATTGACAATTTTGTTAAAATTTATTTTATTTTATAGTTTATTATTATTGACAATTTTATTGATAACATTGTTGGCAGGAATTTTAACAAAAGAAGGGTTTAAACAAAATTTTAAAAAAATAAAAGGTAGTGCCTTAACTACAATGCCTCTATAACAATAACAAAAATAGTTAAGGAAACATAGAGCATACTGCCTAGCATTATATTATCAGTGTAAAAAAGATAGAGAGTGCTAACCATACAGTGCCATGGTGTTGGAGAGGCTAAAGAACAATATTCGAAAACTTGAGGGCTCAGTTTGGTGCTATAATGACAATTTAGAAAATATTTAAAGACACAAGTCATGGACTTTAGTAAGTTAGTGCACATGATAGTGCCTCAACACTATAATGAACCAAAATTATGATAAAAATATAAAAAAGCTTATATCATCAAATTTAAAGATGCGTGTCAAAGCCCTATTTTTTTAGTGCCTTAACATGATGAACACGACATTTTAGTTTCAAAATAGTTTTGAAGTAGACTAGTGGAGTTATCTTTAATAGTTTAAAGAAATTTATAGTTTTATAATCGAAGAGGGAGAGTATTAAGAGTAGTGTAGAGTGTAAGGGCATGTGCGTGTGCTAAGTGGAGAGTAAAGGGAGGGAAAATAGGGGGGAAAATAGAAGATTAAAGAAGATTGCCCTATGAGAGCAAGGAGCATGAAGAATTATACCAAGAAATCACAAATCTTGGTTCTATCATTCCTTATTTTATTTTCTTTAGTTTAGTTTTCTAATGTGTTAACAAGCTGCTGCTGCAGATTAACAATATGTTTGTGGAAAAATCTTCAGCATAATTTTTTTTATAAATTTAGTTTAGGCAAACTATAATTCTATAATCATTTCTCTCATTTTAAATTAACAAAAAGTACTGTGCAGTTTAGGTTTTACTATTAGTGTGAGATCATTTGAGAGTGATCGTAGAGGTTCACCTGATATAACATTAGCTATTTATTAGTTTGAATTAATATTAATTGTGTCACCCTTAACAAATTTCTTAGGAAAATTTATTGTACAACTTGGGTGAATGCAAGATTAATTTAGGTTAACAAGCATCATCTTCATTTATCATTTTAGTGATGAATCTTGTTCACTACCTTCATTACAAGATTCATTAACATGGTCATTGTTATCTATAACAGTAACTTCAATTAATAATAGAACAATCATTGTAACATTCCTTGAGATAATAGCTTTTACACCGACTTCATCAAACTCGCCTATATCATTTACTTTGTTATGCAAATCTAAAGCTGGTTCAGTAAGAATTGATTTAAGAACCAACTTGGTATTCATCTATAGACAATTTACCCAATGTTGAATATGATTTTCTCACCTTAAAAAAATTACTATAGGATCAAATTCATTCCAATTAACTAAGTGGTAGCCTAAACATGGTCTTTAGTCTTTTATAGTTCAACTCTTCATCAAGATAATGTACTCACCTAGGATATTTATTTGAAGAAATCAACTTATTTTCCATGAGAACCTACCAACCAATTAAAAGTTCTCTCTAAGCTAACTTGTCTAAAGTATTTGCCATCAACTTGAAACTTGATAGAAGTTTTCTCTTGTTATATATCTAGCAATCAGACTCATCTAATATACAACAAGTCATAAAGAACTTTGAAAGATGTTCTTCTTTATTATTTATATAAGTAGCTAATATTGTGCCATTGGCTTTGATTTTCACTATAAATATGAGTTCTATATTATGTGAAAATAAGTTATCAGTTATACAAATTTCATGATTAATTTTCTTTTTCTTATCTTCTTCTCTTTGTTATGCTTGATTTGTGCTTCAAGGTAAGATCTTGATAAACTTTAATGATAAGGATCTATATGAGAAGGGAAAAAAAGAAGATATATAGGGGCCATGATATGCAGGGTGGAGCATTTCTTGATTTTTAATTTTTCTTTTTTTCTTTCATTTTACTCTTTAATTTTTTGTAATTTACATATTTATATTTTAAAAGTGAGATATTATATTATGCAGGCACAATTAAGATATGATAATTTTTTATATTTCATGGAAGGAAATTAAGGAATTATACATATACATATAGATATATTTAAATTCTAAATTTAATAATTTATGTCAAAACAAAAATTTAAAACTATTTTATAATAAATGTAATTATTTACAATTAAAACTAATCTAAAAATTTGATAATATAAATATTCGTAAATTTAAAGAATAAATTTTAGAAGGAATAAGCTTTGGGCACCAAATGCAGGCATAAGTTCTTGAAATTACTAACAGGATCAATCCAACGCATTTGAAAACGAGCTTTATTTATTAGTTTAATTATCATAATCCTACGGATAATAGACCGCAACTCTCCCGTTCCTCGGAAGTTTTACCATTCCCTTCTCTTCTCACAACCATGGCCATCGCGTGCTTCGTCTCATCGACCGCCGCCTCCATCCGAAATCCTTCCCTCTTCATCCCAAGCCCTAACGCTAGGCTTAGTCACTGTATCCTCCTTCCCATTTCCACTTCTCACAAATCCCTCGCCCTTCGCTATCATTGCCGGTCGTCACAAACCCTAGCACTCCGTTGCTCCTCCGTCGCAACACCTCCGCCACCTCTGCCCCACCTCATTTCAGACTCCACCCGCACCCTCTCGTCCCTAATCTCCCTCGCCCTATCCGTCGTCCACCGCCTTTTCGCTGCAGCAGCGGCATCCGTGGCGGCAACAGCCCCTACTCCGACTGAGCTTTCTGAGATTCAATCTCTGCGGGGTTCCCTCGCTTGCGGCGTTGCTCCTCTCTTCTTCGCCGCCCTCCGGGACCGGCCAAGTGGGTATTTGAACACGCCACTGACTGTGGTGGCCTCGGGAATGGGCAAATGGCTTGACATATACAGCGGCGTCCTTATGGTGCGGGTGTTGCTTAGTTGGTTTCCCAATATCCCGTGGGATCGGCAGCCTCTTTCTGCAATTAGGGATCTCTGCGATCCCTATCTCAACCTTTTCCGCAACATAATACCACCTATTTTCGACACGTTGGACGTCAGCCCGCTTCTGGCTTTTGCAGTTTTAGGCACGCTTGGTTCGATCCTTAAGAGCGCTCGTGGGGTGTACTAGGGTTCGGACTTGAGGTATGGATTCCTGTATTCTCTCGCTTTTATATTGCTGCAGAATTTGTATTTAGAGTACGCAAAGTTCTTGAAAAAATTGTTTTCTACCTGCTAATGTATTTTTCTGGGTTCGTTCTTTTTAATTTTGAACAAAGGATCTGTTTGTTTGAGGGGTCATTTTAGATTTCAATGTTTTATGATGTCAATGTTATGTGACATTGCTTTGTTTGCCTAGTTCATAATTATATTAATAGATGCCAGTTTTATCTTGACTGTAATTGTTTGATTTGTAGTGTTACGTAGATTTACACTTGCGGTAAGATTACTCCCTTCTAGTTGATTTATCGTAAAGTATTTACATTTTCTTAGAATTTAAAAGCAGCTGAAGAACAATCGAAGGAACTGATAGAAGATAGAGTTTAGAGCTTGAGTTTCTTTTGCAAACTGTACATAATTTATCAAGAAGAGCATAATTGCAAGACAAATGTATTGTTAATGGTACTGAAATAAACCACAGGTTTGATCTTTCCAATGCCTCGATTGAATATATAACAAAAGACTAGACATGTACTTTATAAACAACTCAAGAGTCATATAACTAGCATTTTCTTTCATTATTCATTCATTTTTATTGAGAGGTCTGACGGTGAAGTTCAGAGATAATAAGGAGGATCTACATTTGGTTTTTATTGTTTTAAAAAAAACTTATGATAAGGTTCTAAGAGATATCCTTAGCAGAGTTGTTGAGAATAAAGGTGTTGATATGAATTATATTCAAGTCATTAAAGATATGTGTAGTTGAGCTGTTACTTGTGTTCGAACTGCAAGAGGATTGACCAAATATTTTCCTATTTCTGTTGGATTACATCAAGGATTGGATTTAAGCCCATATCTTTTTGCTTTAGTTATGGATGGTCTTACTGGACATTTTACAGGAGCATGTACCTTGGTGTATGTTTTTTGCTGATGATATCCTTTTCGTGGACAAGGCGAGAGAAAAATCCTAGAAAAAACATGAATTATGGAGGTCTACGTTGGAGTCTAAAGGCCTTTGTTTGAGTAGAACTAAAATTGAATACATGGAATGTAATTTTAGTAGTAGTAGCTCTAAAGGCAGAAGTGTAACTTTGGGTGATCAAATTATTAAAAAGTGTAAATGATTTAGATATTTTGGGTTTATTGTTCAAAGCGATGGTGATATAGACGAGGATGTTAATAATAGAATTCAAGTTGGGTGGTTGAAGTGGAGGAATGCTTCTGGCCTTTTGTGTGATAAAAAAGTACCGCTTAAACTGAAAGGAAAATTTTATAAGATGGTGGTGAGACCTGCAATGCTCTATGACATTGAATGTTGGCCTTTAAAAGAGAAGCATAATACTAAGTTAAGTGTTGCCGAGATGAGAATGATTAGGTGGATGAGTGGCTTTACACTTAGAGACAAAACGCGAAATGAATATATTTGTGATAGTGTTGTAGCTCCAGTGACGGACAAAATTAGAGAGCCATCTTAGATGGTTTGGTCACATTAAACATCGACCATCAGATGATCCAATTAGGAGAGTAGATGTTTTCGATTTGACTTATGTTAAGAAAGGCAGATCTAGGAAAACTTGGGCTTATTGTATAAAAAATGATCTTAATTTATTAAAATTAAATGAAATTATGACATTAAATAGGACACAATGGAGAAAAAGGATTCATGTAGCCGACCCCACTTAGTGGGATTATGGCATTGTTGTTGTTTTTGTATTCATTCATTTTGTAATTAAAAATGAAGATTTCCATTATTTGTACTTAACTAGCTCTAGTTGCCTTGATTCTGACTTGTATTGTAATGGCCTATTATTCGATGAATGTAGAAAAAGGTGGAGGGGAGAGTGGAATCTTTTTGGCACGCTTCACAAATGGAGATATTAGTTATTTGCTTGACTTTTATTGAAGCAATGTATTGCCTGAAGTAGCATTTCTGACTGCTTATAGTTTGTTGACGTAATAGTTTGGTTCTATGTTGTCTGAATGCAAATTGACAAAGAATATTGGGGATTGTTGGAGAAATATTAGAGAATGGAAATGGATGGAGAGGAATAGAGATGAGGAAACATGAGAGGAGAATGGAAACTAGGACTAGGAATTCAAGACGCCACTTAATCTAGGTAACATTGAAAATAATACATTTTTGGCGGGCTTTCTAGTACATTTCAACGCATGAATGTTCTTTCAGAAACTCTATCATACTCTTGCTTAGCTGTAATGTAAAGTCTTATTTAACTCATTGTAATACGCTTCATAGTTGTAGTCTAAATTTTACACACATTACAATTTTTCTGTATACTTTCAAAGAGTGTCAAGTGAGCTTCACTTAGAAGTGTAAGAAAAATGAGTTCAAAGTTTAAGATTATGGGGGATAAAATGTAGGTTCAGTTGACATCATTGTATTTCAGTTATATTTTTGTTGAAATTTAGGGTCTGTTTGGGGCTGCTGCAACGTAAAAGCTACCACAGGAAGCTGCTGCAGATAAACTGACTGTTTGATTATTTTTTGCAGTTTGAAAATAGTTGTGATACAGCTGTTTCTGGATAAATGACCATACTGCGCCTATATTATAATGCTGTTAGTAACAGAATCGCCATACTAATATATTTTATATTTTAGAAGCAAACATCCCCTGCATAACAAGACAAAAAAGATATATATCTCACTTAAAAGTGAATATCATGATTACAATAATTAATAAAAAGACTATTAAAATAACATTTAATAATATGATAATATATATTTTTTTAAATCTTGACAGTGTATGTTACGAGCTAAGCCATCCCCCATGGATACTTTCATGCTCGATCACTCTCAGCGATAGAATCTTAAAGATATCCATCTACCATAAAAGTCACATTTCTTCGTGATTCTCCGTGGGCACCTGTAGAACCGTCTCTCGTAGTTATGTGGCTAACGTGAAGTTAGCAGGAAACACTGAAGTCCACAGTGGCACTGCAATCCTTGAGAGGTATCGGAAATCCTCCTGCTCATCTTTTCTGAATGGTTTAAAAGACATTTTATTATGCATAACACAAGTTGAAATTGATAAAATAAGTAATTAGTTATAGTTTTATGTAGCTGGGAGGTCTCATAAAATTCAATATACCAACCAGCGAATCTGTCATTGCAAAAAAACATCAGACCTCATAAAAAAATGAGTTTGGTTATCTTTAACCCACATAATACCAATCTCGTATGTGTCACATATGTATATTACCAAAAAATGCCATATAGAAAAATCCCAAAAACTGCAACACCAAATGGAAGGGAAGAACTTGGTTGTCTTCATTAGAATTTCACATGTGACACCAACCAACAGTGACTAATAGGCCATTTAGAGGAACCCATAAGGTCAAACGTCTCGTCATTGACCTTTCAAACCACCAAAAAAAAATAAAAGAAATGCAAATGAAAAAAAAAAACACTTAACAAACAATGCAAAATACCCAAGCAATCAATATCAAATAAAGAAGGAAATAAAATAAACATGCGCTGTATAAAATATAAATGCAATAAACAGTGAATCCATTTAACAATCATTACAATTAATAATATAATGAGTACTCAAATCTTTCTCATGCTATTGCTTCCGTAATTCGTTCCCTCAACTCTCTCATCCCGCATTCACTTTTCTCATATTTAGTACAAGTCTCGGGAGCATCATTCTCATGTTGTGACAAAGAATACTAATACGACACTCAAATGCCTTGACAGAGACATGATCATGATCCTCATTCGCTCTACAGAAGTTGATGTCATTGCGGGAATGATGTCGCCGAATGTAATTGTGGAGAGCCATTATGATAATCACAATCTGC
This sequence comes from Papilionanthe hookeriana x Papilionanthe teres, assembly GCA_022702705.1. Taxonomy (NCBI): domain Eukaryota; kingdom Viridiplantae; phylum Streptophyta; class Magnoliopsida; order Asparagales; family Orchidaceae; genus Papilionanthe; species Papilionanthe hookeriana x Papilionanthe teres. The sequence goes on along the minus strand of CM040423.1, from coordinate 64,122,234 downwards.
GCCTATTTGGGAAACGGGTAAGATGACATATCTTGAAGTATAACCCATTTCTTGTTTCAAACATCAAAAGTCTTCTCAATGACACCGTGTAAGGAGGAATATCTTTTATTGAACATATATTTTCTGCCTCGCGTTACATTGCTGACTCGCTTAAAGTCAAGTATGTGGTATCTCGTATCAGAATAATTTAAGATACCCTCGTTGCAACAAATATCCAACATTAACCAAACATTATTTATCTAATATGAATTGCATGATTAGTGTTGCAGGAAAAATGGATTAGGAGAGCAGCTCAGTCTCAAGTGTGCCTGTTGATGGATGTGGGAAGTTGTACTTGTTATTCCATATTGCGGCTTTAAAAATTTGACTATCATGTGCACTGCCATCGCAACTATTCATGACAAAGGTGAAACATATGTTGCAGTCGCGTATCATCACGACATTCTACGTCCAGGACTCACAATGACCGATGAATGCTATATTCTCATTATTTGGAACACGTGCATTAATTTATGCTCCATTGATTGCTCCGATACAATTCTAGAAAGATAACGAAGTGTTGCGTTATAATGATGTTTATTTCAAAATTTAATGTTATAAATTGGAGAAATTATCTTAAAGAACGACATGAACCGCACATTGGTGAAATCTCTGTGGAGTTCGTTCGAATGTAAGATTTGTTGGTTTTATGACCTGTGAAGAGAAACTTACAAGTGCGTTCAACCCTACTAAGAAGTATTTGCAAATTGTTTCAGAAGAGTGTTGAAATTGCCACCTTGCTTCTCACATTATTACTCCACGATAATATATAGAGGTTTATCGCCAACACTTCTCACGAAGTCATCCTGGAAGAGCTATGAAGCACATGATTTATGTGTAGTTCCTTAAACTGATTGTTGAATAATGCCCGTGTCATGCGAAACATATTGTTAAATCTCGTTGGGTGGCAGACAAACAACTCCCCAACCCATTTGTCCCCATCATATGAGGATGTCATGCAAGGGGAGCGCTATGTACGAGTTACAAGATTCGTACGTCAAGCATATGACGGCTGCAACTCTTCTTCTGCTCCTTTCTCTGGTTGCGTACATGTAGATTGGTATTGTTCTGGCTAATACAGAAACATAATTGAAGTAGCTACAATCATATATGGTTACGAACAACACAATGAACATATAAGCATATAAGACATTTCTTAAGCTGTTGAAATATTCAAAGCTAAATGAGAAACAATAAACAAATATAAATATCCCATGCGACTGTAAATAAGAAAGTCTCTCAAATGTTCGTACGCTCAAAAATAATATCATATGTACGTCACCTTACGGTCATCAGACATCTTGATCAGGCAACTCCAGAAAAAAAGTATAATTGAAGTTTTCAGAAATTGCTAGAGTTGTATTCAGAGTTTGCAGAACTTGATTGACAGAAGCTGCTTGAGATGTGTCGGGTTCATTGCTGGATGAAGCTGCCAGTTGTGATTTCTGACTTTTAAGGAAAGCATCTCCCATTTTCTTTTTATTCTAAATCTGCGGACGCTTAGAAAGGTTCATTGACCTAAGTTCATGGAGGTTTAGGCCGGGGTCTTCGATGACATTACCCGATTTGTCGGCTCCCAAATTTCTAAGGGTGCCACCATGCCCCGTCTCACTGGGCACACATGTATTGTTGCCCGTTGCCATGACACCCCCGAACATACGACCCAACTTCTCCTCCAATTCAAGATCGATTCCATTGAATTTAATTTTTTTCACAGCAGGCACCACCAACAAATTTATATAATATCTAGTTCAATTTAAAAAACAAAATAAAAATTGCAAAAAAAAAAATATATTTAAAAATGCTTACCGCACGTCTTTCTGCACACCACTCATCGGTATCAATCGTTCGTTTTACCGGATCTCACTCCAATTTCTTTTATCCTCGTTTCAATTCTTTCTAGATTTTTCAATCTTTCTCGAGTTGATCTTGTTTTTTAATTGCATCATATCGTACTCTCTGTCTGTATTTTCTTTGAATTTTATGATAATATTTTGCCTAATTCTCGGATCGATCTCCTTGAGGTAAAGATCGTAAAAATATTATTTTTGTTTATTTGTCCCACATCACAAGTGAACCAGTCTCTTTGGTTTGAACCATTATATTATTAGGATGAAAAAAACTAATTAACAATATTGCAAAATAAAGAAAAAAATATAATGACTCGATAACACGACCTCCACACCAACACTTCCACACACCACATCACCATCTCCACACTACACACCAACACCTTCACATCCACACACCACCACCTCCACACCAAACAACCACCCTACACTACCACTCTAACACAATCCATACCAATACATCCATGCACCACACTAGACACCAACACCTCCACATCCACACACCACCACTTCCACACCACACAACCACCCGACACCACCACACCAACACAATCCATACCAATACATCCATGCACCACACTACAAACTCCAAACCTCACACTCACACATCGACAAACAACACCAACATATCTACTCAACTCTCCTACACCGCCACCTCTACACCACACAACCACCCAACACCACCAAGCCAACAGATCCTCGCCAACACATCCACACACCACACCACAAACTCCAAACCACACACCACCACATCCACAGACCACACTACCATCTCCTCATCACACAATCAATCAATACCACCACCTTCACACCGCACAACTCTCCTACACCACCACCTCCGCACCACACCAATACATCCAAACACCACCACCTCCACACCACACCACCACCTCCAAATTACACACCAACACATATACACCACACAACCACTCAACACCACCACACCGATACCTCCACACCAACACATCTACACACTACACCACAAATTCCAAACCACACACAAACAAATCCACGAACCACACCAACACATCCACCCAACTCATATCCACCCAACACCACCTCCCCACCACACAACCACCCAATATCACCACACCAACACATCCACACACTTTTCCACAAGCTCTAAACCACACCAACACATCCACAAACCATACCACCACCTACTCATCACACAATCACACCACACCACCACCTCCACACACCACACCACCGCCTCCACAACACACAACTTCCTACACCACCACCTCCACACACCACCAACACACCCACACATCACCACACCAACACATTCACACACCACAACACAAACTCTAAACTACACACCAACACATCCACAAACTTCACCACAAACCACACCACGCCAAAACTTCCACACCACACACCAGTTTTCCCACTGGAATTCTATTGAAATTGGAAATAGCGACATACAAATCCAGCATGAAATTCCTACTAAAATTTGAAATTCATTTCCCCAGCTCAAACTCAACATTTACAAAGCACCCCAAATATTGCTATTATCAAATCCAACACCAAATTCCATCCAATTTTTAAATTCCCCACTGAAATATAGAAGTTCATAAAGATATCCAAATTTCCCACAACATAAGCACCAAAAGAAATCAAACAGACCACATACAGGGGATCCGAAGCATTGCTAACAAGGTGAAGCACCAAAGATCCAAAGATCATTGCAAAGCACCAATCCAAGCAACATTGCATTGAAGCATCAAAACCACATAACCAAGCATATCTAACTGAAAACCACCAAAAAAGAGCTGACAAAGAAGCACCAAAGCTGAACTAAAAGATGAAACCAACCAGTATAATGCACACTACACAGAGATGAGAGAAAAGAGTTGAAGAACGGAGAACACTGGAAGAAGATGGAACACCGCACAATCACCAAATTGTGCCGAAGAAGAAAAGGTGAGAGGATGAGAGAATACACACTTCAACGAAATAACCACCAACTGAAATAACCATCAACCGAATTGATCTACCAAACTGAAGGACTACCTCTACCACACAAAGCACAGAGTACACAAATCTCCAAAATTTGAGCGGAATGAAAGAGTGGGAGAGGGAGAAGAATATAAAGGTCACCGGAACAAACACTCGCAATCGAAAATAGCCAACTATTAAAACGCCTAGCCACCGAAACCAGCGATCCATGTGAGAGAGATGTCTAGGGCAGAAGAATCGCGGGAGAGGGAGCAGGGTCGAGAGAGACGGAGGTACGTGAGAAGAGGGGACGCTGGGTAAATATGCCCGCGGTCAAGAGAGGATAAATGCGAGGCGCAGGGTAGAACACGCGGCCACGTTTTAACAAAATATTTAAAAGACGCCGCCGCGACATGAAAACCAAATGCCCAAATTTACTTTTTTGGGCGGTGCAGCATGAAAAAATTTGGCTCTTAAAGGTTGAGTTCACATCGCCAACTTCTTATATTCTCACATTTGACCTACCTAATTTGTTTAGCTTGTATTACTTTTTTGAAAGTCTGATGATCCCTTCTGCTGATTTTTAGTCCCTTTTTTATTAGTGAGTTATCCACTTTTTTCATCTTCAATGGAACATATCACGTTGAGTTTAGTATTGATTTATGTTGATACACTTCTGCCTACCTGCTTACTATTTGTAATGTTGTCATTTTGAGAATCATGCAGATGATCGAGGAATTATCAAATTTTGCTGAACTACAGAGGAAGCTATATGAAGGAAAACCAAGAAACAGTACTTATGATTGTCAGTTCACAACCTTATTCATTACAAATCTAACCCATATAAAGTTTTATTCAGCTCATAGTCTAGCATTTATTCTATCATTGCTTCAAAATTTTCCTTTGATGCTTCATTACCTGCAATTTCTCGTGCCCTTGAGGATGTTGGTAGCCATAAGGGATTTGGATCCTCTCCAATTAATATTTTGATCATAGGGAGTAAATTTCTGAAATTCAAGTTTTCCATCCGAAAAACTTTGAAAAAAATGTATTCCCAACCATCCAAAATATATGGATGGCTAGGATTTGAATACTCTAACCTTATCATGATAATTGGAGAGGTTCAAAATCCATATGGTCATGTTTGAAATTAATTTTCTTACCTATGTTTTCCGTTCCTATTACTATGATTGACGTTTTTGACATAAACCCAACTAATCCTCCATCATGTTATGCCAAGTTGCGCTATGCACTATTGATTTTTAATTGATCGCATTGAGTTCACAGTTGATTATTGTAACGCGATATTTGAATGAGAGTTTAATGCCTCATAATACTACTCATTGTATTCTGCCGCATAGGATATTGATAGCAAGTATAATTATTGGCTAAGTCAGGGCTTCGTGATGCTGTTTTCCTGAGAAAGTGAGTAGTATTTTGAGGTCAATATGAAATGATGCAACACATATTTCATTTTAGATTAATCGGTCCGTATGTTGAGGACAATGCCATCCAATTAGTGCAATAAACAATAGATGTAGCAGTGCCTAGGTTTATGATATGCTCAAGATGGTTTGGTTATGCTGCTGGGTACCTCGACCTCACAGTTGTTGTTTTGTGTTCATTAATCTAGTATACTTGGATAACTTTGAGTTATCATTGCACAAGATTTGTTGCAATATGTTTTTCCTATGATGGAGTTTATGAGTTTAATTAAGCGTGTCTGACTTGGCATCATTGTACTCGGCTCCTTTTCCATCTTTCATCATTGTTGATGATTTCTTATACTCTGTTTTCTAGAAAAGGTATTATAGACTGTTCTCGAAATCTTACAACCTCAAATGTATTACTTTTTTCCTAGTTGTCATTAAATTTATTATACTACCCCTTGCTGTATTATCTTTTATATTATTCATTTTCTAATTGGATCTCAACTCGATGACAATTGATTGGGGGATTGCATCTTATGGCATATACTAAATGATATACACTTTGCCCTTGCCTTCATTATTTCTAATTATCGTTCCACCATCCTCCTTTTGGTCGACTTCAAGAGTTTGTCACATAAATTCTTCCCAGATTTGAATGTTCTGCTTGTGAATTGGGTAAAGATCACTATGTTGGGAGTAGTGTTGTACTTATGAGTCCTATTTTGACTTGGGGGTTCATAATTTTATTCTCTTTATTAATGGTTGTTATTGAGTCATTGGGGTGTATTTCTTAAAATGTTATTAGAAGCCCATTAGGTTTAGATTTTAACTTCATTAAAAGATATGCATAGTTGTAATGCTGCAAAATACTTACATTTTATTTTTATAAAGTTTGTTTTGAAAATAATATCCTTCATTAGATCTTATGTCCATATATTTTTCAACAAAATGGAGTCATAGAATTGAAAAATCATCCACTTACTGTTGTCAGGATACTCATGTTTCACTTGAATTCCCCTATCAATTTTGAGGATGTACAATCCTAACTACATTTAATATTATTACTTTATTTTTTTCTATGTACTTCCCAACAATCAATTGCCCTTAACATCATTTATTCAAAAATGCCTGTTTATTTTCTTGGGTATTTGGGGTTGCCTTTTATCTTCATGTTTTTACCTTCTTCATAATAAGATCTCTCTATGTCACTCGTATATTTCCTGGTTACTCTCAATCACAGAATAGATTTGCATGTTTTGATCATCTAAAGGCTCTACTCAAACGCCTGTATACTTTTGAATTAGCACCATATTTTTTCCTTTCTCATGCTGTTGCTTGCCTCTCATCTACAGTTTACTCCAAGCAAACCTCGACAACCTTGATAACCTTCTCCTTTAACTCAAACTCCAAATCATCCTGTCTTCTTTTGCTAGGAATCTCTCCGTGACTCTATCAAGATCTACAACTTTCTGTTACACAACGACGGCATGAATGAAAAATTACTTAAATCATTAAATTCACTCCTTCATGAGCTTTGACCATTTATTTATTCACATATGAAAACTCTTTGATCTTGTCTTTATTTGTCATCTCTATTCTGGTGATTAATCTAGAAGCATTTCAACATCCTTAATGGAAACATGCTATGTATGTTGATATGAATGTTCTTAATTTTTGATACATGGGAATTGGTTGCTCTTTCCCATGGGTCAAAGTAAAATTTCTTGTCGGTGGGTTTTCATTATTAAGTTTTGTCTTGATGGCTCCATTGATCTGGCATGAATTCCAACTAGTTGCCAAGGACTTATTACAAGTCTGCGTGTCAATTATTTTTTAAGTTTCTCTCTTGTTGTCTGACTCAACTCTACTGAAATTTAATCTCTTTTATCATCATTCAAAGGTGGCCTATGTTGCAAATAGATATTAATAACACCTTTTATAGTGTTTGAATGAGGCAATATACATATGGAGAAACCTTCTAGTTATCATGCTTGGTAGGAAAGACATTACTACTTTGGAAGGATGATTATGGGCTTAAGTAGAGTTCACAAGCTTGGTTTGGTAAATTTTATAATACTTGTACAATAGTTGGCCATCAAAGAATCATTATATTATTTTTAAGCATGCTACAGTGGGCTCAGCAATGCTTGATGTTTATAAATAATAGATTATTTACTGAAGAGTGATAAATCAGATTCCTTTTAAATGTAAAATATATTTATTTCTATAACTAAAGATTTGGGATGGCTTGAATTTTTTTGTAGGGTTGAATTTGTTTGAAGCAAGAATGGTCTTGTCTTAAAAATGCCATTGATCTCCTTGAAGAAATTGGCTTTTAGTTTGCAAATCAGTCAATTCATATATGATGATATAGTATTTGCTGAACTACTTGCCTATCGAAGATTAGTTGAATTATTAATTTTTTTGGCAGTTACATGTTCATATATTTCTTTGAGCGTTAGGGTCTTAAGTTGGATGCAAGCCCAAAGATGAAAGCATTGGGATATTTTTTTGTATTCTCAGATACATCAAGAAGGCTCTTAGAAGAGGATTATTGTGTGCCTGGCTCAAACCCTAAAATATTGAAACATGCTGATATTGCTGGGTCTGGGGATGCCAAAAAAATCAATTTATGGTGCTATATTTTTGTGGGAGATAGTAGTCACTTTAGAAGATTAGAATGAATAACTTATGTAGTGAGAGTTCATGTTGAAGTACAATGAATCTAGGGCTGCAAACAAACCGATCCATGCCAAGCTTGATTTTTTTTGATCTTGAGCTCGTTTGCCTGAATCCTGTTCAAGCTTGGTTTGAGCTTTAGTATCACTATAGAACTGTCAAATTAGTGTCAGCTAATTCCAATGCTAACATGTCAATAATTTGACCCCAAACAACATCGGCAGTGGAAGTCCATGAAAAAAATGGGCATTACAAATACAATTAGCATTGATTGTGGCGAAAGCAAATTGCTTCGATATTAGCATCTGATGATGTTGACAAAGAATTTGCGTTTATCATTTGTGGATGCTTCACATATATTTACTCATTACGAACACAGCACACGAAACATATGGTACAAACATCCATCGACAATAAAAACAAATAGAATTTTGACAAACACTATTTAAAATCTGTTAAAATGCTTATCTAAGCACATAATATATGTACTGATGATAATGTTTAATACTAAACAAGAAAAAAATATACAAGTTTGTTTGAGACATCATCATCAAACTCATTATCCTCCCTCATCCATCAAAATTAGAGGCCGCTTGCCGCGACAATCCATAATTTGCTCTAGTCCCGCTACAATCGCCTTGACTTTCAGCTAGCTCTCACGTAGCTGGCGAAGCTCCTTATTTATAGTAGTGACATGTCAGATAACTTCATTCTCTGATGATGATGACCTCGGTCCACTCTGAAGTACTTGATCTCAAATGCAATACATTTTGCTCTCAGACCGTACACTCTCCCCTTCTTCCTAGTCGTCTGCTTGCACATTTCAAAATCAGATTTCCCAATAATAGATTGATTACTAGTACTGACGACGGTCGGGCATTGGCTCTACATTTGGTTCTGCGTGCCTCGAATGTGCTCTTATTTTTCCTATATAATTAAAATCAAGAATTAATTATGTTTCACATTAATATTGTGAATATGGAAAATTAAAGTTTCTTACATTTACACATTGAGAGAGGTCGGAGATCCACTGTTGCGTCCTCGGGTATCGATGCATCTAACATACAACCTTGCAATGGTGGCCTACCAAGCTACTTAGCTTGTGGAAATATGCAAATAATAAGTATCAGATAATTACATCATTGAATTATCAAAATTTTAGTGAATCATTCCAACTATCTGTAGTGCTTTGTGTGCGAGATAAATTCTCCAATGTGGAGTGTGAAGGCAATGGCTACCCCATTTCTCCTGTTTTGTTGGTTTGTTGCACTCTTTAATAACTAGGAGATGCCCATGATCTAGTTAACTGCGCCCAAACCTCCTCCCCAGCCCTAACAGGTTGCTCTCTCTTCATATGGGTCGTCATGAATATATCACCCAACCGATAACCAAGGCTTTGTAAACCGAATTGGACATCAAACTTGAAGGAAGGTTCAAGGTTTACTGATTTGACCGGAGTTGAACCGGATGACATAATAAATTATAAATTTATTTAAATATGACATAAATGATATATCTAAAAAAAATTAATTATTAAATATAAAATAAATACATCAATATTTAAATAATAATCACCACAATAATTTTCCGAAATTATTTTAAAATATAATAATTATTTAAAAAAATAAATTTGAAATATAAAAATCGCATTATGATAATATATATATATATATATATATATATATATATATATATATATATATATATATATATATATATATATATATATATATAATGATAATGAATAAAAATAAAACATTGTTAGAATCTAAAAATGAGTAAAATCTCCTAAAATATGTTGGCAGCTCTTCCTCCCATCCCTAAATCCGACATGTGGCATTGAGGAGTTGTAATCATTTTTTTTAATCACTCCTCCTGTTTTACTCGGTCTTCACTTTCCAATGCCTTTCCTCTCCATTAGAAAGTCTCCATGCAGAGCCCACCTTATGTTTCAACTCCACTTAAGTTTTAAGAAATTATAATATTCGGTCAAATCAGTTAGTTTTTACTAGTTCCAAGACAGTTCAAACCGATGAAATTCGATACCATCTAGGAGCGGTTTTTAAGTCAGAATCGGACCACCAACTGGTTCACGGTCGAATCAGTCGAACTGTCTGGTTATGTTTGGTTTTCTAAACCACGTCGATTACTCCCGCGACCCTAAAAAATATTTTAAATCTGTTGGTGTGATATGACAGATAGTGTAATGACCTTTGCAAATTTAAAATTACGCAATATTTATTAGTTCAAACTCTCAAAACTATATGTTCCAAATCACGATCAGGATCTTTCAGGAGAGACAGAGAGAATTGTATCTACTAATGATCTTCCTGATACGCTTGATAGGATGGCTGGAGGGGTAGCATCTGAAATAGAAACATTAGTTACACCAAGTATAAAAAAATATCATTCAACTTATTATAATATAAAAGATAACTTACGAGTCTCGCTTTGACTCAATATATATATCCAACCGTAGGTGTCCAATCTCAATAGGGTAAAAGTAGAGGGGCCGGGCTCATATGAAGAGGGGGATGGTGGCTGATTGCTTAGAATAGAAGGTGCAAGAGGGGGGTTAGTGGTAGGAGCAAGTGGTCGGAAGGGAGCATAATGCCTGATTGGAGCAAATACAAAAGATGCGAGAGGTGCTGTTGTGATTGTGGTGGTTCTGATCAACACAACACTAGTCTTGTGGGAGACGGAGCAAGTAGCTAACTTCTTCGGCCTTCTATAAGACTAGATTCTTTACGGGGAGGTCGGTCAGGTGGCTGATTTCCACTACCATTTTAAGTCATCTGTAATATTAAAGAAAACATTAATAAAATTAGTACTAATCAATAAAAAATAAAATTAATAAAAATAAGCTAAAAAAATAATGTTATCAAAATTTTTGTCACAAATAATGCTATCGAAATTGAAAAAATGAAAAGTTTCATTGTATCGAGAATGTTTTTGTATTATCAATAGTTAGCATGAATCCATTTGATCTCAGTTTTTAACCATGCTGCTAGTTAGAAGAAGTTAGGTGTTAAATATGCAATGCATACGAAATCTGTGGTTTTTATGTGAAATTTAAAAATTTTATGTATTATATATCTAATACATTTTACTTCAATTTCCACAAATAAACCGCACAATTCTTATGCATTATATTCTAAAATCTAGACTTCAAATTTTACAAAAATTCCACTCAATTCTTATGTATTACAAATCAAACCTATTTCAATTTTTATACATTACATATATAACATCCACAATTAAAATTTTAAATACAAACACAGTTCTTATGTGCATTACATAACTAACGCCAACACTTAAATTCTACATGAAAACAACACAATTCTTATGTATTACATTTCTGACACCCAAAGTGTGTTGCATTTCTAACACAAACTTCGATTTTTACAAACATTCCACACAATTCTTTGTGTTCAATTCTAACACATAAACTTCAATGTTTACAACAACACAATTTTTATGTATTATATATGGAACACATACTTCTCGTTTTTACAAATTTTTTCACACAATTCGTTGAAATTACATATCTAACACAAACTTCAATTTTGACATACAAACCACACAATATTATGTATTACATATTTAACATCTAATTTTTAATTATTATATACATTCCACTCAATTTATATGTATTGCATATCTTACACCTAAACTTCAATTTTTACATATATTTCACTCAATTCTTATACATTACATATCAAACACCTAAGTTCAATTTTTACATACAAAGCAGATACTATTCTTATGAACCACATATCTAACGCATGAACTTTAAAATTTACATACAAACCATGCAATTCTTATGTATTACACATATAACACCTATACTTCAGTTTTTACAAACAAACCAAACATTTTTGTATTACCTATACTTTAATTTTTACAAACATTCCACTCAATTTTTATGTATTTTATATCTAACACATATACTTTAATTTTTACATACAAACCATGCAACTCTTTTGTATTACATAATGTAACACATAAACTTCAATTTTTACATACAAATCACACAATTCTTATGTATTACATAACTAACACAAACTTTAATTTTTATAGAAATTCCACATACCACACAATTCTTATGTGTTACATCTAATACATAAACTTCAATTTTTACATATAAATCACACAATTCTTATATTACATGTCTAACACATATGTAAATATAAACAAAGTGTTAGATAGGTAAATACTTATGAATTGGGTTGTATGTATGCAAATGCCTCTTTCTGGATTAACAAAATCAAACAAACACTAATTCCTACATGCAACCAAACACCTTAAACTCTAATACATAAACCTAAAGCAAATTAGATTAACTTAGCAAAGGACTAAAAGATTAAAAGTAGGAAAAAAGAAAAATCACCTCAAAATGCTCGTATGGTGGACTAAAGCTTGCTAGAGAGGTTGTCTGGTCGTTTGACGATCGCCAGAAGAAAAAATGGTTGAGGGTTCACTAAAAAATCGTGGGGAGGTAGGGTTTCGACAATATAACAATGGAGAAATGAATAAGCACGGTGTGCGTGAGTTTAGATTGTAAGGGCTAGGCGTCAGATTTGTGTTGGTTTATGTACAGTTCTATGTAATTTGCATCAACTTTTATGTCAATATTGCCTCCGCTATTAAGTGAAAAAGATAATGAGTAATGTATTAGCATCTGAATTTCTATCGTAAATGCGTAAAATGAGTACAAATATCATAGACATTTATTTATTCATCATCACAACTCAGAATCTTTATCACAAATAAGTACTGACAATGAAAACAAATAAAATATAACAAATATTAATCTAAATGCGTGAAATTGTACATCTAAACACAAAATATATGTTCACATACTCAAAAAGAAGAAAAAAAAAAAGATAAAAACATAAACCCCTACTACATGGGATCACTGTCAAGCTCATATTCATCCTAATTCTCCTCTCCATCTTCTCCATCCACAGAAGTCATTGGCTGCTTGTCACAACAATTTGCAGTACTCTCCTTCAGTCATGCTAAAGTGCACTCCAATCTATTGGCTCACACACATTTGATGGGTCTCTTCATTCATAACAATGATCTACTGGGTAGGTTTCTCATGCTCTGATATATTGACCTTGACCACCCCGAGGAGCATGGGAGTACTCTACCTCAAATGCAATTCCCATTCCCTTCATGCTCAGGTCGTACACCCTCCCTTCTTTCCTGACGTCCGCCTACAAATCTTAAAATCAGACCGCGCAGTGGTAGACTGACTACCACTACTAGTAGAGGTTGCCGGGATCTAGCTCTTTAACCCCCTCTGCCTCTCTCAGATCTGCTCGTACTTCTACATAATTAAAACTAAGCATTAATTTAATTTTAAATTAATAATGTAAAAAATATAGAAAAATAATTATTTTTACTTACATTGACACACTGCGAAAGGTCTAAGATCCACTGTTATGTCATTGGGTGTCAATGCGTCTGGACATGAACTCTGTAGTGGTGGCGGCGGACCAAGGTTCTCAGCTCGTTAACATGAAAAAAATAGTATCACAAAATTGCATAAATGAATTATTGAGTATTTAGCAAATCTTACGAGCATCTAGTAGTGCTCCATGTTGGGGACAAAGCCTCCAATGTGGAGTGCGGCGCCCTTGGCCCTCTCGATTCTCCTGTTTGCTGGTTGGTATGTCTTTTCCTCTAATATTTAGAAGAGACCCATGCTCTGGTTAAATAAGCCCAACCTCCCCAACCTAGATGGGTCGTTCCCCATTCATACTGGCTTGTAAAATATCGCTGAGCCGATGCTTGCCACAAACCTAGAAAATATGGTGAATCAGTTTGTGATTCTTAGACAACCAGTAGATGAACTTCTGTAAATTAAAATTTATGCAATTTATATTAGTAGAAAAAATAACTTGAAATTATAATTCTAATTCAAATGAGTATCGTATATACTCCTGATGATCTTCGTGATGGGTCACCGGCAGCCTAGAGAGAAAGAACTTGAAATGGAAGTGTTAGTTACAATAAATATTTAAAATGAACATTGAACTTTTTATAATGTTGAAGTTAACTTACGAGTCTACCTTCGAAACTATATATACCCATCTGGAAGTGTCCTCCCTTGGAGGGGTCGGAGTAGAGGGGGCCGACTCATCAAAGGAGGGAGCTGGTGAGAGGTTGTGCCTGAGTGGGAGCTGTTGTAGGAGTGGGAGTTGGTGTAAGAGGAGTTCTAGTGGTAAGAGCTAATGGTCGGAAAGGAGCAGCAGGACTGATCGAAGCGGTGATAGAACGTGCATGAGGGGCTGTAGTAGCGGTGGTGCTGCTAATTAACACAACACTAGTGTTGTGTGTGTGTTAGAGCGAGTCACTAGCTTCTTCATCCTTTTGTAAGTACTGCCTGTAATGACCAGAGGAAGAGGTCGCTAAGGTGGCTAACCTTCAGTACCATCTGAAGCCATTTGTAAAAGGAAAATATAAATTGATAAAATTAGTACTAAGAAAAGTAAGCAGAAGTATAATATAAGCATAAAAAAATAAAAGCAAGACGGTGCACAATCAAAACAGGAAACATAATGTTACTACGTGCAAAATCAACAAATAAGAAAGCATGAATTCCCATAACAGACAATGTGAAACGTAAAAAAACAAATAAAATAAAAGATAAAATCAAGAAGAAACTAAAATTTAAACATGCATACCATTTGTAGTCTTTTTTATTAGAGGAGTTAGTTGATGATGAACTTCAATTTTTATTCAATATCATCATTGCCATCCGTAAATTGAGAAAAATCTTTATAAGGCTTCGTGGTATCCTCCAGGTTAAACATCTTTTTGGTTGAATCAAGCTAACTACAAATATTCGACATACATTGCTCTTGATGAATAGGCTGAGTAATAGTTTGCATCTCAATAGTTTTTTTAGTTTATTCTTCATAATGATGATCTATTCAAGTTTATCTCTTGCTCTACGAGGATATAAAAAACAAAAAACCTAATTAGTTTGACGTGCTAGAATTATGGATCAAAATTTACATACTTTCTATTTATTTTAACTCTGTTAATATATTATGGGCTTATTATTTGGGTTTCTCAATTAGGACCATGATCAAACCACTCACAATTGAATATATGTATATTGAGTGCAACACAACCTGGATATTATCATTTGAGTGCTTCAAATATGTCGCAATAACAGATCTCACTATTTGAGTCGTGTTTCCTCTAGCACAAACACCACAATTATACTTCTTTTTTCCTTCACTTCTGTGAAATCTATATCCATTCATATCAAATATTTGTCATGTAGTGACGCTGTAATTAAGTTCCCAAGTAAAATCTAATAAACATCGACCTGTAACTTCATTGTTTGGATTATGAACTTATAAGAAATTCTAAAGTATAATTAGTTTTACTTTGAGCATGAAAATTATATTATGACTAGTGAATTGAAGATTTACTTCAACGTACATATAATTTGAATCACGTCGAAAGATTTTTTTCAATCCTATTGCTTATGATATAGGCATCCTCAATGTTTAAACTTTCAGTAAATAACTTGCTCATTTTGTTAATACTTTTGTTGAAGTTAATTAGTATAACGTACTGAATAATAAATGAACAAATTTCAAATTATTAGAAATTTTACTATATAAACTGTTGGACTTCAACAAAATTTAATAAAGCATATAATGTAGATGCTTGAAGCATATTATCATTGAGATATTGTGTACAATGCCTCCTTGATGTTCTTTTGATATCTGAAACACAAATAATTCTAACTATAAATCCATGTCACCAATAGTTTAATATAATTGTTATCTTTTTTCAAAATAGTATTAACAAAAATTAATTGTCTCCCTTAACAAGTATGCCTCACATATCATCATACTATTCAGATGTGTTTTATTTTTAACAGTTTTTTTTTATTGTATTTAAAAATCCTCAACATGGAACATTTTGAATAAATATGGTAGTAGAATAGTCCAAAATAAAATGTAAGGCATCTAAGAGCATCAAGAAGGCATATCTTTCAAAGGGATACACCCATTTTTACTGTATTAGACCCTCAAGTATAGCCTCATGGCCTAGATGGGTGGGCTGATACTCCGTAGAGTAAAAAACATTAGGAGGAACTATCTGCTCGAGCTTGCATAATAATATGAGAATATTCACCTCAAGATTTGTCAACAACTTTTAGAATCCCCGCACACAATTTCTTGAAGAATGCATTGATCTTGATCAATAGATTAGATACCTGTTGTGAAAAGGCACTGAATGCAGTTGATAATAAGTACTGTAAAAAACATGATAGTAATGAATCTTCATGCCGACCATCTTTCCTATTCTCAAGTTAATGCAGCGGCTCAAGCTTGACACATTCACTAGGAAACTTCAGAGAATGCATCCATTCACATAGTGTTTTTTGTTGATCTAATGTGAGACAGTGTGTAACTTTGGGCTTATTAATTTACTTTTGTTTTTCTCTTAAAGTTCTAACCCCTTCCTTTTGTAACACCCCTTCAAGTCCAAATTTTCTTTGACATTATTTTTTATTTTATTGTTAATATTAATCACAACATTGAATATATTATTAAAAAAATTTTCTTAATATGCATAACATCATTATGTCTAATCAAATTAGTCCTCTACTATAGAAAATCCTAGAAAATACTTTGCTTTGTATAATTATGTGTAACACCGAAATCAGCAAAATGATTTGAAATTAATTTTGGTGTCTCTTAATGATCTTTGATAATTTAATAATCATCGATCAGAAATCAATCCCATTTATCCTCAGGGGATGAATTGATTTTTCAACTATATTTTTGAAAAGAAGCATCTCTATTCTTTCGAATTGGTGATCACAAACAAGAAACCTTACATGAAAATCAAACCACAAAATTTTTCCCCTGTTTTAAGGTGATTAATTTGGACAGATCCATGTAATTACAACAAGCCAATTTTCTAGCAGCACTCCAACTAGATAACATTAATAAGACGAGAAATCACTAATCACCACATAAGTGTAGTTTTCAGTTGGAAATTCTATTTCGTAGCAATATCATAATTCAACAAGCCTGTTTTCCATAATATTTGAAGCCCATCTATCTGATGCTAAAAGAAAACATCAATTTTTTCTTTTGGGTTTTGTGCATTTTATTTGATTAATGTCAAAAATAAGAATGATGCGATCATGTACATATAAGGGAGCAAATTATTTGGCATTATAATCACTGCCCAACATGAGTAAGTTGTTGCAGTGTGACTGTATGGTATGAACTCATCTGCTTAGCATTGCGTGGTTCAGGTGAAAAATTAGGATAAATACGGTCGAAGTGTATCAATGATACCCCATCTGATAAATTACTCAAAAAAAAGGTATCAATAGATCTTGTATTGTACCATGTCATGTGAGGAGCTTTACACATATAAGCGAATAATTTTTGAAGTTGGGTTATGAACAACAAGTAGAAGAACTGCTTGGACGGAATATTTTTTTGATTTATACTCTTTCACCCTCTTGGTTTGATTCTCTCAACACCATAAAATTTATATTTCATCTCCATTACATAAACTTTATAATATAGCATGCAACCATCATCACAACAATTTTTCTTCTCAGGTATTAATCATTACTTTGATACTAACTTTATGTTCTTTAAATGTTATTAGGAACTAAAATCTTTGTAGGGTTTGTCTCATTTTATAATAATGCTACTTGATTGAAGCATTTTTTGGGCATGTTAAAATCAGATTTGATGCGCAACATTTTCATCATCACTAATAACTTTGTATGTGTAGTATAACGTTCCCACAAATGCTATTGTGGAGCATTCAATAAATCATAATATTATTGCGCTTCACTGTTCGGTGTTTGATTATCATCAGGAATATAGTACCAACAAAATGAGCACTGCCACCAACATAAATCATTTTTTTCATGTCAGGTAACTTGATGAGACAGTAACATGATCACACCGAACATCTGGTTCATACTCAGCACGTTCAATTTAGTACTAATAATTGGGTTGAAATCCCTTGCAGTATAGATCCAATTCGACTTCTTCAGCTGTTAAATATACTTGATTTTTGTGCGTCTCACTCGACATCGGAACTTACCTTATATAATGAAAATGAGCAACTGTGATGCCACTTGTAAAAAATTTCGCAACACAATGAGTTTTTTCTTCTTAGATACAATCTATTATACATCTGTGATCTCAAATTTTGAATCTTCATCTGCAGTCAATATGATGATTTATAGATTAGTACATTTAAATATCAGTCGTACATACATTTTGTATGTATTACGTACATATCCAACACCCAAACTTCAATTTTTACATAGAAACCACAAAATTCTTATGTATTACATACATATAATCCACACAATTCTTATGTATTACACATATCCATACAAATCAGACATTTCTTATGCATTACATATCTAATACCTAAGCTTAAATTTCTACATACAAACCACACAATTCTAATGTATTACATACTTGCATACCACACAATTCTTTTGCAATAAATATCTAACACCTAAACTTCAATTGCTACATACAAACCACAATTCTTATTCTTTATATGTAACATCTAAACTTTAATATAACAAATCTTATGTATTACACATCTAACACCGAAACTTTGGTTTTCACATACAAATTACACAAGTCATATGTATTACATATCTAACACCCAAACTTCAATCTTTACATACAAATCACACAAATTTCTTATGTATTACATACATACAAACCACACAATTCTTATATATTACATATATACACGCAAATTGCACTAAGTATAAATTTCTACATACAAACTACAAAATTGTTATGTATCACATATATATTGACCATACATTTCTTCTACAATACATATACATAATACCTAAACTTCAATTGCTACATACAAACCACACAATTCTTATGCATTACATAACACCTAAACTTTAGTGTTTACAAACAAACTACAAAAGTTTTATGTATTACATATCTAACACCCTAAACCTCATTCTTTACATACAAACCACATAATTCTTATGTATTACATAGGTGTTACTTATCCAACACCTAAACTTCAATTTTGCATGCAAACCACGTAGTTCTCATGTATATTACATATCTACACCATAAACTTCAATTTGTACGTACATGCCACAGAACTGACATCACATATCTAACACCCAAAGTTCAACTTTTTTACATACAAACCACACAGTTCTATACAATGAACTTCAATTTTTACATACAGTCCACACAATTCATATGTATCACATATTTAGTACGCAACCTTCAATTTTTATATACAAACTAACCAATTTATATGTATTACATATCTAACACCTAAACTTCAATTTCTACATACATCCACACATTTCTAATGTATTAAATATCTTACACTAACAAAATTTAGATACAAACCACACAATTCTTATGTATCACAAATCCAACACAAACTTCAAATTTTATAAACTAACCACACAATTCTTGTACAAAGAGTAGAGTTTAGGTGTTAGATATATAAATACTTACAAATTGGGTGGCATCTATGCAAATGCACCTTTCCCTAAACTCTAAATCAAACAAACCCTCAATCCTACATGCAAACAAACACCCCCTAAGACATAGCTAAACCCTTAACACATAAACCTAAAGCAAAATGGATTCATTCGGCTAAGAAAAAATAAAGGAATCACAACAAATTAATTGCGGGAAAAAGGAAACTTGTCTCGAGGAGCTCAAAAAGTGGTCAGACGGTCGCTTGAGAGGATGTCCAGTTGTCGGATGGTGGCCGGACGATCATCGGAGAGGAGAAGCTTGTGGGTTCTCAAAAGGTTCATGGAGCTAGTGTTCGAAAGAATACAATAGTGGAGAGTGAGAATAAGCACGATGGGCGCCACTTTCTATTCGAAGGGTTAAGTTAGGATTTAAACGTCGGATAAATCTGCCGCTATCAAATTTACATCGAATATAATATCCAAACTGACACCGTAGTTAAGTGCCATTTCTAATGACGACAAATGTCAATGTTAAAACTGAGGCTTAATATTTTCGTCGGCATACGACAACGCTATATTTGTCCTTAATAAAGATCACCACAAATCAAATGCAAGTCCTATGCAAATTTTTTTGTCAGACATTTTTTCGACACAAATATTGATGCTATATAACTATTTTCTTATAGAGGCAACAGAGAAGATGTAACCTAAAATGTTTTCATAAATATGATGTTATTTGATGAGTAGGTTAGCGATGGGAAGTGCACTGGTCACAGGTAGTGATAGTGTGTTGTGTAGGTGACACTAGCTGGTGGTGTGGAGTTGGCGGTAGAGGCGGTGCAGGGGAGGAGGCTGCTGGAGGCGCTTTGTTGAGCATTCCGAAGGGCGGCACAGGCAGTGACATGCAATCTAGCACAGCTAGCTGTCGGCAGAATCAAGAGGGTGAGGGAGAAGTGAGAGAGTGAGGGGGGAGTCATTTAGGTAGATTTATGTTTTTTTTTTCTTTTTCTTTTCTTTTTTCTTGGAATTGGCTGTCCCCTCCCATTGGACCATTCTCTAATTTTTTTTATGGGAAATAGGGGTGTAAACAAACCGAACACGAACGAGCAGAGCTAGTGTTCGTATTTGAAATGTTCGAACACATCACTATTCGTGTTTGGTTCATTTAACAAACCGAACGAAAAAAAATTATTCGTGTTCGTCTCGTTTGCTTATCGAACAAATCGAACACGAACTTCCTGGCGAACCGAACACGAACTATTCGCGAACAACGAGCTTTTTTGACAGCCTTAGCTTTGATAGCATACTTCCTCAAATTGAAGCAAATTGATCAGGTATTCCGTACACATCAGATAATCCATACTTCCTCTAAATGAAGCAAACCGAATAAGGCGTTTAAGGTTTTTTTTAGGGTTTTATTTTAATATATAGTATAGTATATTAATTATAATATTATAATATTTATATTAATATAATTAATATTATAATATTATTATTGTTATTAATAATTTATCAAATATTATAATTTATAGAAGTTTAATTATTTAAAATATAATAAATTTTTATAATATATAATTCTTTTTAAAATATCATAAATTATATATATATAATTATTTTAAATTATTTTATATTTCGAACAATAACGAACCGAACACGAACGAACACATCACTGTTTGTGTTTGGTTCGTTTAACAAACTGAATGAAAAAAATTGTTCGTGTTCGTCTCGTTTGCTTATCGAACGAATCGAACACTAACTTCCTGGTGAACCGAACACTAACTGTTCGCGAACAACGAGCTTTTTTGACAGCTCTAATGGGGAAGTGGTTGTGGGGAGGCTGTACACCTGCATGCAATTATTAATTATTATTTCTGTTTACTAAAAAATTTCACGATCATTAAATGAACTTACTTGTGAGCATTAATTCTATCTTTAGTGAAACTTTTTCACGAGCTTTTGTCTAAGCTTCAATCGCACATGCTCGTGATATTTTAATTATGTTGTTCATGAACATAAACGAGCCAATTAAAGACATGTTCAATCTTGTTTCATTTAACCATCAAGTATTTATATAGGTGTTCAAACTTATTTGATAAATTAATCAAATGAACATAAATGAGCTCTCATCAAACCGAGCTAAGCTTATTTCATTTGCAGTTGTAATGGAAAGTAAGTATTCCCTCATTTGAAGTGATGTCAGTTAACACTCATAGAAGATTTTAATTTTTCTCAATAAAGGAGCTTATGAATATCTACTATACAATCATGTGGTACTAGTAATCTTTGTGTTCCATGAATGACTAAACATATTGAGTTTGATTATCATTATTGTGAGATATGTACTTCCTGTCATAGAAATGAAACACAAAGAACACAAGCAAACACAGATCGCTTACTTGGTTCGATCCAACTGGATCTACGTCCACGGGAGAGAATCAATCAAATAGTTCACTAAAACAAAAGAAATGGAGAATACATAGCTTATACATAAGGATGAGCCCTCATCTTCCTTCTATAGCCTCCCTCTCAAGTGACACTTTGATACAAGGCATTAAGATGCTCTCCTCCTCTCTAGCTCTCTAGCTATTCTCTCCTCCTTTGTGGTTGCTTAAGACCTCTTCCCTTGCTCTCCTAAGCCTCACACCCTCTCTATTTATACAAAGCAAGAGAGTGGTAGGTGGGAAGTAGGTGAGCAATAGGTGAGATGTGGTAGGTGAGCGGTACCACATTATGAAAGTGCCCTTTTACCTTAGTTCATTAATTGGGGTCAAAATAACAATTCTCCACTTTGACCCTCAATTGAGAAGCTTCGAAGTAAATATTACCTCCACCTCACCCCTGAGGAAGCCCTCAGCTCTTGGTAAAGTTTACTAAGTCCAGACAATGTCTGAATTAGCTATCAGTAGCACCTTAGTGAGCATATCAGCAGGATTTTCTTTAGTAGGTATCTTCTCCACTACTATTGAACCCTTGGTGACAACATCCCTCACAAAATGAAGCTTTATATCTGTATGCTTGGATCTTTCATGAAAGACCTGGTTTCTGGTTAGGTGAATGGTGCTTTGGTTCTCGCAAAACACGGTTATCACCTTCTGATGTATCCTAAGCTCCTCAACCATGCCCTTTGGCCACATAGCTTCCTTGATTGCTTCAGTCACAGCGATGTATTCAGCCTCTGTTGTTGAGAGGGCCACAACGGATTGGAGGTTAGACTTCCAACTGACTGCAGTACCGAAGACGGTGAAAATGAATCCGGTCAGTGACTTCCTGGTGTCAATGCTTCCTGCATAATCAGAATCCATGTAACTAACTACCTTTTCTTCTTTGTCTTTCTGCCTTTTAAAGAGTAGCCCCAGATCTGTAGTGCCTCTTAAGTATCTCAGGATCCATTTTAGTGCTTCCGAATGAGCATGTTCTAGGTTTGCCATGAACCTGCTAACAATACTGATGGCGTAGGCCAAATCTGGTCTACTGCAAACCATTCCATACATAATGCTGCCAACCCCACTGGCTTAGGGGACACCCTCCATGTATCCTTTTTCTTCTTCAGTCTCTGGTGCTTGAGAGTTCGACAATATGAAGTTTTGACCAATCGGTGTTGCAACATGCTTGGCCTCGTGCATGTTGAACTTTGCTAGAACCTTCTGAATATATGACTTTTGAGACAAGAATAAGCTGCCCTTTTTCCTGTCTCTAGTAATCTCCATCCCTATGATCTTTGTAGCAGGCTCTAGGTCCTTCATGTTAAATTCAAAATTGAGCATACCTTTGATCTTTTGGACTTCCTCCTTGCTTCTACTGGCTACTAACATATCATCCACATAAAAGAGCAAGTATGTATTGATTTCACAGTCTTGCCACTTCATGTACACGCAACTGTCATAGCTACTTTTGACAAAACCGATCTTTAGCATGAACTCATCAAATCATTTGTTCCATTGTTTTGGGCTTTGTTTCAGTCCATACAAAGCCTTCTTCAGCAAGAAAACTTTGTCATTTGTCTCAGGTGTGTTGTACCCATCTGGCTGATCCATGTAGATGGTTTCTTCGAGCTCTCCATGAAGGAATGCAATCTTAACATCTAGCTGCTCTAGTTCCAAATTGAATTGAACCGCTAGTGCTAAGACTATTCTAATGGAGCGGTGCTTCACTACGGGTGAGAAGATTTCGTTGAAGTCAATTCCTTCAACCTGTGTGAATCCTTTTGCAACGAGTCTGGCTTTGTACATGATCCTCTCAATACCTGGCGTGCCTTCCTTCCTTTATAAGGTCCACTTGCAACCAACTGCGCGCTTGTTCGTTGGTCGATCCACAAGTTCCCAGGTTTTGTTCTTCATCAGAGAAGCCATTTCCTCATCCATTGCCTCTTCCGACTTATGTCTTTCCTTGCTCTTCAGGGCTTCCTTGTAGCTGCTCGGTTCTACTTCTTCTATCACTTCAACAACACTCAAAGCATAAGAGATCATATCTGCATGGTCGTATCTCTCTGGCGGTCTGATAGTTCTTCTTTGTCTGTCCCTTACCAGACTGTAGTCATCAGATCTTCTTTTTGGTTCAGTCACTTGCTGGTCTTCTACCACTTCATCTTGATCGTTCACAACTGTCCTTTAATCAGTCAAAGTTTGTCGACGTTACAGCTTCACCTTAATTGACGAATCCTCCTCAGTGACACTGTTCCTGACAACATAGCTTTGCAGATTCCCCATTTTGTATTTATCGAATGTCACATCCCTACTGATGATGCATTTATGTTGATCTAGGTACCAAAGTTTGTAACCTTTGGTTCCAGGTGGATATCCGATGAAGATGCACTTCAAAGCCCTTGCTCCCAGCTTATCTTGTCAAACATGAGCATATGCAATACATCCAAAAATTTTAAGCTTATTATAGTTATCTGTCTTTCCGTACCACATCTCCAAAGGAGTTTTTATATCAATAGCTGTTGATGGGCATCTGTTGATAAGGTAGTAGGCCGTTGACACAGCTTCACCCCAGAAACTTTTTGGGTAAACTTGCATTTAGAAGCATGAACCTCACTCTCTCTAGGAGAGTCCTATTCATCATCTCAGCCAGGCCGTTCTGTTGAGGAGTGTTTTGGACTGTCTTGTTCCTTCATGCCATTCTTCCTGCACAGCTCCTCAAACTGCTTTGAACAGTACTCCAGGCCATTATCGGTTCTCAAGTGCTTCAGCTTTGTTCCCATCTTATTTTTAGTGAGGGTTAACCAGTCCCTGAATTGTTGAAAAGCTTCATCTTTTGTTTTCAAGATAAAGACCCATACCTTCCTGGTGTAGTCATCGATGATAGACATGAAGTATTTTGCTCTTCCATGAGTCTGAGTTCTAGCTGGGCCCCATAGATCACTGTGTACATAATCAAGAGGTTTCTTTGATGTATTTATTCTAGTAGAGAACTTCACTCTGGTGGCCTTCCCCAGTACACATTGTTCACAGAATTCCAATTTGCTGACCCGATCTCCACATAAGAGGTTCTGCTTGGACAATTCCTGTAAGCCCCTTTCACTTACATGCCTCAGCCTCATGTGTCATAGTCTGGACCTGTCAGGCTCTGATTGAATTGCATTTGAAAAGTTTCCGATCACAGTTCTTCCAACTAGGGAGTATAGCCCATTCTTTCTGACTCCTTTCATGACTATGAGAGAGCCCTTAACTACTCTGATATAGCTATTCTATGCCTTGAATGAGTATCCATTCGACTCTAACGTCCATAAAGAAATCATATTTCTTTTAAGTTCTGGGGCGTACCTGACATGCTGCAGTATCCGTTCAGCTCCATCGAACATCTTTATTCTGATCGTCCCCCTGCCGATTACCCTGCAGGCATTATTGTCTCCAAGTAGAGTGGATCCACCATTTTCCAGTTGTAGTGTCTCAAACCAGTCTTTGTGAGGACACATGTGGAAGGAGCACCCTGAGTCAAGGATCCACTCCTTGCTAGATTCAGATTCTATGATCGCCAGAGCTTCAGCTGAATCATAGCCGTTTGAGACTATGCTTGTTTCTCTAGAATCTTTAAGCTTCTCCTGAAATCCTTTCTTTTTATCCGGGCAGTTCTCGTTAAAATGACATTCCTTGTGGAAATGGTAACACTTGTAAGATCTCTTAGAAGACTGGCTTTTACCATTCCTTCTGGATCTTGATCTGCTCTGATCATTTTTAGAACCTTTCTTGCTCAATCTTCCTCTAACCATCGGACTGTCTCCGCTGGTTTCCACCTTCATGTAGTGCTTCTTTTGAGGCTCTTTAGCTCTGATCAATGATTGAACCTCTTCCAGAGTAATTGTCTATGCCCTTCCATAGAGCATCACATCCTTGAACTGCTCGTAGCTCTTAGAAATAGAGTTTAGCAACAACCTTGCCTTGTCCTCATCTTCCATCTTGACGTCGATGCTCTCAAGATCATCTATGATTTTGTTGAACTCGTCGATCTGCTCCGAGATTGATTTCTCTTCGTACATTTTGGAAGAGTATATGTGCTGCTTCAGAAAGAGCCTATTAGCCAAGGACTTGGTCAGGTAGAGTACCTCGAGTTTGGCCCAAAGTGCTTGAGCCGTTGTCTCCCTCGACACCTCCCTCAGAACCTTGTCGCCCAGGCTCAAGATTATCAAACTATGAGCTTTGTCCAGCATGTCAATCTTCTCTTCTCTGTCATGTCGGCCGGCGGTGCTGGCCGCCTCGCAATGCTTCGCAACACCCTCGTCGAACTAACGAGGTCCTCATCTTGACTCTCCACAGGCCGAAATCATTCTTTCCTGTGAATTTCTCGATGTCAAATTTACTGAATCCTATTATTGTGGCTTGATCCCACTAATCTCTGAAATCTGCTTTGTTGAGCACCTGCTGGATTCCGATTGCT
The DNA here is from genome assembly GCA_022702705.1 of Papilionanthe hookeriana x Papilionanthe teres. Classification (NCBI taxonomy): domain Eukaryota; kingdom Viridiplantae; phylum Streptophyta; class Magnoliopsida; order Asparagales; family Orchidaceae; genus Papilionanthe; species Papilionanthe hookeriana x Papilionanthe teres. The sequence goes on along the minus strand of CM040423.1, from coordinate 64,095,916 downwards.
GACCACCTGCAGGAGTTAACCTTCCGAATTAATTTTCTCTTGGTGAAATTTCCGGACAAGTGATTTTTCTTCAGAAATTATGTTGACGCTGTCTGCTTTAAGTTTCTAGAAATATTCCTTTATTAGGAATAGAATATTCCTTAATTTCCTTTCAAATTAATTACTCCGCCGCTGCACGATTAATAACTTTTCCTCTGCATCAGCTTTCTAATTTAGTCAAGAAGAACTGCGGCTGAAAAATAAAATTCTCGCACTAGCTTTAGTCAAGAAAAGCTGCGGTTGGCTGAATATAAAATTCCTGTCGCGGTGCGCTCCCCGTGCTTCTGTCGCGGCGTGCGTAGCTGTCGTGGAAATCCCCCTCCTTCGCGATATCTGCCCCTTCACGAACCGTTCCTCCTCCGTCTCGCCGAACCGCACAACCTGCGGTGCGAATCCAGTCGATCAAAGCTTCCGCTGCTCACCGAATCTGTCGCGATTCGGCTGCCTGCAACGTGATCCGCCTGCTCCTCTGTTCGTGAATGCCGAGCTCCTCTTCTTCGTCTCTGGCCGTGAACACCTTCTCGCGAACACCTCTAGCCAAGAAGTATGGATCTCACCACAGAGGAGCAGGAGAATGCTGAGCGCCAATTGTTATGAGATATGTACTTCCAGGCATAGAAATGAAACACAAAGGACACAAGCAAACACATATCGTTTAGGTGGTTCAATCCAACTGGATCTACGTCCACTAAAGCAAAAGAAATGGAGAATTCATAGCTTATACATAGAGATGAGCCCTCATCTTCCTTCTATAGCCTCGCTCTCAAGCGACACGCTCGATACGAGCGCTCGAGATGCTCTCCTCCTCTCTAGCTCTCTAGCTATTCTCTCATCGTTTGTGGTAGCTTAAGACCTCTTCCTTTGCTCTCCTAAGCCTCACACCCTATCTATTTATGCAAAGTAAGAGAGTGGTAGGTGAGAGGTAGGTGAGCGGTAGGTGAGATGTGGTAGGTGGGCTGTACCACATTACGAATATGCCCTTTTACTTTAGTTCATTAATTGAGGGTCAAAATAACAATCATTTTATGAAGAATATTGTGCTTTCCTAAGAAAAATTGATGCTCGTGTTCCCAGTCGTAGCAAGTGATGGATCTTTTCAACAAAGCTCTAGGTTCACTTTTATTTTTTCCTCTTTCATGAGAAGTTGGAAGTTAATAAAAATGTAAGTTTCAATTGGAGGCAGTGGTAAGTTTCAATTGGAGGCAGTGGTATTGTATTTTGATTATTATAAACACTGATATTATTTCTACCTATGTATTATTTACCCAACAACTACAATTTTACTTTTTACATTTACATCACTATATGTCAAAAAAAATAATGTTTAGGTGTTACATATGCAAATAGGTAGTAAGTGAATGGTATGCATGTAAATCTACCTATAAATCACTATCACACAATCATTATATTAGTACAATGTATCATTTACAAAATGCATTCATTTTCTCTTGATTATATTTAAATTTTCCAACACTCTCCATTAATTGTCCCTCCGTACGCCTATAAATAGATATCATTATTCACTGAATAAGATCACACAATTCTCTTTTCATAACAATAACTGCAATATTTAGGTCATACACACTTCTAAGCCCCATAATGATCATTTCTCCTCGAAAGCATAATATCGTTTAATGTTAAGAAGAAAAGAGTAATCTCTATTAAAAATTGTAATTTGCGTGCGCGAGTTACTCTTAGTTGGCGAGCTGGCTTCTGCATGTCACCATCGACAGGGGACCGAGCACATGGATCTCAGCCCCCGGGTTAGGGTTGCCTACGGGAGCATTGGGTCCCAGCCCCAATTGAAGAGCAACCAAGCTAGCTTATCTGTTTTTCTCTAAACTTGCCGGTCCAGTTAAACTTTCTTGTCCCTTTCCTCTGTCTGCTGAAGCTTGAGACTATGGGTGTAAATCGGTTGAGTTTGAGCCTATCTTTAACTTGAGTTTGAGTTTGAGCTTAAACTTGAACTTGATTAATTAAATGAGTTCGAACTTAAACTTGAGTTTAATTTTATGTGTTTGAGTCAGCTCATGAGCTGAATTGTTTATTATGCAAGTGAGAGAATAAAGATAATCTAAACTATTGGTATGATAAAATGATAGAATGAGTAATTATGAGATAAATAATAAAAAATATTTAATAAAAATATAATATCATTTCTTCTAATATTTTTAATATTTAAAAATATGAAGTCTTAAAATTATATATATTTTGAGTATGCTGAATTTTAATATATATATTTTTAAATGAGCAGGCTTGCGAGCTAACGAGTTAAGTCAGGGCTAGCATGAGCTTGGCTTGTTAGCTCATTGACTCGGCTCACGAATTACTTATGAGCCAAATACGACCCGGTTCATGAGACGACAACATTGGCCATTTATTCAGTATAAGCTATTACTATAAGTGGGGTGCTCGCTTGAATAATTTGAAGTACCTTTGTCTCCTTGGCTCGCCCCATATTTTTATATTACATTAAGTAGTATGACTGGGCAAAGACTTTTCATTATGAGTTTTTCTTCGAATTCTTTTCTCTAAGAATGGAAAATGATTTCTAAAATGGAATACCTTCTTATAGAGTTTAGATTTCATTTTGATAATTATGTCTTTTATGCATCTTATTATTTAGTATTGTACATCAAGAACGTGCCAACATGAATCTCGAGGAGATCCAACGTACTAGGAGATAGAAATGTACAACAAAGAAGGGCCCACTGACTGGAAACCAAATGACCCACTTGTCTAGATGTAACCCCCTATATCGGGGCTAAAGGTCGATCAAATGTACGTCATCTGAACCAAAGACTAAAGCTAATCAAGTCGAGTAGAAGCATCGATCTGCATATTGCCACAACCCGATTTAAGGGAAGGATTCAACATTATAAAACTCATAGATGCCCTAGAGATTTCTTATCGGGAACCAAATAATGGTAATAACATACTCCACGAGCATCCCGAAGAATCCCCTCTTTAGGAATGAGCTATCTATCACACTACGATGATTCATCCTATACCCAATAGCTCAGTCTCATTTTGCCGACAATAACTTCTCATCTAGGGATAAATAGTCAACAGTTAGACTAGAACAACCGACTAACAAAAGCCAAGCCGTTCGAGCCAAATCTTGTGATCCAATAACCATCAGAGGCCAATCAGTAACACTAATTCACCATAGTCGGACAAAAATGTCTCATCGAACTAAGAGCCATTGGTTTTAGTCGATCGAGTTAGAGGGTAGCCGAGTTATAGGCCCACACATGTAAAATACATAAAATATATTATAACTCTCTATTAAAGCAGGGGAACGCGTGTAATGTCGCACATTGTACCACCTCCTATATAAATAGGAGAATAATTTTATGAGAAAGAGCTACAAAGTAATACTGATTATTGTTCATTATTGTGCACCTCTCTCTCTATTGCTCACACTAGGGGTGATTCACGGATAGATTAGGATTCATCAACCTAAAAGGTGCAAAGAGCATGGATTATGCCACAGACAAGAAGAGTAATACATGGAGATGAAAATCACAATAGTGTTGACCTCATTTTTGGTGAGGTCTAATCTTCTCTCTTAGTGCTTAAGATCTAGCCATAGGACTTCTCCTTGACAATCTTAGAAGACTAGAAATGGATCCCACCACTTAGAAACTCAAACCACTTCCTTGCTCTCCTTGGAATTCCGAATAGATGGTCATGAACCTCCAAGCTACTTGGAAGGTTAAGACCAATGTTTGGGAGGTCAATGATGAGCCCCCATATGATGGTCAAGCCTTAGGACTAACCCTGGGTGGCCTGGTCTTGGTTAGGTTAGCTTGCACACACTACACCTTCTCACACAGCCCAACCCTGAACTCACTTGCACCTATCTTAATTTGACCTCCTGACTCTTTGGAAGACTCACTGGGTGGACCCAAACCCCTAGCCCCTGGCTAAGAGGGTTAGGACCAACATGTGGAGTATCCAAAATGAGCTCTCCCATGGATCTTGTGGCTTTGAGAAAGGCTGCATGTTTTGTATGATCATCTTACCCAATCAATTCCAAAATATCCAAACTTTAGTTTTCTCTACCAAAAATTCTCCAAAATTCCAAAAATTTACCAAAATCTCCAAATTCATTCCAAAACCTCACCTGAATCAATTTGAGCCAACAATTGACCCAATTGCACCCAAAGCTATCGAAATCGTTCAAATTACCAAAATACCCAAAATTGTAAAAATTCAAATTTCACCCAATTCAATCCCAAAAATCATTTCAAATTTCCCCATATTACCTAATTACCCCAAATTTGCCAAATTTGACCAAATTGACCAACTCTGACCAAAATTCCAATTTTATCCCTAAATTGTCAAAACCCCAAATCAACTCCAAATTCCACCAAAGTCCCAAATTGCTCCCATTTCATCATAATCTATAAATTATCCAAACTCTTTATCTACATTTATGAAATTTATCATGATATATTCCCAAGTCCAATTTCAAATACCCATGATTAAACTTTCAAAAACCTAAATTCAAGCTCTTCATGAATAATTGCAAAAGCCCATCATCCCTTCATCTTAAAAGCCCATCTTTTTTTAAAAGCCCAAAGCCCACTTTACTTAATTTTAAAAAGCCCAAGCTTTGATTCCTTTTAAAAAGCCCAAAGCCCACATGAAAAATTTACTCATCATCCATTTAAGTAAATCAAACCATACACCATGCAATACATGATGAAATTTCTCCATATTTGGATTTACATCAACACCTCATTTAAATGCCCTATATTCATAAATCCTCTTTTCATGTAATTGGCCAAGCCATATGCAAGCCATGAAGCCTTACCCAAGCCACATGTGAGCCACCTTAGCCATCCCATGTCATCATTCTCTAAGTGGCAAAGAGATGACTCTCTTTAATGATTCCACGTAAAGCACTTAACATTTCTCATGCTTCACCCAAACCCATGATTAACCCAAATCCCTATGATTATGACTTATCCACCCAAGCCCTCATGAATCTCAATTTTCATGACAAGTGAGTACAATCCAATTCCATGCTAAATACCAAAAGCACACAAAAGTGAGCCAAGTCCACTTGTCTACATATCAAGTCAAAGCTCACATGACATGAAATGACAAAGTAATAATAGTAATAATAAAAATAAAAATAATAAAAAAAAAAAATATTTATAATAATAATTATTATAATAATAAATATATAAATATTAAAGAATAAAAGAAAGAAAACAAAATTTTAAATAATATAACATAACATTCTATTTAAGATCATAGTTTGGTAAGAGGGAGGGATTGGCTTCTTTATTTTTATTTTCTCTCCACTCTCATTCCTCACTATTCCACGCGATCACCTTACAAACTCCCCCTCCTTCACATTCTCTCCAACCGAGCTCACATTTCCACTCCACCTTTTCTTCTCATTCCAACTAAAGCATCTCAACTCCTCTCTCCAAAAGCTCACTTTTTTTTTTCTCCCACGCAACCAAGCTTCATACTACACTACACTTCTCCAACCAAGCAAGGCCGAGGCCCCGTCCCACTCCGGCGAGCTCCTCTCCGGCGAATCTCTCCCCCTCCGGTGAAGTTTCGCTCAGGTAAGTTCCATTCCCGTATCTTCTTCTTTGCGTAGGAGAGAGAAAAGAGAGTTTACATACATACCACTCAATTCTTTTTTATTTACAACCAAAAACCAAAAATAAAAAAAAGGGATTTACATACATGCCAACTTAATTCTTACATGTCTAAAACCTTAAGAAAACAAATAGAGATTTACACGCATAACAATCAATTCTTTTGTATTTGCATGTCTAGTATAAAAAAAAAATAAAGAAAATTTCATGCATCTCACACTGTTCTCATGTATTTATGCACATAACAAATTATTCTTGCGTTGCATGTGTACCACCCAAATCTCGTGTATCTACATATCTAATGCATAAATTTTATTATGTTACATGTATATCAGCTTGTTCTTATGTTCATGCTACTCAAACTTTAATAATCGCATGCACGTCACTTAACCTCTATGTATTTACATGTCTATTATCTAAACCTTAACATTTTTCTTGTACGACGTTCAAAAATATCAAAAACTTAGATTTCTAGGTGAAAAACAACTTAGGCTTCGGAAACGATGAGGTCGATGCTGCGCTGACGTATATAAGTAAATAAATAGGGATTTGTTTATTTATTTAAATAAATACATAAACTTTAAAAATTCATAATTTGGTGTAGAAAAATCCTAAAAATAAAATAAAAATACCCCTGCGCTCAGTGAAAAGAGGAGAAAAATGTGGGCTAAAAATTAAAAATATTATATTTTTATTTATTTTTTTAATAAATTAAATACTCCATAATTTTTTTAAATCATAAATAATTAAATATTAATCATAAAAATATGTAATTTGGAGGGTTTATTCCTCACATGATTAGGGATGTTCTCTAATTTTTTTCAAAGTCAACGAACACCCCTAACATGGAAAAGTATAATTTTCAAAGTTAAGTCACACATTTTGATTAAAATAATTATAAAAATTAAAATATAAATCCAAAAATTATAAGAATAAATTTAGCAGGTTCACTATAGTCAGAGGATCCTAGGAAAAATATAAAATGGATTTAAGTAATTAAAAATGACACTTATGTTATTAACTCATTAAAGCATAAGAAAAATCAAATAATTAAAATAAAATCCCAAAAATCACAAATATTTACCCACATTAAAGTAAATGGTCATAGAAACTCCCCATAAAAATTTGAAATTAGTTGGAGTTAATTTAATCACTAAAATTGAATTTTCAAGTAAAATGACATTTTATATTAAAATAATTATAATAGATAAAATATAAGTAAAAAAAATACAAAAATGATTTTGGGAGTTCCTTATGACCAAAGGAATTTAATAAAAATAAAACTGTAATTAAAACAAAAATTTTATTTTTAAACCTAAAATTGAATTTTAAAATATTAAAAATAATTAAAAATGATAAAAATTACAAAATAATAAAATTCATGAAAATGTTCTAAATTGTCTCCTAAGCACTTGGGAGCAATTGGGATAATTTTCCTAAGTCCCTAAGTGAAGATATTAATTTTTGAAGTCTTAAAATAATTTTTAAGGACTAAAAATGAATTTCCTTAATTTTTCACAAAAATAATTCCAATAATTTAAAAAAAATCAGAAAAATATGAAATTTTCTCATGTAGATTCCCTGACCTTAGAGAGATTTAAGAAAAATATAAAACTTAACTTTTTACTTTTAAATATTTTATAATTAATTAATACTCTAAAAATTTAAATAATTCTCATTATTAAATTAAAACTAAAAAAATCATGAATTTTGTTCCAAGTGATCCTCTGATTTAGGTGAACCTCCCATAATTTTCTTAAGGATATATAGTTAATATTATTTAAGTTATTGAATTTACTTTAAAAATCCCTATTTTCTATTAAAAATAATTACAAAAAATAAAATAAACATCAGAAAATCACATTTTCTCCTTTGATATTTTAATTGACCCATGAGTGGGGTACCATAAAAATTTCAAAGTTATTTGAGTTATATTTAAAGAGTTATGAAGTAATAAGCCTAAAAGGACATCAGGGTAATTATGGAATTAAAATTCTAATTAATATTTAGGCCTAATCAAGGGGTAAATGGGCAATGGAAAATCTTAATTGACCTTCTTAGATGATTTAAACATGAGGGACTAAGAGGTAGAAACCAACTCACCACATTTTCATATTAAAGGCAAAGTTGTACTTTCTTAAATTAATTGAAATTTGGAGGTTAAACAAATTTGACGATCCTAAACTAAGGGGTTTTGATCTAGGAAGATTATTTCAATATTCCTTTAAATCATAAATCTACTCATAAAAGCTTATGTGTTAGGTAGTGAATAAGTTTTAATCCTAACTATGATCAATGAGATTTAGAAAAGAGAACACAATCATTTACAAACTTGTTTGAAAACACTGTTAGCCCAAGTTTAACTCAAATGACTAAGTTCCTTGATGATTCAATTTGCCCCTAAAGGCTTTCACTCACATAACTCCTAAATGAAATATCAAATGAATGTTACCCCATTCAAGGGATGATCAAAACATCTAAGTTCATTGATTAAGGATAAAAACATCATTAACAAATCCTAATTGAACTTGGGTGATTAATTGAACACCACCATGAAACCAAATGAACTCAGAAACAATCTCAGAAGTGTTAAAGAAGATGTTCAGGGTTATGCCCCGAGCACTTCCTTAACATAATGAGATATTTTATAAGAACGATTGAATTTCATTGTTTTTTGTTCAAGAAAATCATCCTTAATAAACCTTAAGAACTCATTATGATAGGATTAGGATTTGTTAGATGACCAAAACCCTGTTCCCTTTACCTCACTCAAATATTCTTTTTTAACATATAAATGTTCTAATGAAAATGTTGAGTTTTCAGTTGGAGATGACGGGAAGACTCTTCAGGTACACATTTAAGTTTATGGCAATTTATACTACTTTATTAAATGCTTTACTTTTTCCTGCACGATATACCTGTGATAAAATGTTAAGGCAAAACAACTCAAAATCTAATCACAAATAAAACAAAACTGCAATCATAACTAAATTAAAACGTCTCTTTGGATGATCGAGAATCTCTTGGAGGAGGTAACCTACGTGTTGCTAACGAGGTTTCCCACGGTCTAAATGAAAGTGTGGAACTCATTCAGTTGAGTTTAGCAAATTCATTTTAGCAAATTATTTGGACTAAGTGAATCCGATGAAAATAGTGGTGCCGGGATGATGGAACAATGAGATCTTAACCCGTTCCGCTTAATCAATTTTAATATTTCCCCTAATAAAACTTAAGCCATTAAACTTGACACCATAGAAAACTTGAACTCTGAAACATAACGCTTCTCTCATCTCTTGATTGTCACTTCTCAAACTAAAACCTCTGCAACAACAAGGAGCTTGGAGCAAGAACGGTGGGCAGTACGACCATCTTCAATATCAAAACTAATCTTCATCAACTGAACTTTCTTAGAAATAAACAACAAAGCCATAGGGCTTCGAGGTAGTTTGCCTAGTGCAACATAAACCCTCACTTTATCTCTTTAGGCCTTTGCACATCGTGCAATATAAGCTCTAACTCGTCTTAGATTTTTGAGGTTGTCATTTGATATGACATAAACCCTCCTATCTTCTAGGTTATTTGTATGATCATGTCATACAAATATAATTCCTAAATAAATAAAATTTGCTGGATTAAAATATTAAATAACATCTCTCTGAAATTGAAGCCAAACAATATTATAGTCTGGGAAGTCACCAGAGGTTCTCTTCTGGATCCATGACATCCCCTACATTTATGCCTTTGGACCCTAAAATAATTGTTCCTAATTTGATCCATTCCCTTTTTAATTTCCAAAATCCAATTGTTTAAATCTTAAACTTTGCAATGCTTGAAAGCAAAACCACTGATCTTAATCGAGAGTTTTCTTAAGTGACTCCTGTCATTTAAGATGTAATTAACTATAGGGGCTTGCCCTTATAGGGAACTTTAGAACCAGGGTAATATAAACTCTATTTAATCTTTTGTATTAAATAGGGGAACTTGTAGGTCAACATAAAATTGGTTCGCATACCCGGACGGATGTCACAAATTTATTAGTTTATTTGTCGAATCTCACTATCAAGTAATGTGTATATTCTTCGGGATATATGCATGGCTTGCGGTGCATGGTTGGTTTGTTTAAACTATTAAAGATATGAGATTGGTTCAGTCTCGTATTTTCAAAATCAAATATTATTTTCCAAACTATTTAAAATTATATATATAATAAAATTAAATAAAAATCGAAAAATGTGCTGACAAATTCTGGCGACTCCACTGGGGATAGGTTCCTCTCTCCTTCAATGATCAGATGGTTTTGCTTTCATAAATCGGTAGTGAGTCCATGCCCCTTATAGACCAAACTACCATTCTTTCTGTTGTCATACCTCATTTATTTTTATCTTGAACGGGTGATGCACAAAAAATATATACTCTTTTAGCTATATGTTTTTACCTATTTTTGGTGATATTGCACTTTAAAGGAAGATATTTTTCATGATTTGTTGCAGGTATGATGATTATGGGTGATTGGAGCGAAAAGATGCAAAAAGGAACGAATTTGGAGCAAAATGGAGCAATTTGGAGGAAAACAGCCCTGGCGCCGCCGGTGCCCTATTCCAGAGAACTCCAAAATTAATTGGCACGATAGGGCGCCGCCGGCGCCACTATCGGGCGCCGCCGGCGCTCTATGTCGGTTCACTTCGAATTCAAAAGTTTTGGCAGATTTTTGAAGAGGTGCTTGAAGAAAATCTTGGGGAATTCGTTCCTAACATTAAATTAAGTGTCCAAGACGAAAATAGAGAGGAGGAAGAGAAGAGAATTGCTGTAGAGAGTGTGAGAAAAGTGTGAGAGAGAGTTAGGGTTTGTGATTTTAAGAGAGATTCTTCTCTAAGGAGGGGAGAAGAGGGAGTAAAGTGAGAGGTTGCTTCTTCATCTTTGTTCCAAGGAGAGAATCAAGTGTTGCAAGGAAGAGAAAAGGAATCAAGGGGACTTTGAAGGAATTTGCTTGGGGAAGAAAAATAGATAAGTTGTATTTACTTTTGTAGTTCGTATGACTCTTCTTTATATATAAAATCCATGTGTTTTTATATCTTCTCCATGGTTAGTGAGTAGTCTCCCTTGCCTTTCTTCTTGCATGAAGTAATTATGATGTGGTGATGTGGAAATGATGTGCCCTTTAAGTGTTATAAAAGTTGTGATATTTCTTTAATTTGGAACTTAATTTACTTTTCAATCCGGCCAATTGAATTGTTAAAACATGTTGAGGAACATTAATTCCAAAAGAATTGAATGTTCTACAACAAAATGAAGAAACCATTTAATGTCCGTTAATGAATTGCGTAGTTCATGGGGATTAAGTGCAAATAAATTGGGAAATGAGTTTTGATGGACTTCAAATTGGAGGTTTCATGGTGACAGAATGAGATCCCCAATTTGGTCTTAAGATTGGTAACTAAAGCCTATGCTTAGCTTTCGGGTGAAGGGTGAGTGGGAGCTTCGAAGTGAGAGCCAGTATCCTCCTAGCCTAGCCTTAGATTTAGTAACTAAACTTAAGATATAGCAATGTTCTTTACCTGTTTGGAAGAGGAGGTACTCTTTTAAAGATAAAGAAGCAAATATGCTCCTATTTGGCACAACACAAATAATTACCATTCTTCATCATCCACACATAATAATCTTTATGCAGGAAGAAAGACACTTTCATATAGAAGTATCTTATAAATCACATAAGTTAGTGTGTTTGTTAGTTAATATAGTTTAGTAATTAGAAGGAATTGTAGTAGCTTTATTATACTTTGCATTAACTAGTGGTAGTACACTTAAGTCATTGTTACATTGGGTATTGAATTTTAGTGTTATATTATCTGATTTAAAGAACGTTCACCTCCTTGTGGGATCGATAACCAGGACTCCATTAGAGCCATGTATTACTTGATACGATATGTATACCTGCGTTGAATTTGTGACTTTACTAAATCATTCTAAATATATATAAATTCGACTTCATAAATTCTTGCTTAATATATAAAGTCACAGTCAAGTTTTTGGCGCCATTGCCGGGGAGGTAGATAAATGATACTTATTTATAGATATTGTAGTAACTAAAAACCTTTACTTTGTAGTGTGATTTTATATGCGTAGTAATGGATCTGTAGGTTTGATACCTTACAATTCAGAGTTAGAGCTTACTATTAGAAAAATTAGAAAACAACAAAAACAAACTGAAAATTACTTTGAAATGGCAAATAATCAAGAGAATCAGAATATTAATGTTGGAAATTTGCCAGAGACCTTTAAGAGATTATGCTAACCCAACAATGAGATGAAATTCATATAACTATTCAAAATCCCGATGTTCGTTGCTAATTCGTTTGAACTTAAACCTGCTATTATCCAAATGTTACAAAATAATCAATTCAGAGGAATACCTAATGAAGACGCAAATTTACATCTCGCTAGTTTTTTAGAACTGTGTGCTACTTTTAAGTATGACGGAGTGTCGAATGATGCTGTCAGACTTAGACTTTTTCCTTTTTTCCTTAAGGGATAAGGCTAATGCGTGGTTAAACTCGTTAGCACCTGGATCTATTCGAACTTGGGGAGAACTTTCTCAAAAGTTTCTATCGAAATATTTCCCTCCATCGAAAACTGCTAAATTAAGAAATGATATCACATCTTTTGGTCAGTTTGAAGGAGAGTCAATATATGAAGCTTAGGAAGTGTCCACATCATGCTTTACCAGATTGGTTAATAATTCAAACTTTTTATAACGGATTAGTGGGATCATTAAGATCAATTATCGATGTTCTTCTTTGGTGGATCGTTAATGTCAAAACCTTTTGATGAAGCATATTCATTAATTGAAGAGATGGCTACCAATAATTTTCAATGGCCCTCCGAATGGGTAAATCCTAAAAGAGTAGCTAGTGTTCATGATTCGACATGATGACTATGATAGTTTCTCAAATAAACGACACTTTCTAAGAAAATAGATCAATATGGAATGAATTATTCTCAACCACCCCAGGTGTTAGAGGAAAATTCATTTGGGCGGATAACCGAATCTCAAACACCTTATGAAACTTTGAACGCAATTAATAGACCTAATAACCCTTATTCGAATTATTATAACTCTGGTTGGAAGAATCACCCAAATTTCAATTGGAATAATAATAATGCTAATGTGAACCCACAATGGGGACACAATTCTATAAACCCAGTTGGAAACTCAACCAACCAAGGAAATACTAACTTTAGACAATCTTATCCTCTTGGATTTAATAATAACCCACAGTTTAAGGATAAGAAGTTGTCTATAGATGAAATGATTTTGAATATGGGTAACCAATTACAAGTTCAAGGTGTTGCGATAAAAAATATTGAAAGTCAATTGGGACATATTTTCACTCGCGCTTAATAATAGACCTTCTGAAACGCTTCCTAGTAATGTGGAGATCAATCCTTAAGATCAAAACAAGGAGCAACTTAAGGCTATTCAATTAAGGAGTGGAAAAGAATTAGAAACTAAAACGCAGAAAGAAGTTGAAGAAGAGAAGGAGAAGGTGAATATTGAAAAAGGTTCAAATAAGATTTATCCAGACCTAGTATATCCTCTTGAACCAATGAAGATTACTGTTGAGAAACCACCTCCTCCATTCCCTCAAAGATTGAAGCAGAAGAATAGAGATAATAGATTTGGAAAATTTTTGGAAATCCTTAAGAAGTTAACAATAAATATACCTTTTGTTGAAGCATTAGAACAGATGCCTAATTATGCAAAATTTATGAAGGATATTCTTAAAAAGAAGAGAAAGTTCACGGATCATGAGACCGTTGCACTTAGCGGAGAGTGTAGTGCAATAATTCAGAAAAAACTTCCTGAAAAACTTAAAGATCCTAATAGTTTTACTATCCTGTGTGCTATAGGTGAAAAGTTTTTTGGAAGAGCCTTATGTGATCTGGGAGCTAGTATTAATCTTATGTCTTTATCAACTTTCAAAAGATTGGGAATTGGAGAAATTTCTCCTACATCTGTAACTCTTCAATTAGCTGATCGTCCTATTACTTATCCTAAGGGAGCGGTAGAAGATGTGTTAGTAAAAGTGGATAAATTTATCTTTCCTGTGGATTTTATTGTGCTTGATATGGAGGAAGATAAAGATATTCCAATTATTTTAGAAAGACCATTCCTAGCTACTGGAAGAGCTGTAATTGATGTTCAAAAAGGGGAATTAACTATGAGAGTTAATGATTAAGCGGTGACCTTTAATATTTTGAAGTCTATGAAGTATCCCTCAGTTGCAAAGGATAATGAATGTTTTAGGATGGAAGTATGCGAATATTTGAGAAATGATTATTTTAAAGAGATGTTTGAAAAGAAATTTGAGTATGAAAATATAATTGAAGATGAAACTGAAAATGAAACAAATTCAGATAATGAGAAGAATAAGGAATTGAAGTATATTCAGGAGAAATTTGAAGTGTTAGATACCATGGAAGGTGGAGATAAAAGTTTAATTTCATCTATTGTTAAACCTCTTGAACTTGAGATGAAAATTCTCCCTAAACATTTAAAGTATATGTTCTTAGGAGAATCATCTACCTTACCAGTTATTATATCTTCGGAATTAATCGAATATCAAGAACAAAAATTATTGGAAATCTTAAAAGATACAAAAGAGCTTTTGGATGGACTTTGCGGATATCAAAGGAATCGGTTCTTCGATTCGTATGCATAGAATTTTATTAAATGAAGAACATAAACCTAAAATTGATCCGTAAAGGAGATTAAATCCTATAATGAAAGAAGTAGTTAAGAAGGAGATTTTAAAATGGCTTGATGCTGAAATTATTTATCCTATTTCGGATAGTTTTTGGGTAAGTCCAATTCATTGTGTACCGAAGAAAGGCGGAGTGACTATGGAAGTGGATGAAAGGAATGAAATTTTACCTACTAGACAAGTTAATGGATGGCGAATTTGTATTGATTATAGAAATCTAAATGCTGCCACCCGAAAAGATCACTTTCCTCTACCTTTTCTCAATCAAATGTTGGATAGACTTGCTTGACACAAGTACTATTGCTTTTTGGATGGATATACTGGTTATCATCAAATACCTATTGCTCTTGAGGATCAAGAAAAGACAACAATTTCTAGCCCCTATGGAACATTTGCTTTTCGTAGAATGCCTTTTGGATTGTGTAACGCACCTGCAACTTTTCAAAGATGTATGATGTCTATCTTTAGTAGTATAACAGATAATGGAATAAAGTTTTCATGAATGATTTTTCTGTGTTTGGAACTTCATTTGATATTTGTTTGGAAAACTTGGCAAAAGTTTTGGAACTCTGTGAGAAAACAAATTTAGTTCTGAACTGGGAAAAGTGTCAATTTATGGTTGCAGGAGCAATATTGCTTGGACATAAAATTTCTAAATATGGTATGGAGGTCGACCCTGCTAAAATTCGAGTGATTAAGAGATTACCACCACCCACTACTGTGAGAGAGGTGCAGAGTTTCTTAAGACATGCTGGATTTTACAGGCGTTATATTAAAGATTTTTCAAAAATTACTAAACCTTTGTACCAACTTCTAGAAAATGATGAATGTTTATGTGCTTTTGAATTACTTAAAGAAAAATTAATCACTGCTCCTATAATTGTTTCACCTGATTGGGAGAAACCCTTTGAATTAATGTGTGATGCTAGTAATTATGCTTTTGGAGTTGCGTTGGGGCAAAGGTATGATAAAACTTTCAAAGTTATTTACTATGCTAGTAAAACTCTTAATGATGCTCAAATTAATTATACCACTACTGAAAGAGAGTTATTAGCTATAGTATTTACTTTTGATAAGTTTAAACCTTATTTAATTGGAACTAAAAGTATAGTGCATACTGATCATTCAACTATCAAGTATTTAATGAAAAAGAAGGATGCTAAACCTAGATTGATTAGATGGATACTCCTTTTGCAAGAATTTAATTTTGAGATAGTTGATAGGAAAGGATCTTATAATCAAATTGCTGATAATTTGTCAAGAATAGAATATGATAAATTTTTTGAGTTTGAGAAGGAAGTTGCAGAAACTTTTCATCATGAACAATTGTATATTCTTATGGAAAAGAATTTACCTTGGTATGCTGATATTGTGAATTATATCGTAAGTGATATTATACCATCAGATTTAACAAGGCAACAAAAAAAAAGTTTAAATATGATGCTAAACTTTATTTTTAGGATGAGCCCTATTTATATAAACAGTGTAAGGATTTGATTATTAGAAGATGTGTGCCGCATGAAGAAATTAATCCAATCATTCAGAGATGTCATGATTCTGAATTTGGAGGTCATTTTGGTGTTGATAAAAAGGCTTATAAGATTTTACAATCTGGATTTTATTGGCCCACTCTTTTTCGTGATGTTTATAAATATGTTAAATTTTATGATCGATGTCAAAGAGTAGGTAATATTTCTAGAAGAAATGAAATGCCTCTGCATTACAATTTGGAAGTTGAAATTTTTGATGTATGGGGATTAGATTTTATGGGACCATTTACACCTTCATTTAGAAATTTATATATATTGGTCGCTGTTGATTATGTTTTGAAATGGATTGAAGTTGTTGCTTTACCAAGATGTGATGCTCGGAGTGTTTCTAAATATTTAAAGAAAAATATATTTACAAGATATGGAATGCCGAGAGTGATTATAATTGATGGTGGATCCCATTTCAGAAACAATCAAATTAAGAGACTAACTGGAAAATATAACATTATTCATAGAATCTCTACTTCTTATCATCCCCAGACTAGTGGATTAGCGGAAGTATCGAATCAAGAAATTAAAAGAATTTTGGAGAAAATAGTGGATATTCATAAATTAGATTGGTCTACTAGATTAGACACCGCATTATGGGCTTATAGGACTGCTTTTAAGACCCCTATTGGAATGTCTCCTTATAGATTAGTGTTTGGCAAAACTTGCCATTTGCCGGTTGAATTGGAGCATAAAGCATATTGGGCGATTAAGGAGTTGAATTTTAATTTAAGAAATGAGGGAGAAAAAAGATTTATGCAATTAAATGAGTTGGAAGAAATTAGAAATGAGTCATATCTTAACGACATGATTTATAAAGAAAAAATGAAATTGTGGCATGATCAGAAGATATTGAAAAAACGATTTGAACTGGGACAAAGAGTTTTATTATATAATACAAGATTGAAATTATTTCCAGGAAAACTTAAGTCTAGATGGATAGGACCTTTTACTGTAGTAAAAGTTCATTCTTTTGGAGCTGTTGATATTGAGAATCCTAAAACTGGAAATATTTTCAAGGTTAATGGGCATAGTTTAAAACCTTACTTTGGAGGGTCTTTACCTGATTTCAAAGAGGTTTTATTACTAAGTCATCCTAGTTAACTGAATGGTTTGTCGGGCTGACGACGTTAAACCAAGCGCTTTGTGGGAGGCAACCCATATGTTTGTTTGTATGTTGAGTTTGCTTGCTTATTGTTGTTTGTACTTTTAGTTTAATATTTAAGAATCCTAATTACCCCTAAATAAGTTAAAAATTAAAAATATATTGGATCATATTGAGGAAACGAAGTATTTCGAGCCAAACGAAGTTCGGTGAAAATTTTTGTCACTGGCGCCGCCGGCGCCCAAATTCTGGGTGACGGTTTTTACGTTTTAAAATGTGATTTTTGGCAGTTTTGAGCTGGATTTTCTTCCTTAAAACACCCCAAAACTCCATTTTAAATCCATAACCACCAGAGAAACGAAAACTTCCTTTCTCAATTCGCATCCCATGGATTCCCACTCCATTGAACTCCCTAGATCTCGCATCTACAATCGACGGAAGTTCGTTAGTTTCGAGGTGAAACGTCTATTCCATAAGGTGATGATGAAAAGAAGGATTATAAAGGAAAGAGGCTTTGTGAATCGAGGTTTGGTGAGTCCGACGACAAGAGTTGAAGATATAGTGAAGCAAAGACGTTAGGAAGTGTTATGCTACACTACCGCTGCAGTGGTTGTTCCGGTCATGAAAAAATTTTATGCAAATCTGCATGGGATCAACCAAGGATGTGTTTTTGTGCGAGGAAGGTATGTACCATTCACTCCTGCGAGGATAAATGATCTCTTCATGATAGAAAGTGTACCTATTTGTCATTATGTAAATTTTAATGCGACGAGCAATGATATGAACGAAATCTATCGTTATTTGACTGATGAGAATGAAGAATGGGAAGTAAGGGATAATGGATATGTCAGTTTCTCTTCTTCATTTTTGAATCTGGTATCAAAGCAATGACATTACTTTATTTCGGCAAAATTAATTCCTACTATGAAGATAAGTAAGGTGACGAAGGAAAGTGTTATTCTGAATTTCTGCATACAAACTGGAAGGCCAGTGGATATTGGATCAATCATTACTAAATCTGTATTGGGATTGATTGTGCATGGATCTAAATATGAGCTTGGACATCCACCATATTTCTGTTATATAGTCAATCACAGGTGCCATATGAAAGTTGGGAAAAGTTCTTCTACCTTGGAGACCTATTAATCTTAATGATCTTTATGACTACAAAACAGTTGGTGATGAAGGAGACATAGATGTGCTTGCTGATCAGCCCACTGAGAGTTAATAGCCTAATCATAAAGTTCGAGGGTGATATTGAAGAAGATAAAGAAGTTGGAAAATGAGGTACGAAATATTATGAATGCTATTAATAAAATTTCTGATTTATTTGATCACATTGATTGGAGGATGAAAGAGCATTTGATCATACTGGTCGAATTGAGTTGGGTTTGGTCAATCTGTTGAAGAAGAATGTTGTGGTGGCTGAAGATTCATCTGATGAATTCCCATATAGTCCATTCTACAATCTGTTCGGTCATCGTCAATCAATGGGAGACATTAGAGAGGATGAGACTTCTGAGACTGATGAGGAGTAATTAGTAGATTCTATATGCTGCTTTATTATGTTTAAGTGTTTGCTTTGATTGCTATGTTGTTTGCTTTGCTTTGTTTTAGTAAGGTGTGTTTGGACTTTGCTTTAATTTCTTGTGTGTACTTAGGACTTAGTGTTTGCTTATCGTAGTGTACTTGCAACACTAAGGATCTAAGGAGTGTTGCTTATATTTGATGAACATATGTGTGTAATCGTTGTATCGTGGATTATATATATATATAAGTAATGTGATGTGTTGTTTGTGTGAAGTGATGTTGTTTAATGTTTGTGAGATGAAATAGATGCTTGTCGATGTGTTAAATAGGAATGTGGAGGGTGAAACGATTGAATTTGCGACAAAAAATTTTGAACTTAATAGAATTTTGGACTGGCGCCGCCGGCGCCCAAATCCAGAGAGCGGGTTATTATTTTGAATAGAGCGCCGCCGGCGCGGCGCCCAAACATCGAAAATAGCCCGGGACCCTTAAAAATTTGTGAAAATAGCCTGGGACCCATTTTTCCGCCATTTCTTTCGTCTCCCACTTCCATATTCGCGATTTTGAAGCTTTAGGGCTTGTTAGATCTCGGATTAGAGAGGATTTCAAGGATTTCTGAGGCCGGATCTGCACTTCTCTTGGTAAGAGCTTTACTTTAACCTAAATTTTTTGGATTTTCGCCACGTGAAACTCTCACATTGTTGGATGATATTTTTTGAGATTTCTGAGAAAAAGTGAAGTTTCATATGGTAGAATTTGTTCTTACTTGAATAGATTAATGTTTGGAGTTAATACATTGTGGATTTGGAATTTATTAGCAAATTTTTGCAATTTTTCTTGAAATCCACATGGCTCCTAGAACGAGTAAGGGGAAGCGAAAATTTGATTGGGACGATGAAAGATTTGTTAATATTAAGGCTCAGTTTCGCTTCAACTCTCAATTGCAAAACAAGAAGTGTATTCAGGATCGAGCGTTTGAAAATCCTGGTGGATCTATAGAATAGTTGATTTCTGAGCGAAATTGGGAACATTTCTATTACTTTTCTGCTAATGCTGTTTTGGGAGTAGTCCGAGAATTTTATGCTAACGTGCTCTGGTCTGAAACGGAATATGTGCTAGTCCAAGGGAAACTTGTTGAGTTCACCCCACAACGTATCAATGCATTTTATTAAATTCGAGAACCTTTTGTTTGTGAATTTGAAAATTTTGATACTAGTGAGGGGAATTTGATGAGTGTAATCACGTATCTGACCGATGGAAGAGGGGAATGGAAGATGAATCAGAGACAGATGATTAACTTCCCTGCTTCTACTTTAAATGTTGCTTCTAAAGCATGACATTATTTCATTTCGCAAGACTATCGCCTTCTTATCATCACAGCGAAGTTACTAGGGATCGAGCTATTTTAAATTATTGCATCCAGAATATGAAGAAGATTAATATTGGAGCCATTATTTTTAAGAACATTCACTCTATTGCCAAAGGAGAAACCAATGGTGGATTAGGACATCCTGCCCTGATTCATGCACTTTGTGTTCAGTCTGGAGTGGAGTATAGTAGTTCTGAGGAAGTGGCAATACTTTTGAGGTCGATTACAAAGACCATTATTCGTTCTTATGAGGATCATGTGGGTGTAAGAGAGGAGAGTAGGAGTACTGATATTCCTACCACGAGTTATAATGTTCCATCTACTTCTGAGTCCCCGACACAATCTGATATCATGCAGCAGTTGAGATTGCAGAGTGATAGTATGGATAGGATGCATCATAGGATGGATGTATTTGAAGCCCGAAGTGATGTGAATGAAGACTATTTACAGAGAAAAGTTGAGTTTGATATGGCTTATTACGATGCTCGGGTCAGATTTATGAGGGGGGAGTCCAATGTGACATTTCCTTCTTGCCCTAGTTATACACCGTATAGGCCTGGACCTTCTGACCCAGTTGATGACCCTGCTGCTGATCCTGGTGATGGAGACTGGTAGATAGCTTGTTTGTTTTATTTCTATTGTTCTTAGTCTGTTGAGATGTATTGGTGTTATGTAGTGGACATTTACTTTTCATGTGATGTGTAACCCTGTGTTGTACTATGTGATGTAGTGTCATTTATTTTTTATGTTGAACTGTTAGTTGTACTGTTATGTGGTGTGATAATTTGCTTTATGTTATAGTGTTCTGTTGGATATTTAGTTGTTTAATGTTTATTTCTCTTTACCCATGCAAATATTTAAATTGTTATATCACTGCTACTAATTGTTTTATGCTTGTTAGCTGTAAATTTTGATTAATACCAGGTAAATTATGAAGATTTCAAAATCTCAGCACATAAAGGTTAGTTTTTTTTTACTCTCAACTATTTCAAATTTATTGAAAAATGTAAGTTTGGGGGAGGGTAGAGAAATGCTAAACTTTTATTTGTTCTCAATTATTATATTTTCAAAAATTATTAGCATAACTTTTGGCAGTTGAACCTCATTATAAGATAACTAAAACTTTTCAATTCAGTTGAATATTATGGAAGGAAAGGATGAAATTTTTAGTGATAAAAGTTGATTTTATAGAAGTAAGATATTTGGTATGAAAGGATTTGATTATAGTCAACTATTTAAAGTAAAGAAAACTGTATTTTTGAAATGTTAAGGGATTTAAAGTATTGTGTGTTAAGAAGAGATTGTAACTTTATGATGAATAATAAAGTTTGTACTTAACTATAAAGTAAAGAGATGACTTAAGTTTGAACTTTATAAAGAGGAGAGTGAAGTTCAAAATCATTAAAGTCTATCCAGATATAGTAATCCTCAGAAAAAAAGAAAAATAAAAAGAAAAAGAAAAAAGAAAAAGAAAAAGAAAAAGAAAAGAAAAGAAAAAAGTTATGAGGAGAAGCTTGAGGAGATGCCTAATCAAAAATTGGCTTCACTTGAATCACCTTAAAGGGAGAGCTTCGATTTCATTTACGAATTTATGTTTAAGGTACTTAAGCTACATTCTAATAAAGTTTGCATGAACTCCTTTTTCACATAGTCCTTTAAAGCACTCTTATTATAACAAATTATGGTTCATCTTGAAATAAATAGAAGACTAGAACTCTTAGACTTAAGTACTCGAATATTCTTATACCGTAATGTTGACTCGAGTTGCTAAACTTTTTCCGAAAATCTAAACACTATATTCTTTTGAATGAAAAATTTTGGTCTCTTACAATTGAAAAGTACATTGCGTAGAGTTATATTTTTATGTAGTAAAAGGATTACTTGAGCACAAGTAATAGTTTAAGTTTGGGGGATTTTGATGCACCAAAAATATATACTCTTTTAGCTATATGTTTTTACCTATTTTTGGTGATATTGCACTTTAAAGGAAGATATTTTTCATGATTTGTTGTAGGTATGATGATTATGGGTGATTGGAGCGAAAATATGCAAAAAAGAACGAATTTGGAGCAAAATGGAGCAATTTAGAGGAAAACAGCCTTGGCGCCGCCGGTGCCCTATTCCAGAGAACTCCAAAATTAATTGGCACGATAGGGCGCCGCCGGCGCCACTGTCGGGCCCTATGTCGGTTCACTTCGAATTCAAAAGTTTTGGCGGATTTTTGAAGAGGTGCTTAAAGAAACTCTTGGGGAATTTGTTCCTAACATTAAATTTAGTGTCCAAGACGAAAATAGAGAGGAGGAAGAGAAGAGAATTGCTGTAGAGAGTGTGAGAAAATTGTGAGAGAGAGTTAGGGTTTGTGATTTTAAGAGAGATTCTTCTCTAAGGAGGGGAGAAGAGGGAGTAAAGTGAGAGATTGCTTCTTCATCTTTGTTCCAAGGAGAGAATCAAGTGTTGCAAGGAAGAGAAAAGGAATCAAGGGGACTTTGAAGGAATTTGCTTGGGGGAAAAAAAGAGATAAGTTGTATTTACTTTTGTGGTTCGTATGACTCTTCTTTTATATATAAAATCCATGTGTTTTTATATCTTCTCCATGGTTAGTGAGTAGTCTCCCTTGCCTTTCTTCTTGCATGAAGTAATTATGATATGGTGATGTGGAAATGATGTGTCCTTTAAGTATTATAAAAGTTGTGATGTTTCTTTAATTTGGAACTTAATTTACTTTTCAATCCGGCCAATTGAATTGTTAAAACATGTTGAGGAACATTAATTCCAAAAGAATTGAATGTTCTACAACAAAATGAAGAAACCATTTAATGTCCGTGAATGAATTGCGTAGTTCATGGGGATTAAGTGCAAATAAATAGGGAAATGAGTTTTGATGGACTTTAATCGGAGGTTTCATGGTGACGGAATGGGATCCCCAATTTGGTCTTAAGATCGGTAACTAAAGCCTATGGTTAGCCTTCGGGTGAAGGGTGAGTGGGAGCTCCGAAGTGAGAGCCGGTATCCTCCCAGCCTAGCCTTAGATTTAGTAACTAAACTTAAGATATAGCAATGTTCTTTTCCTGTTTGGAAGAGGAGGTACTCTTTTAAAGGTAAAGAAGCAAATATGCTCCTATTTGGCACAACATAAATAATTACCATTCTTCATCATCCACACATAATAATCTTTATGCAGGAAGAAAGACACTTTTCATATAGAAGTATCTTATAAATCACATAAGTTAGTGTGTTTGTTAGTTAATATAGTTTAGTAATTAGAAGTAATTGTAGTAGCTTTATTATACTTTGCATTAACTAGTGGTAGTACACTTAAGTCAATGTTACATTAGGTATTGGATTTTAGTGCTATATTATCTAATTTAAAGAACGTTCACCTCCCTGTGGGATCGATAACCAGGACTCCATTAGAGCCCTGTATTACTTGATACGATACGTATATTTGCGTTGAATTTGTGACTTTACTAAATCATTCTAAATATATATAAATTCGACTTCATAAATTCTTGCTTAATATATAAAGTCGCGGTCAACGGGTATAGTCAACTCTTCTTGGATTGTGGAGCCGCTGTTTAGACATCCCTAAACAGAGAGGTTCTGGAATCCTTCCACCTCCTAAAAATGGGGTGGACCCCTAATAGGTGTGTTAGAATAGGAGCGATCTATTGAAGTGAGTTCGATGTGAATGCGACCTCCTCTAAATCTCAGATCGGGTCCGACACTTCATTCCTCTTTGGGCTTGACTTGTTGTAAACATGTCAAACTAAAATTTCACTCCAACAACCCTCCAATAAACTCTAAAACAAAATAAATTTTTGTCAAAATTTCAAATCAAACTAAAACTCCTCCAAGCACATCAAATATACAATAATAAAACAAAATGCAAAATTTTGAAATAAAATCATTTCGCATGAATAAATTTCAAAGGATTCCCAATTTACAGGAGAAATGCATTAACTTGAGTACTTCCACTGAGATTACAAGGCACAGGACGTTACTAACTTCTGAATACTTTTCAAATGATGGAGAAATTTCATCATCAAAGATGATCTACACATCCACCGAAGGACTGTTCCGCCACAAAGCTACCAATAAGTTCAAATGTCATGTATTGACAATCAAAATGGATATGAGAAGGATAGTGGGTCCCGACCCTCCCACCACAAAACTGTCAAAAGAGACTACAACTCGATGATGGGTCATGGGTCCCAACCCTATAACCACAGCAAAAATAAAAAAATAATAATACGCTTAAGGATGTTTAAAGTTTAACAGAAAGACAATCATGAATGGGTGATACACTATAAAACTTCAGCATTTAAATAAGAGTTTTGACTTCAGGGGAGAATGAAATTAGTGCCCTAATGATTGAGTCCTTCACTTTAAGGAGTTCGGACTGGGTCCTATGTAGATTTTAAAACGAAATAGTCTGTTTGAAATACGAGTAATTAATTTGGGATATTATGAACCTTTTAATTTTCTGCCATGTGACTGAGTCCAGACTTTCAAATAAGTTATAATATCCTAGGATTCAAGTTAAGGAACATTTCAAAATTATTAATTAGGAGAGTTTTAACATTCAAAATCTTTAAAAGAAACATGTCTTATCAGATACAATAATTCTTAAAAAACAAATAGAGCAAAAAAAAAGAGAAAAAAAGAGAGGAAAACTTTTTTTGTGAAGATCCAACTGAGGAGAAGCTTGAGGTGAGCCCAAAATCAAAAATTGGTGTCCCAATTCAAGAATTCAAAATCTTTAATATGTGCTCCACCATATATAGTAATCCTCACTGGAAATGAACAGAAAATAGAACAAAAAAAGGGTAAAAAGCTCAATAAAAAAAGAAGAGAGAAAACAAGAAGGCTCCCTGAGATGAAGCTTGAGGCAAACATATAACCAAAAATTAGTGTCTTAATCCTCCCACGATTAATAAAACTCTAAAGTCTACCTTACAAAGATTCCTTTTAAATTATGCTTTGAAAAGATTCAAGTGATTTTATGTCTTTTGGTCGGTCATTAATTGGCTCAGAAATATCTTTGGACAGTGAAATATATTTTATCACATGAGCAGAAATTCTGGAATCTGCTTAGGCCCGGAAAGAGGGAATTAAAGAAAGGGCTATGTTATTAGAAATTGATTGAAATTCGAACCTGATTTCTTATCTTTAAGTACACAAAAAAATTTTGATTCCAACGTCAATTCAAAGAACGTCAGAGCGATTTTGTGAAGACAACTTGGACAACATTTACGTAATCGGTGACAAAGCAAACATTACTGCTACGACGAAGCTACAAAGTTACAATATCTTCAGCTGTGGTGTCCGTAGGAATAACACATTTTTGTAGGTACTTGAAAAAAAATATAATTCCGACAATACCTTGAAGAATGGGTTATTTTCTACACATGCCTCCAGTCAGTGGAAAATACCTCAAGAAGTACTGCGCATCGCGATGTTTCAAAGACGACCTCGTTCTACGAAGCACAGATGCTGCACTTGCTAGTAATTGGGTCCAAATTCTAAAAAAAAAATATACAACATAGAAAAGTCATGAAACATAAAATAATACAATAAAATTTCACAACAAATAACAATAAATTCACTAATGAATGAAATAATGAACAAATAAATAACAAAAAAAAGAATGAATCCATCAAAATTAAACAAAGTAAAAAATATGTATTCAAATCAAAATGAAATTCAAACCAAAATGAAATAAAATTCAAATCAAAACAAAATATAAATCAAAAGAAAATCAAAATTATCATAACGAAGAAAATCAAGAAAAGATAAAAAACAAATAAGAAATCTGAATTACTCTCCCGACTCAGTAGCAGGTTGAGCTTCTTCAGCCCAGTGCTGCTGTCAATTTTCCTTTCAATTTTCTTTCTCGTGTGAGAGAGGATCAGCTGGTTCTATTGACATGGAGCCACGATGTCTCATAGGTTATGCCGGCGTGGAGCCACATCCTTTCCCACACAAACACTTTTTTCGATCAGCTCTTTGTGTTGGATACGAGACACCCTCATACCCTCTTTTAAACTGATTCTTCCTGTGGGAAATCCGAAATTCAGATTCCAAATCCAAATTCCCTAGTCTAAGGCTTTGATCGATATCCCTTCAATACTTTCCCTCGTTGAGAAAGGATTAGATGATTATATTGACAAGGAGCCTCAAGTTTCGATTAGTTATGTTGGCGCGGAGTCACATCCTTTTCCACACAAACCCTCTTTTTGGTCAACTCTTTGAGTGAGATATGGAACACACTTATATTGCTTCTCAAATCCTTTCAACACTGTGTGATTCCTTCCCACTTGTGAGAAGGTTGATTGAGTCTGTTGACACGAAACCACGAAGTTTTCAATTTGGTTCTGATAGCACTAACTCATACCCTTCACCAAACAATCGATCTCTTTGATCAACTTTTTGCGGGATATGAAACGCCTTCACGCCCCATTCTAATCTTCTACTAAACTTTTATACGCCTAATTTTCACGAAATTTTCTCTAAATCTTCATGAATCAATCGTCAACTTTTGAGACTGGTACTCAAATTCCAATTATCATTTTTTAGATTGGTATTTAAATTCTGATCTTTTCTGAATTTCTGCCAACCTCGCATCCCATTCACTAATTTTCCGCATTCTAAATCTCCGACATAGGTATGAGACCACCTTAAATGGATAAAGGCATCCTATACTCGGTGACCGCCAGCCTCGCATCCCATCCACTAATTTTTCACATTCTAAAACTCTGCCACAGGTATGAGACCACCTTAAATGGATAAAGGCATCATATACTCGGTGTCTGCCAATTTCGCATCCTCTCCGCTAATTTTTCGCATTCTAAAACTCCGACAGAGGTATGAGACCACCTTAAATGGGCAAAGACATTCTATACTCGGTGACTGCCAATTTCGCATCCTATCCACTAATTTTCCGCATTCTAAAACTCCGACATAGGTATGAGAGCACCTTAAATGGGCAAAGGCATCCTATACTCGGTGACCGCCAATTTCGCATCATATCCGCTAATTTTCCGCATTCTAAAACTCCGACACATGTATGAGACCATCTTAAATGGATAAAGGCATCCTATACTCGGTGACCGCCAATTTCGCATCCTATCTGCTAATTTTTCACATTCTAAAGCTCCGACATAGGTATGAGATCACCTTAAATGGGCAAAGGCATCCTATACTCGGTGACCGCCAATCTCGCATCCTATCCACTAATTTTTCCGCATTCTATAACTTCGACATGGGTATGAGACCACCTTAAATGGGTAAAGGCATCATATACTCAGTGGCTGCCAATCTCACATTCTATCAGAGAAATTTTCCGCACTCCTGAATCTCAAGGTCGGTACTTGAATTTTGATTCTCATTCTGAGGCTGGTACCTGAATTCCAGCTCTCATCTTGGGGCCAATACCCAAATTCTGATTCTTATCCTGAAGTTTGGCGTAATATTTTGAATGGTGGCCTTTTCCTCAACTAGATCCAGTTCAGACGTAATGTCTTGAACAGTAGCCCGAGCTTGTATAGTCTTTTCTTCGAGGCTAGTTTTTAAATTCCAGTCCTCCCCCTTTACCAACCTAATCTCTACATTTATCAAATTTCAAAACTCTCTATGAAATTAAAATCCCAAATCAAAACTCAAAATTCACACTCAAATCCAATCCAAAATCGAAACTCAAAAGTTCCACAAAATCAATCTCGAAATCAATCCTAAATCAAACTTCAATCGAAATCAAAACTCAAATCAAAGTCAAAATTCAAAATTAAAATCAGAATTTGAAATCAAAAGAAATCAAAATGAATCTAAAATCCAACTCTGAAATCTTTTAATCTAAAAATTCATCGCCTGAATCCCCAGCGAGAATTCTGAAATATTCAGTTTTAGAGATTTACCTGATACTCCCCAGCGGAAAACTTCTTCACTCTTTCTCTGTTTTATTCTGAGTGCGTTAGCTTAAAACTTCTGTGTTGATCTTGTTGATCTCTTCGGTCAACGCCAATACGTGCGGTGTGCTTGGTTAGCACACCACACCTATTGGGGGTCAATTTGTTGACCTCATTTTTTGTGAGTTCTAATCTTCTCTCTTAGTGCTTAGGATCAAGCCATAAGACTTCTCATTCACTATCTTAGAAGACTAGAAATGGATCCCACCACTTAGAAACTCAAACCACTTCCTTGCTCTCCTTGGAATTCTACATAGATGGTCATGAACCTCCAAGCTAGTTGGAAGGTTAAGACCAATGCTTGGGAGGTCAAGGATGAGCTCCCATAGGATGGACAAGCCTTAGGATTAATCCTGGGTGGTCTGGTCTTGGTTAGGTTAGCTTGCACACACTACACCTTCTCACACAGCCCAACCCTGAACTCACTTGCACCTATCTTGATTTGACCTCCTGACTCTTTAGAAGACTCACATGGGTGGACCCAAACCCCTACCACTGGCTAAAAGGGTTAGGACCAACATGTGGAGTATCCAAAATGAGCTCTCCCATGGATCTTGTGGCTTTGAGAAAGGCTTCATGGCTTGTATGATCATCTTACCCAATCAATTCCAAAATATCCAAACTTTGGTTTTCTCTACAAAAAATTCCCCAAAAATTCAAAAATCTACCAAAATCTCCAAATTCATTCCAAAACCTCATCTAAATCAATTTGAGCCAACAATTGACTCAATTGCACTTAAACCTACCAAAATTGTCCAAATTACCAAAATACCCAAAATTACAAAAATTCAAATTTCACCCAATTTAATCCCAAAAATCATTTCAAATTTCCCCATATCACCCAATTACTCCAAATTTGCCAAATTTGACCAAATTGACCAACTTTGGCCAAAATTCCAATTTTACCCCTAAATTGCCAAAACCCCAAATCAACTCCAAATTTCACCAAAGTCCCAAATTGCCCCATTTCATCATAATCTCCAAATTATCCAAACTCTTTACCAAAATTTATGAAATTCATCGTGATATATTCCCAACTCCAATTTCAAATACCCACGATCAAACTTTCCAAAACCTAAATTCAAGCTCTTCATGAATAATTTCAAAAGCCCATCATCCCTTCATCTTAAAAGCCCATCTTTTTTAAAATCCCAAAGCCTACTTTACTTAATTTTAAAAAGCCCAAGCTTTGATTCCTTTTAAAAAGCCCAAAGCCCACATGACAAATCTCCTCATCATCCATTTAATTAAATCAAACCATACACCATGTAATACATGATGAAATTTCTCCATATTTGGATTTACATCAACACCTCATTTAAATGCCCTATTTTCATAAATTCTCTTTTCATGTATTTGACCAAGCCATATACAACCCATGAGGCCTTACCAAGCTACATGTGAGCCACCTTAGCGATGCCATGTCATCATTCTCTAAGTGGCAAAGAGAAGACTCTCTTTAATGATTCCACTTAAAGCACTTAACATTTCTCATGCTTCACCCAAACCTATGATTAACCCAAATCCCTATGATTATGTCTTATCCACCCAAGCCCCCATAAATCTCAATTTTCATGACAAGTGGGTACAATCTGATTCCATGCTAAAGGCCAAAAGTACACAAAAGTGAGCCAAGTCCACTTCCCTACATATAAAGTCAAAGCTCACATGACATGAAAAAACAAAATAATAATAATAATAATAATAAATATATAAAATATTAAAGAATAAAAGAAATAAAACAAAATTTTAAATAATATAACATAACATTCTATTTAAGATCATGGTTCGGTAAGAGGGAGGGGTTGGCTTCTTTATCCACTTTCATTCCTCACTACTCCACACTATCACCTTACAAACTCCCCCTCCCTCACATTCTCTCCAACCAAGCTCACATTTCCACTCCACCTTTCCTTCTCATTCCAACTAAAGCATCTCAACTCCTCTCTCCAAAAGCTCACTTTTTTTTTTCTCCCACGCAACCAAGCTTCATACTACACTACACTTCTCCAACCAAGCAAGGGCGAGGCCCCTTCCCGCTCCGGCGAATCTCTCTCCCTCCGGTGAAGTTTCGCTCAGGTAAGTTCCATCCCCGTATTCTTCTTCTTTGCGTAGGAGAGAGAAAAGAGAGTTTACATACATACCACTCAATTCTTTTTTATTTACAACCAAAAACTAAAAATAAAAAAAAGGGATTTACATACATGCCAAGTTAATTCTTACATGTCTAAAACCTTAAGAAAAGAAATAGAGATTTACACGCATAACAATCAATTCTTTTGTATTTGCATGTCTAGTATAAAAAAAAAATAAAGAAATTTTCATGCATCTCACGCTGTTCTCATGTATTTATGCACATACCAAATTATTCTTGCGTTGCATGTGTACCGCCCAAATCTCGTGTATCTACATATCTAATGCATAAATTTTAATATGTTACATGTATATCATCTTATTCGTATGTTCATGCTACTAAAACTTTAATAATCGCATGCACGTCACTTAACATCTATGTATTTACATGTCTATTATCTAAACCTTAACAATTATCTTGTACGACGTTCAAAAATGTCGAAAACTTAGAGTTCTAGGCGAAAAACAATTTAGGCTTCGGAGACGATGAGGTCGATGCTGCGCTGACGTATATAAGTAAATAAATAGGGATTTATTTATTTATTTAAATAAATATATAAACTTTAAAAATTCATAACTTAGGTGTAGAAAAATCCTAAAAATAAAATAAAAATAGCCCTACGCTCAGTGAAAAGAGGAGAAAAATGTGGGCAAAAAATTAAAAATATTATATTTACATTTATTTTTTTAATAAAGTAAATACTTCATAATTTGTTTAAATCATAAATAATTAAATATTAATCATAAAAATATGTAATTTGGAGGGTTTATTGCTCACATGATTAGGGGTGTTCTCTAATTTTTTTCAAAGTCAACGAGCACCCCTGACATGGCAAAGTATAATTTCAAAGTTAAGTCACACATTTTGATTAAAATAATTATAAAAATTAAAATATAAATCCGAAAAATCATAAGAATAAATTTAGCAGGTTCACTATAGTCAGAGGATCCTAGGAAAAATATGAAATGGATTTAAGTAAATAAAAATGACACTTATGTTATTAACTCATTAAAGCTTAAGAAAAATCAAATAATTAAAATAAAATCCCAAAAATCACAAATATTTACCCACATTAAAGTAAATGGTCATAGAAACTCCCCATAAAAATTTGAAATTAATTAGAGTTAATTTAATCACTAAAATTAAATTTTCAAGTAAAATGATATTTTTATATTAAAATAATTATAATAGATAAAATATAAGTAAAAAAATTACAAAAATGATTATGGGAGTTCCTTTTGAACATAAGAATTTAAAAAAAATAAAACTGTAATTAAAACAAATATTTCATTTTTAAACCTAAAATTGAATTTTAAAATATTAAAAATAATTAAAAATGATAAAAATTACAAAATAATAAAATTCATGAAAAATGTTCTAAATTGTCTCCTAAGCACTTGGGAGCAATTGGGATAATTTCCTAAGTCCCTAAGTGAAGATATTAATTTTTGAAGGCTTAAAATAATTTTTAAAGACTAAAAATGAATTTCCTTAATTTTCCACAAAAATAATTCCAATAATTTAAAAAAATCAAAAAAATATGAAATTTTCTCATCTAGATTCCCTGACCTTAGAGAGATTTAAGAAAAATATAAAACTTAATTTTTCACTTTTAAAATATTTTATAATTAATTAATACTCTAAAAATTTAAATAATTCTCATTATTAAATTAAAACTAAAAAAATCATCAAATTTGGTTCAAGTGATCCTCTGATTTAGGTGAACCTCCCATAATTTTCCTAAGGATAGATAGTTAATATTATTTAAGTTATTGAATTTACTTTAAAATGCCCTATTTTCTATTAAAAATAATTACAAAAAATAAAATAAAAATCAGAAAATCACATTTTCTCCTCTGATATTTTAATTGACCCATGAGTGGGGTACCATAAAAATTTCAAAGTTATTTGAGTTATATTTAAAGAGTTATGAAGTAATAAGCCTAAAAGGGCATAAAGGTAATTATGGAATTAAAACTCTAATTAATATTTAGGCCTAATCAAGGGGTAAATGGGCAATGGAAAATCTTAATTGACCTTCTTAGATGATTTAAACATAAGTGACTAAGAGGTAGAAACCAACTCACCACATTTCCATATTAAAGGCAAAGTTGTACTTTCTTAAATTAATTGAAATTTGGAGGTTAAACAAATTTGACGATCCTAAAGTAAGGGGTTTTGATCTAGGAAGATTTTAACTCACTAATCTAAAGCCCCTAATCAATGGTTGAATAATATTACAATCTTTAATAAAGATCAAATGTCACTTAATTCAATATTCCTTTAAATCATAAATCTACTCATAAAAGCTTATGGGTTAGGTAGTGAATCAGGTTTAATCCTAACTATGATCAATGAGATTTAGAAAAGAGAACACAATCATTTACAAACTTGTTTGAAAATACTGTTAGCCCAAGTTTAACTCAAATGGCTAAGTTCCTTGATGATTCAATTTGCCCCTAAAGGCTTTCACTCACATAACTCATAAATGAAATATCAAATGAATGTTACCCCATTCAAGGGATGATCAAAACATCTAAGTTCATTAATCAAGGATAAAAACATCATTAACAAACCCTAATTTAAGTTGGGTGATTAATTGAACACCACCATGAAACCAAATGAACTCAGAAACAATCTCAGAAGTGTTGAAGAAGATGTTCAGGATTATGCCCCGAGCACTTCCTTAATATAATGGGATATTTTAGAAGAATGATTGACTTTCATTGTTTTTTGTTCAAGAAAATCATCCTTAATAAACCTTAAGAACTCATTATGATAGGAATAAGATTTGTTAGATGACCAGAACCCTGTTCCCTTTACCTCACTCGAATATTCCTTTTTAACATATAAATGTTCTAATGAAAATGTTGAGTTTTCAGTTGGAGATGATGGGAAGACTCCTCAGGTACACATTTAAGTTTATGGCAATTTATACTACTTTATTAAATGCTTTACTTTTTCCTGCACGATATACCTGTGATAAACTGTTAAGAAAAAACAACTCAACATTTTTAAACAACTCAAAATCTAATCACAAATAAAACAAAACTGCAATTATAACTAAATTAAAACGTCTCTTTGGATGATTGAGAATCTCTTGGAGGAGGTAACCTACGTGTTGCTAACAAGATTTCCCACGGTCTAAATGAAAGTGTGGAACTCATTCAGTTGAGTTTAGCAAATTCATTTTAGCAAATTCATTTGGACTAAGTGAATCCGATGAAAATAGTGGTGCCAGGATGATGGAACCATGAGATCTTAAACGGTTTCGCTTAATCAATTTTAATATTTCCCCTAATAAAACTTAAGACATTAAACTTGACACCATAGAAAACTTGAACTCTGAAACATAACACTTCTCTCATCTCTTGATAGTCACTTTCAAACTAAAACCTCTGCAAAAATAAGGAGCTTGGAGCAATCACGGTGGGCAGTACAACCATCTTAAATATCAAAACTAATCTTCATGAACTGAACTTTCTTAGAAATAAACAACAAAGCCATAGGGCTTCGAGGTAGTTTTGCCTAGTGCAACATAAACCCTCACTTTATCTCTTTAGGCCTTTACACATCGTGCAATATAAGCTCTAACTCGTCTTAGGTTTTTGAGGTTGTCATCCGATATGACATAAACCCTCCTATCTTCCAGGCTATTTTTATGATCATGTTATACAAATATAAGTCCTAAATAAATAAAATTTGCTGGATTAAAATATTAAATAACATCTCTCTGAAATTGAAGTCAAACAATATTATAGTCTGTGAAGTCACCAGAGGTTCTCTTCTGGATCCATGAGATGCCCTACATTTCTGCCTTTGGACCCAAAATAATTGTTCCTAATTTGAGCCATTCCCTTTTGAATTTCCAAAATCCAATTGTTTAATCTTAAACTTTTCAATGCTTGAAAGTAGAACCACTGATCTTAATCGAGAGTTTTCTTAAGTGACTCCCGTCATTTAAGATGTAATTAACTATAGGGGCTTGCCCGTATAAGGAGCTTTAGAACCAGGGTAATGTAAACCCTATTTAATCTTTTGTATTAAATAGAGGAACTTGTCGGTCAACATAAAATTGGTTCGCAGACCAGAACGGATGTCACAAATTTATTAGTTTATTTGTCGAACCTCACTATCAAGCAATTTGTATATTCTTCAGGATATATGCATGGCTTGCGGTGTATGGTTCGTTTATTTAAACTATTAAAGATATGAGATTGGTTCGGTCTCGTATTTTCAAAATCAAATATTATTTTCCAAACTATTTAAAATTATATATATAATTAAATTAAATATAAATCAAAAAATGTGCTGACAAATTATGGCGACTCCGTTGGGGACAGGTTCCTCTCTCCTTCAATGATCAGATGGTTTTGCTTTCATAAATCGGTAGTGAGTCCATGCCCCTTGTAGACCAAACTACCATTCTTTCTGTTGCCATACCTCGTTCATTTCTATCTTGAACGGGTATAGTCAACTCTTCTTGGATTGTGGAGCCGATGTTTAGACATCCCTAAATAGAGAGGTTTTGGAATCCTTCCACCTCCTAAAAATGGGGTGGACCCCCAATAGGTGTGTTAGAATAGGAGCGACCTATTGAAGTGAGTTCGAAGTGAATTCAACCTCCTCTAAATCTCAGATCGGATCCGACACTTCATTCCTCTTTGGGCTTGACTTGTTGTAAACATGTCAAACTAAAATTTCTCTCCAACAACCCTCCAATAAACTCTAAAACAAAATAAAGTTTTGTCAAAATTTCAAATCAAACTAAAACTCCTTCAAGCACATCAAACATACAATAATAAAACAAAATGCAAAATTTTGAAATAAAATCATTTCACATGAATAAATTTCAAAGGATTCCCAGTTTACAGGAGAAGTGCATTAACTCGAGTACTTCCACTGAGATTACAAGGCACAGGACGTTACTGACTTCTGAATACTTTTCGAATGATGGAGAAATTTCATCATCAAAGATGATCTACACATCCACCGAAGGACTGTTCCGCCACAAAGCTGCCAATAAGTTTAAATGTCATGTATTGACAATCAAAATGGATATGAGAAGGATAATGGGTCCCGAGCCTCCCACCACAAAACCGTCAAAAGAGACAACAACTCGATGATGGGTCTTGGGTCCCAACCCTATCACCACAACAAAAATAAAAAAATAATAATACGCTCAAGGATGTTTAAAGTTTAACAGAAAGACAATCATGAATGGGTGATACACGATAAAACTTTAGCATTTAAATAAGAGTTTGACTTCATGGGAGAATGAAATTAGTGCCCTAATGATTGAGTCCTTCACTTTAAGGAGTTTGGATTGGATCCTAAGTAGATTTTAAAATGAAATAGTCTGTTTGAAATACTAGTAATTAATTCGGGATATTAAGAACCTTTTAATTTTCTGTCATTTGACTGGGTCTAGACTTTCGAATAAGTTATAATATCCTAGGATTCATGTTAAGGAACATTTCAGAATTATTAATTAGGGGAGTTTTGACATTCAAAATTTTTAAAATAAATATGTCTTATCAGATACAATAATTCTTAAAAATAAAAGGAGCAAAAAAAAAAAAGAGAAAAAGAGAGGAAAACTTTTTTTGTGAAGATCCAACTGAGGAGAAGCTTGAGGTGAGCCCAAAATCAAAAATTGTTGTCCCAATTAAGGAATTCAAAATCTTTAATATGTGCTCCACCAGATATAGTAATTCTCACTGGAAATGAACAGAAAATAGAACAAAAAAGGGTAAAAAGCTCAATAAAAAAAAAAGAGAGAAAACAATAAGGCTCCCTGAGAAGAAGCTTGAGGCAAGCATATAACCAAAAATTAGTGTCTTAATCCTCCCCTGATTAATAAAACTTGAAAGGCTACCTTACGAAGATTCCTTTTAAATTATGCTTTGAAAAGATTCAAGTGACTTTATGTCTTTTGGTCGGTCATTAATTGGCTCAGAAATATCTTTGGACA
Source organism: Papilionanthe hookeriana x Papilionanthe teres (assembly GCA_022702705.1). Lineage (NCBI taxonomy): Eukaryota > Viridiplantae > Streptophyta > Magnoliopsida > Asparagales > Orchidaceae > Papilionanthe > Papilionanthe hookeriana x Papilionanthe teres. The sequence continues at coordinate 64,059,874 of CM040423.1, read as the reverse complement.
GTGAAATATATTTTATCAGATGAGCAGAAATTCTGGATTCTGCTTAGGCCCAGAAAGAGGGAATTAAAGAAAGGGCTATGTTATTAGAAATTGATGGAAATTCGAACCTGATTTCGTATCTTTAAGTACACAAAAAAATTTCGATTCCAACATCAATTCAAAGAACGTCAGAGCGATTTTGCGAAGACAACTTGGACAACATTTACGTAATCGGTGACAAAGCAAATATTACTGCTACGACGAAGCTACAAGGTTACAATATCTTCAGCTGTGGTGTCCGTAGGAATAACACATTTTTGTAGGTACTTGAAAAAAAATATAATTTCGATAATACCTTGAAGAATGGGTTATTTTCTACACATGCCTCCAGTCAGTGAAAAATACCTCAAGAAGTACTGCGCATCGCGATGTTTCAAAGACGACCTCGTTCTACGAAGTACAGATGCTGCACTTGCTAGTAATTGGGTCCAAATTCTAAAAAACAATATACAACAAAAGAAAAGTCATGAAACATAAAATAATACAATAAAATTTCACAACAAATAAACAACAATAAATTCACTAATGAATGAAATAATGAACAAATAAATAACAAAAAAAAAGAATGAATCCATCAAAATTAAACAAAGTAAAAAATATGTATACAAATCAAAATGAAATATAAACCAAAATGAAATAAAATTCAAATCAAAACAAAATATAAATCAAAAGAAAATCAAAATTATCAAAATGAAGAAAATCAAGAAAAAATAAAAAACAAATCAGAAATCTGACTTCCTCTCCCGACGCAGTAGCAGGTTGAGCTTCTTCAGCCCAGTGCTGCTGTCAATTTTCCTTTCAATTTTTTTTCTCGTGTGAGAGAGGATCAGCTGGTTCTATTGACATGGAGCCACGATGTCTCATAGGTTCTGCTGGCGTGGAGCCACATCCTTTCCCACACAAACACCTTTTTCGATCAGCTCTTTGTGTTGGATACGAGACACCCTCATACCCTCTTTTAAACTGATTCTTCCCACAGGAAATCCGAAATTCAGATTCCAAATCCAAATTCCCTAGCTTAAGGCTTTGATCGATATCCCTTCAATACTTTCCCTCGTTGAGAAAGGATTAGATGATTATATTGACAAGGAGCCTCGAGTTTCGATTGGTTATGTTGGCGCGGAGTCACATCCTTTTCCACACAAACCCCCTTTTTTGGTCAACTCTTTGAGTGAGATATGGAACTCACTTATATTGCTTCTCAAATCCTTTCAACACTCTGTGATTCCTTCCCTCTTGTGAGAAGGTTGATTGAGTCTGTTGACATTGAACCACGAAGTTTTCAATTTGGTTCTGATAGCACTAACTCATACCCTTCGCCAAACAATCGATCTCTTTGATCAACTTTTTGCAGGATATGAAACGCCTTCACGCCCCATTCTAATCTTCTACTAAACTTTTATACGCCAAATTTTCACAAAATTTTCTCTAAATCTTCATGAATCAATCGTCAACTTTTGAGACTGGTACTCAAATTTCAATTATCATTTTTTAGATTGGTATTTAAATTCTGATCTTCTCTGAATTTCCGCCAATCTCGCATCCAATTCACTAATTTTCCGCATTCTCCGACATAGGTATGACTCCACCTTAAATGGATAAAGGTATCCTATACTCGGTGACCGCCAACCTCGCATCCCATCCGCTAATTTTTCACATTCTAAAACTCTGACACAGGTATGAGACCACCTTAAATGGATAAAGGCATCCTATACTCGGTGTCCGCCAATTTCGCATCCTATCCGCTAATTTTTCGCATTCTAAAACTCTGACAGAGATATGAGACCACCTTATTTTCCGCATTCTAAAACTCCGACAGAGGTATGAGACCACCTTAAATGGGCAAAGGCATCCTATACTCGGTGACCGCCAATTTCGCATCCTATCCGCTAATTTTCCGCATTCTAAAACTCCGACACATGTATGAGACCATCTTAAATGGATAAAGGCATCCTATACTCGGTGACCGCCAATTTCGCATCCTATCCGCTAATTTTCACATTCTAAAACTCCGACATAGGTATGAGATCACCTTAAATGGGCAAAGACATCCTATACTCGGTGACCGCCAATCTCGCATCCTATCCACTAATTTTTCCGCATTCTATAACTTTGACATGGGTATGAGACCACCTTAAATGGGTAAAGGCATCCTATACTCGGTGGCCGCCAATCTCACATTCTATCCGAGAAATTTTCCACACTCCTGAATCTCGAGGTCGGTACTTGAATTTTGATTCTCATTCTGAGGCTGGTACCCCAATTCCAGCTCTCATCTTCGGGCCAATACCCAAATTCTGATTCTTATCCTGAAGTTTGGTGTAATATTCTGAATGGTAGCCATTTCCTCGACTAGATCCAGTTCAGACGTAATGTCCTGAATAGTAGCCCGAGCCTGTATAGTCTTTTCTTCGAGGCTAGTATTTAAATTCCAGTCCTCCCCCTTTACCAACCTAATCTCTACATTTATCAAATTTCAAAACACTCTATAAAATTGAAATCCCAAATCAAAACTCAAAATTCACACTCAAATCCAATCCAAAATCGAAACCCAAAATTTCCACAAAATCAATCTCAAAATTAATCCTAAATCAAACTTCAATCAAAATCAAAACTCAAATCAAAGTCAAAATTCAAAATTAAAATTAGAATTTGAAACCAAAAGAAAATAAAATGAATCTAAAATACAACTCTGAAATCTTTTAATCTGAAAATTCATCGCCTGAATCCCCAAGTGAGAATTCTGGAATCTTCAATTTTGGAGATTTACCAGATACTCTCCAGCAGAAACTTTCTTCACTCTTTCTCTGTTTTATTCTGAGTGCGTTAGGTTAGAACTTCTGTGTTGATCTTGTTGATCTCTTCGGTCAACGCCAATACGTGCGGTGTGCTTGGTTAGCACACCACACCTATTGGGGGTCAATTTATAGACCTCATTTTTGTGAGTTCTAATCTTCTCTCTTAGTGCTTAGGATCTAGCCATAGGACTTCTCATTCACTATCTTAGAAGACTAGAAATGGATCCCATCACTTAGAAACTCAAACCACTTCCTTGCTCTCCTTGGAATTCTACATAGATGGTCATGAAGCTCTAAGCTAGTTGGAAGGTTAAGACTAATGTTTGGGAGGTCAAGGATGAGCCCCCATAGGATGGTCAAGCATTAGGATTAACCATGGGTGGTATGGTCTTGGTTAGGTTAGCTTGCACACACTACACCTTCTCACACAGCCCAACCCTGAACTCACTTGCACCTATCTTGATTTGACCTCCTGACTCTTTAGAAGACTCACATGGGTGGACCCAAACCCCTAGCCCCTGGCTAAAAGTGTTAGGAACAACATGTGGAGTATCCAAAATGAGCTCTCCCATGGATCTTGTGGCTTTGAGAAAGGCTTCATGGCTTGTATGATCATCTTACTCAATCAATTCCAAAATATCCAAACTTTGGTTTTCTCTACCAAAAATTCCCCAAAAATCCAAAAATCTAACAAAATCTCCAAATTCATTCCAAAACCTCACCTAAATCAATTTGAGCCAACAATTGACTCAATTTCACTTAAACCTACCAAAATTGTCCAAATTACCAAAATACCCCCAAAATACCCAAAATTAAAAAATTCAAATTTCACCCAATTCAATCCCAAAAATCATTTCAAATTTCCCCATATCACCCAATTACTCCAAATTTGCCAAATTTGACCAAATTGACCAACTTCGGCCAAAATTCCAATTTTACCCCTAAATTGCCAAAACCCCAAATCAACTCCAAATTTCACCGAAGTCCCAAATTGCCCCCATTTCATCATAATTTCCAAATTATCCAAAATCTTTACCAACATTTATGAAATTCATCGTGATATATTCCCAACTCCAATTTCAAATACCCATATTCAAACTTTCAAAAACCCAAATTCAAGCTCTTCATGAATAATTTCAAAAGCCCATCATCCCTTCATCTTAAAAGCCCATCTTTTTTTCAAATCCCAAAGCCCACTTTACTTAATTTTAAAAAGCCCAAGCTTTGATTCCTTTTAAAAAGCCCAAAGCCAACATGACAAATCTCCTCATCATCCATTTAATTAAATCAAACCATACACCATGTAATACATGATGAAATTTCTCCATATTTGGATTTACATCAACACCTCATTTAAATGCCCTATTTTCATAAATTCTCTTTTCATGTATTTGACCAACCCATATACAACCCATGAGGCCTTACCAAGCCACATGTGAGCCACCTTAGCGATGCCATGTCATCATTCTCTAAGTGGCAAAGAGAGGACTCTCTTTAATGATTCCACTTAAAGCACTTAACATTTCTTATGCTTCACCCAAACCCATGATTAACCCAAATCCCTATGATTATGTCTTATCCACCCAAGCCCCCCATAAATCTCAATTTTCTTGACAAGTGGGTACAATCCAATTCCATGCTAAAGACCAAAAGTACACAAAAGTGAGCCAAGTCCACTTCCTTACATATAAAGTCAAGGCTCACATGACATGAAAAAACAAAATAATAATAATAATAATAATAAATATATAAAATATTAAAGAATAAAAGGAAGAAAACAAAATTTTAAATAATATAACATAACATTCTATTTAAGATCATGGTTTGGTAAGAGGGAGGGGTTGGCTTCTTTATTTTTATTTTCTCTCCACTTTCATTCCTCACTACTCCACACTATCACCTTACAAACTCCCCCTCCCTCACATTCTCTCCAACCAAGCTCACATTTCCACCCCACCTTTCCTTCTCATTCCAACTAAAGCATCTCAACTCCTCTCTCAAAAAGCTCACTTTTTTTTCCCCCCCGCAACCAAGCTTCATACTACACTACACTTCTCCAACCAAGCAAGGCCGAGGCCCCGTCCCGCTCTGGCGAGCTCCTCTCCGGCGAATCTCTCTCCCTTCGGTGAAGTTTCGCTCAGGTAAGTTCCATCCCCGTATTCTTCTTCTTTGCATAGGAGAGAGAAAAGAGAGTTTACATACATACCACTCAATTCTTTTTTATTTACAACCAAAAACCAAAAATAAAATAAAAGGGATTTGCATACATGCCAACTTAATTCTTACATGCCTAAAACCTTGAGAAAAGAAATAGAGATTTACATGCACAACAATCAATTCTTCTGTATTTGTATGTCTAGTATAAAAAAATAAAAAATAAAAAAATTCACATGCATCTCACACTGTTCTCATGTATCTATGCACGTACCACATTATTCTTGCGTTCCATGCGTACCGCCCAAATCTCGTGTATCTACATATCTAATGCGTAAATTTTATTGTGTTACATGTATATCATCTTATTCTTATGTTCATGCTACTCAAACTTTAATAATCGCATGCACGTCACTTAACATCTATGTATTTACAAGTCTATTATCTAAACCTTAACAATTTTCTTGTACGACGTTCAAAAATGTCAAAAACTTAGATTTCTAAGCCAAAAACAACTTAGGCTTCGGAGATTATGAGGTCGACGCTGCGCTGACGTATATAAGTAAATAAATAGGGATTTATTTATTTATTTAAACAAATACATAAACTTTAAAAATTCATAACTTGGTGTAAAAAAATCCTAAAAATAAAATAAAAATACCCCCGCTCTCAGTGAAAAAAGGAGAAAAATGTGGGCTAAAAGTTAAAAATATTATATTTACATTTATTTGTTTAATAAATTAAATACTCCAGAATTTTTTTAAATCATAAATAATTAAATATTAGTAATAAAAATATGTAATTTGGAGGGTTTATTCCTCACATGTTTAGGGATGTTCTCTAATTTTTTCCAAAGTCACAGAACACCCCTTAACATGGCAAAATATAATTTCAAAAGTTAAGTCACACATTTTGATTAAAATAATTATAAAAATTAAAATATAAATCTGAAAATTATAAGAATAAATTTTGTCGGTTTACTGTTGTCAAAGGATCTTAAGAAATATATAAAAAGGATTTAAGTAATTTAAAATGGTACTTATGTAATTAACTCATTAAAGCTTAAGAAAAATCAAATATTTAAAATAAAATCCCAAAAATCACAAATATTAACCCACATTAAATTAAATGGTCATAGAAACTCCCCATAAAAATTTGAAATTAATTGGAGTTAATTTAATCACTAAAATTGAATTTTCAAGTAAAATGACATTTTTTATTATTAAAATAATTATAATAATTAAAAAATAAATAAAAAAAATCACAAAAATGATTTTAGAAGTTCCTTATGACCATAGGAATTTAAGAAAAAATAAAATTGGAATTAAAACAAATATTTCATTTTTAAGCTTAAAATTGAATTTTGAAATATTAAAAATAATTAAAAATGATAAAAATCACAAAATTAATAAAATTCATGAAAATGTTCTAAATTGTCTCTTAAGCACTTGGGAGCAATTGGGATAATTTTCCTAAGTCCCAAAGTGAAGATATTAATTTTTGAAGGCTTAAAATAATTTTTGAAGACTAAAAATGAATTTTCTTAATTTTCCACAAAAATAATTCCAATAATTAAAAAAAATCAGAAAAAAATGAAATTTTCTCCTCTAGATTCCCTGACCTTAGAGAGATTTAAGAAAACAATAAAACTTAATTTTCCACTTTTAAAATATATTATAATTAATTAATACTCAAAAATTTTAAATAATTCTCATAATTAAATTAAAACTCAAAAATCATGAAATTTGGTCTAAGTAATCCTTTGATTTAGGTGAACTTCTCATAATTTTTTTAAGGATAGATAATTAATATTATTTAAGTTATTTAATTTACTTTAAAAATCCATATTTTCTATTAAAAATAATTACAAAAAATAAAATAAAAATCTGAAAATCACTTTTTCTCCTCTGATATTTTAATTGACCCATGAGTGGGGTACCATAAAATTTCAAAGTCATTTGAGTTATATTTAAAGAGTTATGAAGTAATAAGCCTAAAAGGACATAAATGTAATTATGGAATTAAAGCTCTAATTAATATTTAGGCCTATTCAAGGGGTAAATGGGCAATGAAAAATCTTAATTGACCTTCCTAGATGATTAAAACATAAGGGACTAAGAGGTAGAAACCAACTCACCACATTTCCATATTAAAGGCAAAGTTGTACTTTCTTAAATTAATTGAAATTTGGAGGTTAATCAAATTTGATGATCCTAAAGTAAGGGGTTTTGATCTAGGAAGATTTTAACTCACTAATCTAAAGCCCCTAATCAATGGTTGAATAATATTACAATCTTTAATAAAGATCAATTGTCACTTAATTCAATATTCCTTTAAATCATAAATCTTCTCATAAAAGCTTAAGGGCTAGATAGTGAATCAGGTTTAATCCTAACTATGATCAACGGGATTTAGAAAAGAGAACACAATCATTTACAAACTTGTTTGGAAACACTGCTAGCCCAAGTTTAATTCAAATGGCTAAGTTCCTGGATGATTCAATATGCCCCTAAAGGCTTTCACTCGCATAACTCCTAAATGAAACATCAAATGAATGCTACCCCACTCAAGGGATGATCAAAACATCTAAGTTCATTAAGCAAGAATAAAAGCATCATTAAGAAACCCTAATTGAACATGGGCGATTAATTGAACATCACCATGAAACCAAATGAACTCAGAAACAATCTCAGAAGTGTTGAAGAAGATGTTCAGGGTTATGCCCCGATCACTTCCTTAACCTAATGGGATATTTTAGAAGAACGATTGAATTCCATTGTTCTTTGTTCAAGAAAATCATCCTTAATACACCTTAAGAACTCATTATGATAGGATTAGGATTTGGTAGATGACCAGAACACTGTTCCCTTTACCTCACTTGAATATTCTTTTTTAACATATAAATGTTCTAATGAAAATGTTGAGTTTTTAGTTGGACATGACGAGAAGACTCCTCAGGTACGCATTTAAGTTTATGGAAATTTATACTGCTTTATTAAATGCTTTACTTTTTCTTGCACGATATACCTGTGATAAACTGTTAAGACTAAACAACTCAACATATTTAAACAACTCAAAATTTAATAAAAAACAAAACAAAACTCCAATCATAACTAAATTAAAATGTCTCGTTGAATGATTGGGAATCCCTCAGAGGAGGTATCCTACGTGTTGCTAACGAGGTTTCCCACGATCTAAATGAAAGTATGGAACTCATTCAGTTGAGTTTAGCAAATTCATTTGGACTAAGTGAATCCGATGAAAATAGTGGTGCAGGGATGATGGATTTGTGGGATATTAACCGGTCCCGCTTAATCAATTTTAATATTTCCCCTAATAAAACTTATGTCATTAAACTTGACACCATAGAAAACTTGAGCTCTGAAATATAACACTTCTCTTATCTCTTGATTGTCACTTCTCAAACTAAAACCTTTGCAACAACAAGGAGCTTGGAGCAAGCATGGTGTGTAGTACGACCATCTTCAATAGCAAAACTAATCTTCATCAACTGAACTTTCTTAGAAATAAACAACAAAGCCATAGGGCTTCGGGGTAATTTTTCTAGTGCAATATAAACCCCCACATTATCTCTTTAGACCTTTGCACATCGTGCAATATAAGCCCTAACTCGTCTTTGGTTTCTGGGGTTGTCATCCGATATGACATAAACCCTCCTATCTTCCAGGTTATTTGTATGATCATGTCATACAAATATAAGTCCTAAATAAATAAAATTTGCATGATTTAAATATCAAATAACATATCTCTACAATTTAAGCCAAACAATAAGATAGTCTGGGAAGTCTCTAGAGGTTCTCTTCTAGATCCATGATATCCCCTACATTTCTGTCTTTAGACCCCAAAATAATTGTTTCTAATTTGATCCATTCCCTTTTGAATTTTCAAAATCCAGTTGTTTAAATCTTAAACTTTGCAATTCTTGAAAGCAAAACCACTGATCTTAATCGAGAGTTTTCTCAAGTGACTCCCGTCATTTAAGATGTAATTAACTATAGGGGCTTGCCCTTATAGGAACTTTAGAACCCAGGTAATATAAACCATATTTAATCTTTTGTATTAAATAGAGGAACTTGTCGGTCAACATAAAATTGGTTCACATACCAGAACGGATGTCACAAATTTATTAGTTTATTTACCGAACCTCACTATCAAGTAATGTGTATATTCTTCGGGATATATGCATGGCTTGCGGTGTATGGTTCGTTTATTTAAACTATTAAAGATATGAGATCGATTCGGTCTCGTATTTTCAAAATCAAATATTATTTTCCAAATTATTTAAAATTATATATATACTTAAATTAAATATAAATAAAAAATGTGCCGACAAATAGATATACTGTGAACTTGGAGTGTACTGTTGATTTTATTTTTTTGGATTTAAGAAAATAAGGGACTAGATACATCTTGAATATTTAATTATTTAAATAATTGAATAAGACATCAAAAATAATATGTCATCTCAAAAGATAGAAATATCACTTTAGAATATGTTTAATTATTTAAATGAAGAAATTTTGAATATGTGTATAGTCTTTGTTTGAACCAATAGATCTTTCCATTATCAAATTTGAAGACTAGATAGGGTTTAGATTAATTTGTGTAGTTAAGATTATATAAGGCAAACTCTTATAGCTAATTACATCTTATAGAATGAAGTTCCTTAAGAAAACACCCGATTAAAGTTGTGGTTCTATCTTCAAGAAATTTCTAAGTTCAAGTTTCCACATCAAATTATTGAAAATATTAAAAAGGAAAGCTCAAAAGTGAAATATTTATTTATGGAACCCCAAGGAGGAAGAATGAGAGATATATAAAATACTGAGAGACTCAATGACATCTCAACAATCATATTATTTGAAATTTATTGATTTTAAAAGAGATAAATTTGATGTTTCAATTGACATTTTATTAAAATGTTAGTACTTATATCACAGATAGATAATCATTAGAAATCCTAGGAAGTGAGAATTTATGTCGTAACTAGACAGACAACCTTCAAATCCTAAGACTAATATGTGATCTACCAAAAGAAGCAAATTCTCATAACCTTGTCTAAATGGAGAGAAAATGCGTCAAATAAAAAAAAACAAAGTGGACTTACCAACATGCATAGAAAGAGCTTTCATCTAAACCACCTAGTTGTAGTAAAATCATGCATGATCGATCTCGTGAAATGCTAGATAGATTAAACAACTATTTGTTAGGAATGGTAGGCCTGATAACTTGATTATAAAGATGCCCAAGTATGAGTGGCATGCAAAAATCTCCTAAGACTGATGTGAATATATTTTTTGCAATTTAAAATTTAAAAATTTCAAGCACACAAATATTTTTTTTTTTTGCTAACTCTTATTGCCGAGTGATAAAGCAAGTTGTGTATAAGTATGCAAGCCATGGATGATGAATGCTCAGAAGATTGATTTATAAGATTACTTTGTATGTTGAGCCAGACTCAATCTATATGGCGATGACTATAAAAGGATAAATCACCCCTTTTCATGCAATGAGTGAGGGCCTGAAGTTAAAGGAGCATAATCAAGATGAATGCATATGCCTAAAATCACATACGACTATTCCTAAATTAAAAAGAGGTTTCTAGTCACTTTTATATCATTACAATTTTTTTGTTTTAAATGCAAAATGTTCTAAGTTGTGAATGCAATGTTTTATTTTATTTTGGTTTTGGTTATGAATTTCTTAATTTTGAAAAATTATGTTGAAATTGTTTAATTAGGGTAGCAACTTTAGTCCTTAATGAGTCTACAGATAATCCAAGCAAAATAAATAAAGTAACGACCTCAAATGTGAGAAGACCTATTGAGGAGATACATTGAAAAACAAGAAACTGACAATAGGACAACATGAGGGTTACCAACCCTAGACCTACGACATTCGTTAGTCAATTATGTCATTCGAAAGTCGAGGGTTTAGTTGAAGTTCATCCTTAATGTTCATCATTTGTTTTTTTCATCTCCCCTTGGATTATTCAGATGCGTTATTGTTGATCAATTATGATAGAAACCCTAAATCTGAAAGAAAAGATTATAAAAAAGTAAAGCTGCATATACTATATCTGTCAAAGTTTACTATAGTGCTTTACAAAATATAGATCACACCTTAAGCTTACTATAGATGTTGGCATCAATTTTTGATGTCACAAATACCAGATGCCCAGTGATGTTGTGGGAGCGTGCGACTCTCATGCGCACCTTCTCGTATCTCAAGGAATTCGTCAGAACATTAACAGAAGCACTCCGTCTCCAGATTAAGGTTACTCCCGTTCGGGTCATGCCTGATAGCGACCACCATTGATTCATGATGGTTTCCCCGCTCTATCATTTTGAGGCCTATGTGATCCACTCTGTCCATTAAAAGCTTTCCGTGTCATGAAATTTGCTTAACCCACTCTTGAAGTGAAAAATGACCCATAGGGATCTAGCATGACCACGCCTAACCCCTCCCCATAAGGGGTGAAGGGGTCACCTTCGATGTAGCAATGCCTGAAGATGATATGATCAGAGCCCACGTTGTAATTACATTATGGGATAGCGTGGCCACGCTGGGCCTCCCTGTAGCTACGTGAAGGTTACCTTAAGCGTAATCATGCCCGAAAGAAGCAAGACCACGCCACAAGGCAGTGAGCATGGAAGAATTATGCTAGGGATTTGGCATAACCATGATTGAGCCCGCTGGCAGAGCTAAGTGACCACTCCGGCCAACCCAGATTTCAAGCTTTGGCTTGGTGCCCTAGGCGGCATGCTACCATGACCCAAATTTTCAGGCCTTCCCTGAACTTGGGGAGATTTCCTTGGGATTATGAAAAGGCTGGGGGATTAACCATTTTTGGCATTTCCTAAGTACTCTTGATTAGCCATTTTTTACTTAATTAAAGGGAACTTTAAGGATTTTTCATGAGGAGGCTGGTTTAAGCTTCCTCTCTTCCTCATTTCGCCCATCTCTTCATTTCAGTTTTGGGTCTGGTTAGGAGAGCTTGGGAGAGCACTAGGGAGAACTCTATCTTCTTCCTTATGGAGATTAGGATTTTATTAGAGCTTAGAGCTTCGAGCAAGGAAAAAGGAGGGAGACTCTTCATATTCCTTAAATAAGCTTAAGGGAGTTGGTTATCTCCAAACTTCTCCTTGCTCTTATTCCATTACTTCTTTTCAGTGTGTGAGGAGTGATTTGTGGGGAAGAGCTTGGCTAGCAAGGAAGCAAGGTGTCTCCTTCCCTACACTAAAACAGAAATTCATCCTAACTTGGGGAAGGATCGTTAGATCGCGTGTATCATGAATGGAAGGCTATGATGACGTCAGACAAGGAGATTATCTGTGAATGCACCGCTACCCCTGAACCGCGTTGGCCAACCAGAGGACGATGCGTGGGAGCTTCAATTCGCCATAGAATGAGTTGGCGCCGACGTGGATAAAGAGAAAAATAGGGTATTTAATGAATTAATTAACTCATTCTAACTTTAAAAATACATAACTTGGTGTAGAAAAACTACAAAAAATAAAAGAAAAATACTCTCTTGCTCAGTGAATAGAGGAGAACAATGTGGAAATAGTTTGAAGTCCATTTGATGTGTATTTTATTTTTAATTAATTAAATGTTGTTTTAGGTCTTTTGATTCTCCATCCATTTAAACATTTCACCATGACATGTCGTTGTATGTTGTTTGTAGCCTCTGTCATGGAGGATCTCCCTTGATTTTTCCAAGGTCAGAGGAGACCTCCATGGGGAGATCTCTATTTTTCAAATTATCATGCATGTTTAAATATAAAAATTATAAAAATTAGCATGTTGTTTAGACAATTCCAAAAATATTTTGGTAGGTTCCCTGTAACTAAAGGACCATAGGAAAAATACCAATTTGATTTAACCCATTAAAAATCATCATAACTTTAATCAACTCATTAAACCTAAAGAAAAGTAAATAAAATTAAATATGAATGAAAATAGCTTAAAAATTATTCTCCACTGTGGTTTAGGGTCAGAGGAACCCCCATAAAAAAATTGAAGTTATTTGGAATTGATTTAACCACATAATTGAATTTCCTAAGTTAAATGACATATTTGACATTAATATGATTTTTAATAAATAAAATACAAGTAAAAAAATTATTAAAATGGTTTTTGGAGTTCCTCATGACCAGTGGAATTTTATAAAATAAAATTGTAATTAAAACAAACATTTCATTTTTGAATCTAAAATTTAATTTTAAAATATTTAAAGTAATTAAAAAATAATAAAAATCAATAAAATGTTAAAAATCACTAAATTGTCACATTTGGTCTCCTGATCATTCATGAACTATCAAAATAATTTTTCCCGAGTCTCAAAGTCAAGATATTAATTTTCAACGGCTAAATTAATTTTTGAAGGCTAAAAAATGAATTTCTTTAAATTTCCACTAAATTAATTCTAAAAATTAAAATAAAAATAAAAAAAATGTGAAATTTGTTCCTTTGGGTTCTCTGAACTCAGAGAGATTTAAGAAAAATATAAAACTTAATTTTCAACCTTTAAAATATTTTATAATTAGTTAAGATTCCAGAAATTAAAATATTTCTAATAATTAAATTAAAGCTCAAAAAATAATGAAATTTGGTCCAAGTGGTTCTCATGTCTAGGCCTACCTCCAGTAAAACTTTCAGAGCTATAGGTTCTGATTTGGTCAAGTTATTGAATTTTCATTGAAAACATCTATTTTGCATTAAAATAAATATATAAATTAAATTAAAATTTGAAAAATAATGCATTTTCTCCTCCAAAGTTTTAATTAACCCATTAGTAAGACATCATAAAAATTTCAAAGTCATTTGAGTTAAATTTGATAAATTATGAGGTGATAATGCTCTAGGGGCAAAGTTGTAATTTTTAGATTTTATCCTTAATTAATATTTATGCTTAATCAAAGGGTAAAATGGGTAACTAACGATACTAAATGACATATTGAAATGATTGAAACATTAGGGAATAAATGGTAGAAATCCACTTCAACTTTGTCACATCAAAAATAAATGTATAATTTTCTTAATTATTTTAATTTGGAAAGATAATCAAACTGAATGATCCTAAAGACAGGGGTTGACTTTGGAAATTAATAATTCACTGATTTAACAGCCCTAAATGACATTTTGAATAATAGTCCAATATTTTGATAAAAAAAAGAGACTAAACTAACATAACTTACCTTTTTCTGAATAGAATACAAACCTATTAACTAAATCTTAAGGGCTTAGTAGTGAGTTAGGTATAATCAAACTTTGTTAAAAGAAGTCTAGAAAAGTGAACATAATCAAACTTCAAATACTTGGAAACACTACAAGCCCAATTCTGAAATTAATTGGCTAAATTTCCTTAGTAAATTAACTTTTCCCCCAAAAAGATTTTCACCTACATAACTCCTAAATTGAATAACAAATTATAATTACCTCATTTAAAGGGATAATCAAAACATTAATCCACTAATCATAAGGGTATGAAATAGATAAATCATTTAATAACTATGATAAGTCCAAAAATGAACTCAAGAAAGCTCAAAAGGATTGTGAGATATCTAGGTACTCCCTGGATCTTCTCACAAGTCTTCTGGACACCTTGTAGGACTACTGAACCTATCTTACTTATTAAATGAAAAGATATCTCAAATGAACAAATATGACCCACCAAGTTATGACATATGATTTAGAAAGCTTGTGACGAACCTATCTATAAGCTTTACTTTCCTGCAAATTATAAATGCTTATTCCAAAAGACACTAAAGTGTTAGGTGGAAGAATGAGAAGACTCATCAGGTACGCTTTTATAAGTTTATATTACCTTCCTTTTGTACTTCATTTACTTTACTTTTATTGCTTATAAGCTTGCTTGTTAAACAACAATGTCACCTTGCATGAAAACCAAAACTTTTAGGATGACCACAAAACCAATATTAAAACAAGACAAGATAAAATTCACCGCCACAATATTTAAAATATAAAAAAACTCAAAATTTAATCACAAACAAAACAAAAAAAATCACAATTACAACTAAATTAAAATATCTTTATCGGATGATCGAGAATATCTCGAAGAATGCAACCTACGGCTCCTAACTAGATTTCCCACGGTATAAATGAAAGTATGGAACAAATTTAGTTGAGATTAGTAAATTCATTTGGAATAAGTGAATCCGAAGAAAATAGTGGTGCCGGAATGAGGGAACCGTGGGATCCTAACCAGTGTCGCTATAATCAACCTTAATATTCCCCGAAATAAGACATTAAGACACCTCAATTCAAAAATTTCCAAAACATGACACTTTTCTTTTCTCTTCATTTGACACTTCTTTAAACTAAACATGCTAAAACGAGAAGCTTGGAGCACGCACAGTGGGTAGCATGTCCATCTTCAACAGAAAAACTCCTTAAAAATAAACAACAAGTCATAGGACTTCGAGGTAGCTCGCCTAGTGCAGCATAAACCCTTACTTTATCCCTTTAGGCTTTTATACTTCGTGCAATATAAGCCCTAACTCATCTTAGGTTCCGAGGTTGTCATCAGGCATGACATAATTGGTCCTATCTTCCATGCAATTCACATGATCGACATCAAGTGAATGCAATCCCTAAATAATTAAATTGGCAAGATGAAACATCAAATAAATATCTCAAATTGGAGCCAAACAATAGGGTAGTTTGGGAAAACACCAAGATCTCTCTTGGATCTATGTCTTTCCCCTAGTCTTCTTCCTTTGGATTCCTACAATAATAATTTCGAAATTTGAGCCACTCACCTATCGAATTTCCTACTATCACATTTTTTTGAAGAATCATACCTTTTTGGAAATCATAAATATAAATATTTCCTGATCTATATCAAGAGTTTTCTAAGGTAACCTTGGTTATCTAAGATATAATTAACATAGGAGCTTGCCCTTATAGGAAACTCAAAGACCGCGGATAAATATAAACTCTATCTAATTCCTTCATATTAGATAGGGGAAATTGTCGATCAACATGAATGGTTTGCAGACTAAATGGATGTCATGAATTCTTTAATTTATTTGATCAAACCTCACCAGTAAGCAATGTATCTATTCTTCGGGATAGATATATGTTTTGTTGTGAAGTGCTCGATTATTTAAATTATTGATTATATGGGATTGGTTTGATCTCAAATTTTCAAATTAAAAATAATATTTTCTAAAAATTATATATAGATAGATATATATATAATTAAATTTTCATTCCCCAACCAACCTCCTTGCATGCCGACAGGATGCTACGAAAAATTATAATTTAGGCTCTTTAGGACCTTAAGATTTTAAGCTTTCCTACAAAAATTCTCATAACAATTTCAAGATAAATTAAAATTTAGGATTAAAAGATTTATGATTTTTTAAAACCTACCTTTTACTTTCATGCATGTCCTTCAGGCCGGTTTTAAAATGGGTTGCATAACATGACCTTCACCTAATGTCATAATTAATAGGGCTTCTACAATATCTAAGGGCTGCTCTAGATAACAGCATCATTTGCATGTCCTGAGAAGATGCTCCCATGCTTCTCCAAACCGACTGGTCCAACATAGATTTCCACTTAGGTAGTTTTCCAGCATGCATAGGTTGTTAAATGTCTCCCCGATCCAGATGGGTTGTAAGTTCTTTTGTCAGGAGCGTTGACCCGATATAAATATATGCGTACTAAAATCTTCTTCCCCGGCAACAATGCCAAAAACATGACCCGAAGTCCTCTGAAGATCAACGTACTAATTAATGCTTTCAAAAATATATGTTATAAATAATAATAGCGACTAGTGTATATAAATATAATTTTATGGAAAATATTTTACACACTAGGGGTTCTACGCAAGTATACGTATCGTTTCAAGTAATATAGTGCCTTGAAACAAAGACCCTAATATCGATCCCACGAGGAGAGAGTTATAGATATTTAAATATTTTTATTTTAAAGTATTTCTTTTATAATTTTTAATTTACTAGATGCAATAATAAAGCGAGAATAAAATAATTGATGTAAATAAGCAATAAGAAAGCAACTTTCTCCCTTTAAATTAATCCAAGATTTTCTAAGATAATGATAATATTCGTGGAGAATATAAATTTATGGTATTGTGCCAAATAGAAGCATTCATATTCTTTACCCTTGGATCCAGGTGCAAAGAACATTGGCTAGCCTATAGATCAGGTCCGGATGTATTGTTAGTAGAATGGGTTAACCTAGGCTCACACTACTAGATGTCCAAGGGTGGCTATGGTCGGCCCTACTAGTGACCCTTTCCTTTTCTATAAACCAAATCACAAGAATTTAGTCTGTCACTTTAAAAACTTATCAATTCTATGCCCATTATATAATATCTTCCTATTTATTTGCACTTCACCTTGAATAACCCGCACAAGGCCTTCGACTACCCAAGGATTCATGTGATATCTTCAAGTTAAGAATTCATCTCCTTCTAGGTCTCAAAACTCTTCAACAGGTTTTAAAAATTTAAATGGCCAATTTAAATAGTAAATTAAGAACCAGGTATTAATATCATCACAATGTTTTGAAAATATATGATTTTTAATTCTCCAACGAATTTTGTATTATCTTATTTATCTTTTCATAATTGAAAGGATAAAGTAAAGTAACTACTCAGAACACATTGAAATTAAATAAAAAAACATAATAAATAAACTTTGAATCAAAAAAAAAATACTTATCTTAGATGTTTCTCCTACCGAACTTCGATTCCTACCGACTCCACAGCGTAATGAACTACAGATGCACCAACTCTTTCAAACTCTGAATACAAACTCTTAAATAAACTCACTAATTTATGAAGGAAAGTAAAAAGGTGGCCCTAATATGATCTCTCTAATTCTCTCTCTAGATAGGACTCTAGATAGGGAGGGGTAGATGGGGCGTTTTTCTCTGAAGGAATACCCTCCTATTTATAGGCTTCAAGGGTTGCCTCAAGGCACCTCTTCAAAATGTGTCTACATTCAATGAATCTTCTAGAAGGTGTATCTGGCGCCTAGGCGCCTGACACCGCATCCAGTTCTTCGCACCTCTTCACTTTGGATCGCACCTCTTCGCGATTAAAACTGTTTTGAAGCGTCCAAATACATTGTATCACATGTCCTATAAACTAGGAACAACTGCCAGTCTTTTAGAAGGTCCAATAACCGCCCACACCGTCAAAATAACAGCCCAAAAGTCGTTAAAAACTTAACAGTTTTCTGTATCGAGCTGGCGCTTAGGCGCCAGGCCAATAATTTCGACAATTTTGCATTTTGGCTTTATTTTTGCTCCTTTTTGCTCCTTTTTGCTCCTTTTTCATATTTTTCTCCTTCTTGAATATTTTTGCATCACCTACATCCAAAAACACAAAAATACCTTTCATTAAAGCATAATATCCTTAAAATTTAATAAAAATTAAGGCATAAAAATAGGTATTTTTTCTTGGATCAAAATCCCCCAAACTTAAACGTTACTTGTCCTCAAGTAACCCTTTTTACTATATAAAATGTATAACATTTGGAATAAAAAGATAAATATTTAAGACTCCTTATGATTTTTGATTTTATAAAGGCTTTAGTAAATCATTAACCAAATTTCACTAACTAAGTTTAATTTTAAGAATTTAAATAATATTCTAACTACCAAATCATAAGACTTCAAAAATTTTTCATTCACTTCGAAAATAATTGTTGTTTATTATATTAAGATCACATTAATTATTCACAAAAAAAAGATCTTTATGAAATTCTTTTCTAATAAAAATACATGCATAAAAATTAAGTAATAAATGTAATCAGTTTTCTTTTTATAAGTTAATTCAAGTGAAGCCAATTTTTTATTAGACATTTCCTCAAGCTTCTCCTCTCTTTTTCTTCTTTTTTTTTTTTTAAAGAGAGGATTACTATATCTGGATAGCCTGTTAATGGTTTTGAACTTCACTATCCTTAGCTTATATTTTCAAACTTATACATTTTCACTTAATTATTATAACATAAATAAATTTCAAAAAGAATTTCAATCTATTTTTTTTCAAGTTATAATTTTTTATTTCTTAATACTTCTAAAATTCAATTATATCTACTATGAATAGAAAAATTTCTTAATCTTATTCTTCTTTAAGTTGAATAATTCTATTCTTAAAATCAATCAAAGTCATTAAAATTTTTGGTTAAGTCTACTAAATTATTTATAATTTCAAAAATTTAAGTGATCTTAAATAGATTCTTCATTCCTCATGTTATGTTAAAAATTTTTATTTTAAGAAAATATTAGTTCTTTAAGGACAAATAAAATTTAAATTTGAATGTATTTTCCCTTTCCCCCAAACTTAAGTTTTGGTCTGTCATAAAAAAAAAAATTTTTAAGTATGAGAGAAAGAAAAACATAATTTTAAAAAGGAATTTTTCTAAGTATGTAAAAAAAACATTCTAGAAAGAAAAATTTACTTCTACACATGCTTTTATGAATAATACTGAAATAATGAAGCAGGTATAAAAGTAAGCAGGCTCATTAATAATTAAATTAAATGACTATACTACTTAAAAAAACAGAACAACATTACTAACTACTAAATAGTAAGCTGAAACAGGAATAAATATAAATTTATCCAAATTTCAATCTTAAACACAATACATTAAAAATACTCTAACAACAATCTTAACATCAAATAATTCACACAAAGTAAATAAACAAATCTAAACTAGCAAACAACAAAAAACAATCGATACTGGCAAACAAACTAAACTAACAACAGACTTAGCACATTTCAGAGGTAAATCAGGGCACTAATCACTGTCTGTAGCCTCAGCATCGTCATCATCACCAAAAGAAAACTCAACATCCTTAGGATCAACGTAGGGTGAGAAACTAGGAAAGGTAGGAAACTGAACATCATGCTCTCCCTTCAGGAATCTAACGAGAGCTTCATCATACTCAGCATCATAACTACTCTTCCTCTGGATATACTCAGATAAATTTTCAATTTTCTTATCAATAGAATCAACTCTGCAGTGAGTTTGAAATAACTCATGCTGCTGCTCTAGAAACTGATCATGCATCGATTCCCAAAAACTAAATGGTGGCTCAGTAGTAGAAATAGAAGGTCTGGAAGTAGAAGGTCTGCCTGAAGTGTGTGTAGAAGTAGAAGGAGCGGTCGATCTCTTCCCTCGAAGACTATCATAGATACTAACACTCTCCTGCCCAATTGGCTTTGTAGACTTCAGCTTCTCCTCAGAAATATCAGCAGTGACTCCATTACTAACACATAAAGAATAAATCAAAGATGGGAATCCCAGTCCCACAGAAGTGCTGGATCTAGCAGTAGACTCCACAGAATCATAAATAATATTGCCGACATCTATCGGCTTCCTCTTCTGAATGCAATAGTTTAAGATAGGTCGATCTCTGGTGACTTCACTCTGGTGGTTGGAAGGTAGAAGTCTTACAGAAATAAAATAATGTCAAGCCTTTGAAACACCATTTAATTTGGAGGATTTGAAATTTACCCGTTTTTCATTTCGGATCTTTCAGGCTCCAGTGTCGTCAGTCAAATAAGCAATAATCATCTCAAGATCTCCCTCAGATGGAGATAATCCAAAATAGTGGCACTCAATGGTAGGTGGCAGTCCATAAAACACATTGATCCTCTCTGGAGAAAATCCTATTCCAGTACCTCTGACGAAGACTTCGTAGTCTTCCGCATCTAAAAAGTTAGCATAAAATTCGCGAACGACTGGAATAACAGCAACAGCAGTGAAATAACAGAATCGTTGCCAGTTATGCGCAACGCTTGTGTTCTCAATCTTTTCACCCGGATTGTAAAAACTTCACTCCGAGATAAACTTTCTCAACGTCGCAAATTCGTGATATCAAAAATGCGCTGCCGCAGTCGCGAACTTGCTATTGTCAAAATTTTCTCGTCCCTTCCCTCGTTTAGATTTCAGTGCCATCTAAACGTGAAAGAAAATAAGAACAAATTTAGGAATCAAATATTTATACTCTTTTTAAGTTTAAGAAACTTAAAATAAGTTTAAAAATCCAAATAGAATATCTAAAAAAAAAAATTTTTCTTAAAATTTCAGTTTTTAGCAAAACATAGGAAAAACTGTGGTGAAAATTGAAAATAAATGGATTAGAGTGTAGATCTGACCTCGAGACGAAGAAATCAAGTGATCGCGCCCAAATACTTGATGTTTTAACCTCAAAATGGATCTAAGAGGTGTATTTTCACGAAAATTGGGAAGAAGATGAAGCTTAGGCGTCATTAATGGCTAATGGGGTTTATATGGTGTTTTTCGGGTAAGCAGGCCGAACCGGCGCTTAGGCGCCGAATTCTGGCGCCTAGGTGCCAGACTCGCCTTTCACAAAAATCACTCTAAAAATTTTATTTTCCACCAAAATTCATAAATTCAACTTCCAATGACTCATATTTGAATAGGGCTTCAGTTTGTAACTTCCAAAACAATTTCCAAAAATTTTAAAAATTAAATATTAAATCCACCAATCAAACACAAGGTTTAAATCAAACTTCTCTAATTTCCATTTATAATCTTCAATATTGGCTCAATTCACTTCAGATAAGTATAATATAATGATTCAAGTCCTAACACACAATGAAACAACACAATTTGAAAACAAATACAACACACATTGAACATGAAAGCAAATACACAAACAAACACAATCGATTCACTAAATCGATACAACGACTCACTAGATAAATCACGATCTCAACAAATCACTATCTAATTTCCATTATCTTCACAATGAAGATTGCTTGGCCTACTAAGGAAGAATACTAACGCTCTCGGAAAATTCGTAGCCGTTTTCTCGTCGATCCACTTGTTTTTCGCATACATCTCCACATGAGCATCTTGATAAGCCGCTAGATGATCAAATTGGAGTTTCGCTTGCCATTCCAGATGTTCAATCTGATGATACATCTCATGAAGGCGATCTCCAATGCTTTTGAAATCCGCTTCAAATTTATCAAGACGACTAGAAATTTTCTCCAAACTTACAACGATGAAACCATTGAAGTGGGGTTGAGGATCTTTTGGATCTTTGTCTCTAGTCTCTTCTCCAAGATTTCTACTCTCCATTTCTTCCAAAATCCTCTCTAATCTCTCAAAAATGGAGTGTATGGGTTGATTTAAAGTTGAAAATCGTGTAAAAAACTGAAAGTTTTCGGTTTTAACACGACCCAGTAACCGTGGCGCTTAGGCACCGAATCTGGTGCCTAGGCGTTGGACCCATCGATAAACAGCTAATTCTGGCGCTTAGGTGCCGAATTCTGGCACCTAGGCGCCGGAACCATGTTTGACTCCGTTTTGCCTAACGTCAAATTTCTAGGTTTCGTTCTCCAAAAATAGGTAAATTATAATGGTAAGATCAGAACAATCTCAATAACACAATTATACATAATTTCAATGAAGGTTAACTTGATCTCCTTTTTACTCGCATAAGAATTGGAGTGATCCAAAGTCAAAACTTTATATACTTCAAGATAATTTTTAATTTTCTGAAGTTATATAAAATTAATCAAGACCGAGGCATAACCATACATCAAAAATGTAAAAACACACTAAAATAAAAATCTATGGGTTGCCTCCCATAAATCGCTTGGTTTAACGTCGTTAGCCCGTCCTAAGTAATTCTTTAATCAGGTTGACTTAATTCATAAGCCTCTTTATAAATCTTTTTAATATCTCCCAAACAAGGCTTTAATCTTAATCCATTAACTTTAAAATTTTTCCCGTTTTGGGGTCTTTAATATCCACAGCTCCATATTGGTATACTTTTTCAATTATATATGGTCCTATCCATTTTGATCTCAATTTTCCAGGAAAAAGTCTTAAACGAGTATTAAATAGTAATACTTCTTGTCGAGGCTCAAATATTTTTCCTGAAATCTTTTTATCATGTAATACCATCATTTTCTCTTTATAAATTTTTGCATTATCATATGATTCATTTCTTATTTCATCCATCTCATTTAATTGCAATAATCATTTTTCTTTTGCAGTATTCAAATCAGAATTAAACTCCTTTATCGCCCAATAAGCTTTATGTTCAAGTTCAACAGATAAGTGACAATGTTTTCCAAAAACTAACCGGTAAGGTGACATTTTGATTGGTGTCTTATAAGATGTTCTATAAGCCCATAATACAGAATCAAGTCTATCATCCCAATCAGTTCTTTTAGGATTAACAGTCTTCTCTAAAATTCTTTTAATTTCTCTATTTGATACTTCAGCCATTCCACTTGTTTGTGGGTGATATGCGATTGCAATTTTATGTTTGATTCCAAATTTTTGCGGTAATGATCGAATTCTTATATTTCTAAAATGACTTCTACCATCCGTGATAATTACCTTAGCATTCCAAATCTTGAAAAAATCATCTTATTTAAGAATTTAGATACACTTTTGGAGTCACGATTAGGCAAAGCTACGAACTTCAATCCACTTTGAAACATAATCAACTCGCTAATAAAATATAAATTTTTCCAGATGATGGTACAAATGGTCCCATAAAGTCTAAACCCCATATATTAAAAATTTCAACTTCCAATATATAGTTTAAAGGCATTTCATCTTTCTTGGATATATTTCCCATTCTTTGACATCGATCACATGTTTTAACATAATGTCTCACATCTCTGAATAAAGTAGGCCAATAAAATCCTGAATTTAAAATTTTAAATGCAGTTTTATCTATTCCAAAGTGTCCTCTAAAATCGGAATCCTGACATTTTTGAATAATAGCAAAAGTTTCTTCATAAGGTACGCATCTTCGAATTATAGAATCTCTTCCTAATTTAAATAAATGAGGATCTTCCCAAATATAATATTTAGCATTATTTTTAAATTTCTTAATAAATTTTTCATCCAATCCATAAGGTAGAATATTGCTAACTAAATAGTTAACTATATCCGCATACCAAGGTTTTTGGTATCCTTGAATAACATATAAATGTTCATCAGGAAATTTCTCGTTTATATTTTTTTCAGTAATAACATCATTCTTAATTCTAGTAAATGATCAGCAATTTGGTTGTCCGTTCCTTTTCTATCCACTATTTGAAAATCAAATTCTTGTAGAAGTAAAACCCATCTTATTAGTCTAGGTTTAGCATCCTTTTTTGACATTAGATATTTAATAGTGGAATGATCGAGTATAAACTATGCATTTAGTACCAAGAAGATAAGGTCTAAATTTATCGAAGACATATACTATAGCTAGAAGCTCTTTCTCGATAGTAGTGTAATTTCTTTGAGTTTCGATAAGAGTTTTACTACCATAATATATAACTTTGAAAGTTTTCTCATATTTTTGTCCCAATACAGCTCCAATTGCAAAATCACTTGCATCTTACATTAATTCAAAAAATTTATTCCAATTAGGTGCAACAATGATAGGTGCAGTTATTAATTTTTCTTTTAAAATATTAAAAGCATTAACACAGTCTTTGTTAAATTCAAATTTAGCATCTTTTTCCAATAAACGACAAAGAGGTTTAGCAATTTTTAAAAAATCATTTATATATCTTTTATAAAATCCAGCATGACCTAGAAAACTTCTCACATCAGTAACAGTAGTAGGTGGTTGTAATTCAGCAATAATTTTCACTTTTGCTTGATCTACTTCCATCCCTTTTGTGAAACTTTGTGACCAAGTACAATGCCTTCGCGACCATGAATTGACATTTTTCCCAGTTAAGAACTAAATTTGTTTCTTCATATCTTTTCAGAATTTTGGAAATATTTTCCAAACAAGATTCAAAAGAAGTTCCAAAAATTGAAAAATCATCCATAAATATTTCAATTCCTTTGTTAATCAAATCACAAAATATTGACATCATACAACTTTGAAAAGTTGCAGGTGCATTAAATAAACCAAAAGACATTCTTCTAAAGGCAAATGTTCCATAAGAACTTGTAAATGTTGTTTTCTCTTGGTCCTCAGGAGCGACAGGTAATTGATGATAACCAGAATATCCATCCAGAAAATAGAAATATGAGTGTCCAGCTAATTTATCAAGCATTTTATCCAAGAAAGGTTAAGGAAAATGATCATTTCTAGTGGCGTCATTTAATTTCCTATAATTAATGCAAATTCGCCATCCAGTAACTTGTCTCGTAGGAATTAGTTCATTTTTATCATTGACAATAACTGTTACTCCTCCTTTCTTTGGAAAACAATGAATAGGACTTACCCATTGGCTATCCGAAATAGGATAAATAATACCAGCATCTAACCATTTAACAATTTCTTTTTTAACAACCTCTTTCATGATAGGATTTAATCTTCTTTGCGGTTCAATAGTAGGTTTAAAATTTTCTTCCATTAAAATTCTATGCATATGTCGGCATATTTTTAGGTTATGTGTTGTATTTTAAAAAGGGGTCGCCTATAGAAGTTGTCGGCGAATTTTAAATTTTAAATTTAATTTAAATATATATATATAAAGTTTTAGAAAGAAACATTTGATTTTGAAAATAACTTTAAGTTTGAAAATTTTAAGATATGAAGTCAAATCAATCTCACATCCCAAATAGTTTATATAAACGAGCACTGCATCACAAACCGTATATCTATTCCAAAGAAAAGATACATTGCTTGATGATGGGGGCTCGGTTAAATAAACTAGAAGATTTGTGACATCCTTTTGGTCTGCGAACCAACTTTATAAGCCGACAAGTTCCCCTGCTTAATATAAATGAATTAAGAAGGGTTTATATTACCTGGGTTCTTAAAGTTCCCTATAAGGGCAAGCCCCTATAGTTAATTACATCTTAAATTACGGGAATCATTTAAGAAAACTCTCAATAATGGTCAGTGGTTTTGCTTTCAAGAATTTCAAAGTTTAAGGTTTCAAATGATTAAATTTTGGAAATTTCAATAGGGAATGGATCAAATTTGGAACAGTTTGTTTCAAGAATCCAAAGGAAGAGAAGTATGAGAAGTTGATGATCCAAGAAAAATCTTGGCAACTTCCCAAACTATCCTATTATTTGGCTTTGAGTTTAAGAAAATTATTTAATGTTGCAATCCTGCCAATTTTATTTATTTAGGTCTTATATTTGTATGATATAATCACACAAATAGCCTCGAAGATGTGAGGGTTTATATCGTACCAAACGACTACCTCGGAGTCCTAAGACTAGTTAGGGCTTAATTTACATGACATAATCATGCAAATGCCTAACAAAGAGTTGAGGATTTATGTTGCACTAGGCAAACTACCCCGAAGTCCTATGGCTTGGTTATTTAATTCTAAGAATGGTTTACTTGATGTAGACCCGAGTTTTGCTGATGACGATGGTCGTGCTGCCCACCATGCTCCGAGCTCCTTGTAATTGCAGAGGTTTAGTTTTAGAAAATGATAATCAAGAGATGAGAGAAGTGTTTTGGTTTAGAGAAATCTTAGAGTCCAAATGTCTTTAATGTTTTAATTAAAACAAATCTTAAAGTTGTTTAAACAGAACCAATTAAGATCCCACGGTTCCGTCATCCCGCACCGTTATTTTCATCGAATTCACTTAGTCCAGATGAATTTGCTAAACTCAACTGAATGAGTTCCATACTTTCTTTTAGACCGTGGGAAATCCCATTAGCAACTCGTGGGTTACATCATCCGAGGTATTCCTGATCATTCAATGAGACGTTTTAATTTAGTTGTGATTGTAGTTTCGTTGTTCTGTTTGTTATTAAATTTTGAGTTGTTTTATATTTTGGAATGTTGTGGCGGTGAATTTTATCTTGCAATGAATTTTAATTTAGTTTTGGTTTCAGTTCAGGGACTATCCTAAAGGTTTTGGTTTTCATGCAACAGTTTTATTTATCATGCAAGAAAAGTAAAGTACAGTGCATGTAAGTAAATTGCAATAAAGTAAACTGCAATAAAATAAAAGCGTATCTAGAGGGTCTTCCCGTCATCCCAAGCTGCACTTAAAACACATGTTAAGGCATTTAAATATTTCAACGTGATAATCTAGGTAAAGCTAAGGGAAGGGTTTTGGTTGTCTACCAAATTCCTAATCCTATAACTAGTCATCTCCTATGACGTCTAGGTTCTTGGTTTGGTTTAAGGATGATTTTCTTCATCAAAGAACAATTAAATTCAGTTGTTCTTCTAAAACATCCCGTCGTATTGAGGAAGTGCTTTGGACGAGTCCTAAACATCTTTTCAATATTTCTGGGATTTGTTTTGAGTCCAAGTAAATTTAATTGCACAGGTGAATTAATCATCCAGGAGTTTAGTTAAACTTTATCTCTTGCTCAGTGAACTTAGGTATTTGATTACCTGATGAATGAAGTGACATCTCACTTAATACTCTA
The DNA here is from genome assembly GCA_022702705.1 of Papilionanthe hookeriana x Papilionanthe teres. NCBI lineage: Eukaryota > Viridiplantae > Streptophyta > Magnoliopsida > Asparagales > Orchidaceae > Papilionanthe > Papilionanthe hookeriana x Papilionanthe teres. The sequence goes on along the minus strand of CM040423.1, from coordinate 64,032,503 downwards.
TTTAAGAGTTATAATAATTAAAACCTTTAAGGGCAAGTTGGTTTATTGAGAATTTTAATCAAATTTGAGTTAGTGATTTAAAGTGTTTTAGTTTGATTATGAGGTTTTAATTAATAATTTTAAGTTTGGAATAGTGTTCAAATTATTTTAGATTTAATTCTTAAAGATTTCATTTAGGTTTGTTGTTAAATGATTTTAATTTAATTTAATTTAATTTTAATTAATTTTATTTAATTTTTATTTAAAATTTAGTTTAATTTAAATTTTATTTAATTTTAATTTAATTTTAATTGAATTTTAATTTAATTTTAATTTAATTTTATTTAATTTTATTTAATTTTATTTAATTTTATTTAATTTTAATTTAATTTAATTTTAATTTAAATTAAATTTAATTTAATTTAATTTTAGTTTTAATTTTGATTTTAATTTTAATTTTAATTTTTAATTTAATTTTAATTTTTAATTTAATTTTAATTTAATTTTAGTTTTAATTTTAGTTTTAATTGTAGTTTTAATTGTTAATTTGGATTATTATTTTAATTTTTAATTAAGAATTAAATATTGTTAAAGTGACTTATTTAGGGATTTTTAAATTAAAGAACAAATATCCTCTTAATAATATCCCTATTTTAATAATCCAAATTTTAAATATATTCTTTCCAAAATTTAAATCATTTAATTAATTAAAGTTTCATTTTGATATTTTCAAAGTGTTTAATGGGTTTCTACCCTTAATTTCCCTAAGTTTCAATCATCCAAGAGAAAATTAAAATCAAATATTTTACCCCCCCCCCCAATTTGATTGAACCTAAAGTTTTAATTAAGGGTTAAAATTTTTAATTACCTTTATGCCCTTTTAAGCTTATATATTTCATAACTCACTAAATTGAGCTCAAATGAATTTGAAATTTTTATGTCACTCACTTGTCAATTAAGACATTAGAGGAGAAAATGTGATTTTTCTGAATTTATATTATTTATACAATTATTTTTAGTAGAAAATAAGGGTTTTCAAAGAAAATTCAACAACATGACCAAGGAAAGGTTTCTGTCCTTAAGAAAACTATGGGATGTTCCTAATGACCAGAGGACCTCTTGGACCAATTTTTGTGATTTTTTGAATTATATTTTATTTATTATAATTATTTTGAGTTTTAGAGTATTAATTAATTTTAAAATAAAATAAAAGTTGAAAAATAGATTTTATATTTTTCTTAAATCTCTCTGACCTCAAGGAGTTCAGAGGAATAAATTTTGTAATTTTGTAATTTTTCTTTGATTTATTAGAATTATTTTAGTGAAAGAGGTTAAAAACAAATTTTTTTAATATTAGAAATTACATTAAGCTTTTAAAATTCAATATCTTACCCTAGGGACTTAGGAAAAATATTTGGTTTGTTCCTAAGTGATTAGGAGCCAAAATGTAACATTTCTATGATTTTTAATATTTTTATGAATTTTATTATTTTTTAATTATTAAAATATTAAAATACTGTGAAAAATTAACTTTTTTAGAAAATTCCAATTTTAATTTTCCTGAACTCCCCTGATATCAGAGAAGCTTCAAAACCATTTTTGTGAATTTTTTAAAAGTATTTTTAGAGTTATGAATTTTTAAAGTTCCATTTTGCTTATGAGGCTTAATCAACCCATTTGGTGGGGCTAATCAAATCCAATTGGTTTCAAAATTTTATGTAAGGTTCGTCTGACCCTAAAGAGCAATGAAAAATTGTTTTCAAGTCAATTTGTTGTGTGGTTAACCCTAATTAAATCAAATTCAATTTTAGGTATTTAGGCCAATTAAGGTTATTATGTATGAATTAACACTAAATATATTTTTCATAGGGTCCTCTGGTCCTAAGAAACATCACCAAATTTTCCTAGAATTTATTTTACAACATGCTAATTATTGGAATTAAAATACCTAAAACAGTGACTTGAAATTGAAAATTCAATAACTTTTCACAGGGATGGCCTCTGACCTTGAAAAATTCAGGGGATGTCCCCAAGATTAGAGGCTTCAAAAGCCCTATGGTCTCATGCCATGGTGAATTGTCTATGCAAATGAAGAATCAAAATACTGAAAACAGTAAATAAATTATTAAAAATAAAATACTCATTCAATTAACTTGATTTCTTTTCCACATTATTCTCCTCTGTTCATTGAGCAAGAGGGTATTTTTATTTTTTTTTTGCGATTTTTCTATGCAAAGGTATGAATTTTCTAAGTTCTGGTATTTAAATAATTCAAAAATACCCTAATTTCCTACTTATTCGACTCGGCGCCACGTCAACCTACGGCGGATCGAAAGCCCACGCGTCGCACTCCCATTCGAAGCCGCCACTTCAGTCAGCAGCCACGCGTCCCGCGGTTCATGTGCCAGTGCGCCGTCCGACTTGATCTCGACCGTCCTCTCGATACACGCGCGATCCAACGGCTCCTGGTCATCGTCTACGACTGGTGTGCACCCGTGACCGTCCTCACTAAAACCCTAAGATCTCACTCGATTCTCAATGGATTTTTGTGTTCTTATGCTCTATGGATTCGTCTTGAAGAGACGAACACATCCATACAGTTTATAGGCTATGAAATTAACTTAAACAAAATGGAGAATCGTCGGAAGCTCGGGAGGAAGAGTGAGTTCATACCTTTTCTCAGAGAAGTGAAGCTTCGATCTGAGAGTTTTGTCACCTTCGATTGAGTCCAGGCAAGCTCCAGATGAAGTCTCTAGCTCTGGGGAATTGTCTAGGTATGAAAGTGACCAAGGCCGATCACAAAGCTTGGAGGCTGGAAGCAATGGTCGGCCCGGTGAGGGGGCTTTTGTCTGGGAACTTCTCCTCCCGGTCCGGTGAAGGTGTAGGACCAATAAATTTGGAGATTGGCTCACCGTGGTGAAGTGTCCTGTTTTTGGGTGGATTTTCAACTCGGAAATCGAGCTACGTTAATGGGGATTAGGGCGAAGGAACACTCGGGGATCAACTCGCTGCGGGTTAGGAGAAGGTCCCGGAGCAATTTTGGCGAGTTTCCTTAAGGTCCGGTTCATCTCCTCATTTTGCCGAGAGGTGAGTGGGTTTAAATAGAGGTGGTCGGAGGGCCTCCCGGGGGGTTTAATGGCTTGGATCCTTTGCTCGGGGCAAGGGAAGAACAGCTGTAATGGCCATTAGGCATGGGACAGCTCAGCTAATTCAAATTGAATTTTTGATTCAACTTAAGCCTCTCGGCCTGGTGGTTTCAGGCGACTGTGGTGGCTGGCCGGCCAGGGTCAGGTCACCATCTTGATCAGGAGGGTCAGGGCTTGAATTTGGTGAAGTCAATTGGAGTTGGCCAATTGTAAAGGGGCTGAATTGAAATGGAATGGGGAGAGGCTCATTTTGGGTTCAATTTGGTTAACCCATGGTTTTAGGCTTGGTGCACCACCCAAGGTCTGGTTTTGGGCTGAAAAGAATCATTTAGGTCAGCTTGGAAGGGGTGGTGAAGTCTCCATCCAAGGTGAGGTGGCTAAGCTTAGTTTATAGTGTAACATGGATGAGGTTAAAAATGCTTAATGAAGGTTTAAGAAAGACCCCCTCTTCTTGCCATTAATGGCTTGGTGAGGTGGAAAGTGGCTCCCATGGCTTGCATATGGCTTATGCATGGCTTCATGGCTCCATGTGGCTTGGGGCAAAGCTTGGTCGATTTCATGGAAGTAGAATTTAGGAATTTTGGTATTTTGGTGGAGAATTTTCATGAAGCTTGATTTGGAATGGTTTAATGATGATTTTGAAACTTAGGGGTGATTTTGATTAAATGGATGATGTAGAGAAATGTCATGTGGGCTTTGGATTGAAAACTTGGGCTTTTGAAATGGTCTTGGGTGGGCTTTTAAAGTGATTTAAGGAAGTGGGCTTTTGGATTTTAAAATGGGCTTTTGGATAAAAATTTTGTGAAGGACCATGTCAAATAAATGTTGCAATAGGTTTAGGCATGTGTCATGAGTGGTTTGGAACAAGTTTAAAGTGATTTTGAATTGAATTGGGTTTAATGTGGGGTCTTTTGGTAAAGGGGCCAAGGTGGGCCAAATTGGGGGCTAACTTGGGTTAAGGTTGGGCTAAAGTTGGATTTGATGTAAAATTAATTCTTAGAAATGTTCATGGGAGTGTCACAAAGAGTTTCCAACTTTGGTTGGGCTCTAAATTTTGGGATTTGGGCTCATTTGGGTTAGGTTTGGGCTTAGGTCAATTTAAGGGATTTTGGTTTTGGGTTAGGTTTGGGTGGAGTTTAGGTCCAAATTTTGGGCAAATCAAGTTAGTGTTTTGTTTATGGGGATTTTAGGAAGGCTTTAGAAAAGATTTGGGGCCAATTGGGTTGAATTGGGTTAGTTTGAGCTAGGTTTAGGTCATGGGCCAAAATTGGGCCCAAATGTCAATCAAATTGGAGTTGTATTTGGTCTAAATTGATATTGGGGATATTGAATTGAAGTTTTGAATTGAATTGGACCAGAATTGAGGTCAATTGGGGTGGTTTGGTTTGACATTGGGTTCACTTGGGTTAAAAATGGGTCAAATTGGGGGTTTTGGTAAAAGTGGAGTAAATTAGAAAAATTGGCCCATGGTGTAGTTGAACAAAATGAAATTGGGACTATTTGGGATTTTCTTGAATTTTTTGGGAATTTTCTGAATTTTTGGATTTTTTGGCTAAGAAGGGCATTTTGGGTATTTGGAGGGTATTGAGGGTACTTTTGGAATTTTTGGTATTTTTTGGCTATGGATGATCAATTTGAGTGGGGGGAAATGTTTAGGAATGATTTTGAGGAATTTTGGGTAATTTAGGAAATTTTGCAAATTTTGGGTCATTTCAAGGGTGTTTGGAAGGTTTAGTGGGTGTACGGCCCCGGGGGTCAAAAATTGAAATTTTGGAAAAATGATGATTGATCAAATTTGAGTAGAATGGAATCACTTTGTTTGAGCCATGAAGCCATATTAAGCTCATGTGAGCCATGAGGGGACTCATTTGAGGTATTCACTATGTTGTTCCTAACCCTCTTAGCCAGGGGCTTAGGGGTTAAGGATCATCCATATGAATTACCTTCATGAGTCAGGAAGTCAAGTTGGTTGAGAGTGTGGTTTTAGGACTTGGGCTGTGTGTGAGAGTGTAGTGTATGTGCAAGTCAACCCTCACCAGACCAGGCCATCCAGGGTATTCCTAAGGCCAAGAAGTCCTATAGGGAACTCATCTTTTAAACCTCCACATTTGATTTCAACCCTCTAGATGATTAGGGGTCTACAATCAAGCTTGTGGGATTTGCAGGGAGTCAAGAGGTGTTTAAATTTCTGAAGGGTGGGTTCCACTTCTAGTCTTCTAAGATTAGTCAAAGGAAAAGCCTAAGGCTAGATCCTAAGTACTAAAGAGAGAAGCAAAAGAGCTCATCAAAAATGAGGTCAACAGCATACAAATGGATGGGCTTATTCCTTTTATGTCAGCAATTGTCCAACCAAATGCTTTCTTATAATTCTTTAACACTCCTATCAATTTTTCTTCTTGATCTTTACTTAGCTCAGAAGAAATAATAACAGGTAAAGTTAATGAATTTCCTAGAAATACATACTTTAAATGTGAAGGTAACATTTTTAATTCCAGTTCAGGGGCTTTTTTAATTGAGGGTAAAAGTATATCATTTTGAGTTATGTCCAAAGTTTCTCAATTATCTTTAATATAATGAGTTTCTTCTTCTTTTAGTTCTTCATCTTCATCGGTTAATAATTCAAGTTTTTCTTCAAAAATGACTTTACATTTTTCTTGATAATGTTTCTCTATTAAATAATTAATTATATCCATTCGATAACATTTTTCTTTGTCAGAGTACTTCATTGATTTAAGGACATTAAATTTAATCTCTTGATCATTAACTCTCGTGGTTAATTCTCCTTTTTGCATATCAATCATAGCTCGTCCGGTCGCTAGAAAAGGTCTCCCTAAAATAATAGGTATTTCTTTATCTTCTTCCATATCAAGTACAATGAAATCTACAGGGAAGATAAATTTATCTACTTTAATAAGAACATCCTCTATAACTCCTTTAGGATAAGTAATGAGATCTATCAGCTAATCGAAGGGTTACGAGTGGTGGGAGTAATCTCTCCTAAATTCGACCTTCGAAAAATAGAAAATGGCATGAGATTAATACTTGCTCCTAAATCGCATAAAGCTTTTCCACAAAACTTTTCTCCAATAGCACAAGGTATAGTAAAACTTCCAGGATCTTTAAGTATTTGAGGTAATTTCTTTTGAATTATTACACTACATTCTTCACTTAATGCAACAGTTTCAAAAGCTTCAAATCTTCGTTTCTTACTTAAAATATCTTTCATAAATTTTGCATAAGTTGGCATCCGTTCCAAAGCTTCAGCAAAATGTATGTTTATAAGTAAGTTTCTTAAAAATTTCAAAGAACTTAGAAAATTGATGATCAAGCTTCTGTCGTTTAAGTCTTTGAGGAAAAGGTGGTGGTGGTTTTTCAACTTCCATATTAATAGAAATATCGATTTGATCTTTATTATGAGAAGGAGTTTCTTTAGATTTTTCGATCTCTTCGACCTCGATCTCCTTTTCAATTTCATTCTGCATTCTTTCTTTTAATTCCTTTCCACTTCTAAGTTGTACGACTTTAACATGTTCATGTTCTTTTCCAGTTTCTTTTGGATTGATTTCAACATTACTAAGAAGTGTTCTCGAGGGTCTATAATTAATTAAATTAGCGATTTGTCTCATTTGATTCTCAATATTACGAATAACAGTGTTTTCATTTTGTAATTGATTACTTAGTTGTAAAATTAATTGCTGCTACTTGTGAAGCTAAAATAGAAAAGGCTTCATTATCATGAATTCTTGTCATTCTTTTAGGATTAATCCTTTCAGAAGGCCATTGAAAATCATTGTTAGTCATTTCTTCAATTAAAGTGTAAGCTTCTTCAAATGATTTAGGCATTAAAGAACCTCCAAGATGACAGCATCAATAATTGATTTTAAAGATCCAATTAATCCATTATAAAATGTTTGAATAATTAACCAATCGGGTAAAGCATGATGAGGACATTTTCTTAATAGTTCTTTAAATCTTTCCCAAGTTTCATAAATTGTCTCCCTGTCAAATTGACTAAATGAAGTAATATCATTTCTTAAATTAGCAGTTTTAGAAGGAGAAAAATATTTAGCAAGGAATTTTTGTGCTATTTTAGCCCATGTTTTAATAGAACCTGTTTCTAATGAGTTCAGCCACATCTTTGCTTTATCTCTTAAAGAAAAAGGAAAGAGTCTAAGCCTAATAGCATCATCAGAAATATTGTTATATTTAAAAGTAGCACAAAGTTCTAAAAAACTAGCAAGGTGTAAATTTGGATCCTCATTTGGTGTTCCACCAAATTGATTGTTTTGAACCATTTGAATAATAGACGAGTTTAAGCTCAAAAGAATTAGCATCTACGATGGGTATTTGAATACTACTATGAAGTTCATCAAATGTAGGGTTAGCATAATCCCTTAATGGTTTATAAACATTTTGATCATTAATTTCAATTGGATTTTGTAAATTGTTATGTAAATTAGTCATTTCTTGAAAATTTTAAATTTGTTTTCCTTTTTTAATTCTTCTAACAGTTCTTTCTAATTCAGAATCTAAAGGTAATAATCCTTCAGATCCAGAACTACGCATAAAAAGTCAATTAGCAAGAATTAAAATAAATATAATTATTATATATATATATATATTTATATTTTTTTGTTTTGTTTTTTTAATAAAGAAAAATGAATAAAATAAAAATACTTAAAAATCTAAAAGTTTGCCTCTGCTCTCCCTAGCAACGGCGCCAAAAACTTGACCCGATATAAATATATGCGTACTAAAATCATCTTCCCTGACAACGGTGCCAAAAACTTGACCCGAAGTCCTCTGAAGATCAACGTTCTAATTAATGCTTTCTAAAATATATGTTATAAATAATAATAGCGACTAGTGTATATAAATATAATTTTATGGAAAATATTTTACACACTAGGGGGTTCTACATAAGTATATGTATCATTTCAAGTAATATAGGGCTTTGAAACAAAGACCCCAGTATCGATCCCACGAAGAGAGAGTTATAGATCTTTAAATATTTTTTTTTTAAAGTATTTCTTTTATAATTTTTAATTTACTAGATGCAATAATAAAGCAGGAATAAAATAATTGATGTAAATAGCAATAAGAAAGCAACTTTCTCCCTTTCAATTAATCCAAGATTTTCTAAGATAATGATAATATTCGTGGAGAATATAAATCTATGGTATTGTGCCAAATAGAAGCATTCATATTCTTTACCCTTTGATCTAGGTGCAAAAGAACATTGGCTAGCTTATAGATCGAGTCCGGATGTATTGTTAGTAGAATGGGTTAATCTAGGCTCACACTACTTAGATGTCCAAGGGTGGCTATGATCGGCCCTACTTAGTGACCCTTTCCTTTTCTATAAACCAAATCACAAGAATTTAGTCCGTCACTCTAAAAACTTATCAATTCTATGCCCATTATATAATATCTTCCTATTTATTTGCACTTCACCTTGAATAACCCGCACAAGGCTTTCGACTATCCAAGGATTCATGTGATATCTACAAGTTAAGAATTCATCTCCTTCTAGGTCTCAAAACTCTTCAACAGGTTTTAACAATTTAAATGGTCAATTTAAATAGTAAATTAAGAACTGGTATTAATATCATCACAATGTTTTGAAAATATATGATTTTTAATTCTCTAACGAATTTTGTATTATCTTATTTATCTTTTCATAATTGAAAGGAGAAAGTAAAGTAACTACTCGTAACACATTAAAATTAAATAAAAAAACATAATAAATAAACTTTGAATCAAAATAAAAATACTTATCTTAGATGTTTCTCCTATCGAACTTCGATTCCTACCGACTCCACGAGCATAATGAACTACGGATGCACCAACTCTTTCAAACTGCGAATACAAACTCTAAAATAAACTCACTAATTTATGAAGGAAAGTAAAAAGGTGGCCCTAATATGATCTCTCTAATTCTCTCTCTAGATATGACTCTAGATAGGGAGGGGTAGATGGGGCGTTTTTCTCTAAAGGAATACCCTCCTATCTATAGGCTTCAAGGGTTGCCTCAAGGCACCTCTTCAAAATGTGTCTACATTCAATGAATCTTCTAGAAGATGTGTCTGGCGCCTAGGCGCCGGAATCTGGCGCCTAGGCGCCGGACACCGCGTCCAGTTCTTCGCACCTCTTCACTTTGGATCGCACCTCTTTGCGATTAAAACCGTTTTGAAGCATCCAAATACATTGTATCACATGTCCTATAAACCAGGAACAACTGCCAGTCTTCTAGAAGGTCCAATAACTGCTCACATCGTCAAAATAACCTCCCAAAAGTCGTCAAAAACTTAACAGTTTTTTGTATCAAGCTGGTGCTCGGCGCCGGACTCTGGCGCCTAGGCGCCAGGCCAATAATTTCGACAATTTTGCATTTTGGCTCTATTTTTGCTTCTTTTTGCTCCTTTTTCATATTTTTCTCATTCTTGAACATTTTTGCATCACCTACATCCAAAAACACAAAAATATCTTTCATTAAAGCATAATATCCTTAAATTTTAATAAAAATCAAGGCATAAAAATAGGTATTTTTTCTTGGATCAAGCGTTTCCATTTTTATAGCTAAAACTCCCTTCCTCTTTCTTTCCAGCAGCATCCTCGCCACTTCAGCGGGTATAAGTCTCGTCTCTTAGTGCTCCACCTGTATTCATATAATAGAGTTTCATTTCCTTGACCATGGGGCTATCGAGGTCCCTATGGATGAAGCAATTTACAGATTGCTGTCTGGGGATCTTCGGATGTCTTGGGTCGACTACCTTCATAACCAGATAGGCTTAAGGTTCGAGTGACTTGGGATGATGGGTTCATGGTACCCCGACCTGGCTACCTCTACCTTCTAGGGATTAATCCTCCCTTCATTTGACTTCGCTCTATCGCCTTATTTGCCTTCATTGGTATCATCTCAACGACATCATTACCAATGAGCTACTGTCATTTGGGATACGACGATTTGTCCTCTGCCCTTATGACTGGGATGTGCTTTGAAGTATCGGGATGACTTTATCATTTTGCAAGCTCTGTATGCCGATGATTCTGATACCCATGTGGGACTGTAAAAGATCCGCTCTCTGCCCCATAGCTTAATGAGAGCTTTAAAAGTATCAGAACATTTCCTTGCAAAATAACTACCCGTTGATAACCCTGTGCTAGTCATCACTACTAATGTAATAAATAAAACTCCTAATCAATAATATTTTTGGGCAACTCCTAAGATTTAATTAACCAATTAAGATACATTCCCATGGGAGTACTCTAGATCCCAGAACATGCGAACATACATGAATATATGGTTGTGGGTAGTCTACATAGGTATTCTTTCGTGGATATTGGTTCGAGGTGCTTCCGCCTGATCTTGTTTGGGCAGACAAACTTGACCTTCCTCGTCAGGTTTATTGCACTTAGGCTCTCCACATTCTTTCTTAATTGTCATCTGTGTATTATGCCCATATTTTCTAATTCATCTCTTCTTCTGATCATTCACATGGTCTGGAAGAGAGACTTATTCGAAAAAAGAACATTACAATGATGGACAAACTAATAACTCATTTAAAAATAAAAAGAGAAAGGAATGAAAACAGACTAGCTACTCTGTTGGGATGAGGCTTTCTCTTCACCATCGGATGGGGAGGACGATTTGCTTACTTCTTGTGGATTCCGGTGTATTCACAAGATTAGTAGCTCCTGTGAGGAGGATTCTCCATCTTTCCATGTACAGAGTTGTGTCTTCCTATTATGCAGGTCCCAGGAAATTCATAGATTTGCAGAGCCGCTGAGAGTAGTGCACTCTCCCCCTCTTAAAGGTTTTACTTACAATTGTATTTATCTAGTTTCCATTCTATTGTAATGTCACTTGGTGTGTCTTTTAGACCTTGAACTTCAGATCCATGCATTAGTTACTATGATTAACAACTTAATTTTATTTCGTCCCTTCTTGTACCTTCGACAAGTCGATTGTTGTATTGTCCCGTACATCGATGCGTTGCACATTTATTTCATTAGTTTTCTTTGAAATTTCTCTCTTTATGGCAATTATCTTTTTTTGCTTAGTTGACACGATGAGTGACATGTTAGTCATGATCGCCACTGCCAAAGGGAACTCTGTTTCTTTTTCTTCGAGCATTTTCTGTGCTCTTGAGGGTGTCAAAATGTCAGTTCCTTCGAGCAACTTGTTCATATTACTATAAGTAATCCAACACCTGCTGAGGTGTCTGCTCTATGCCTTTCCCATCGAAATGGGAGTCGAGCACATCGAGCTATTCCTTTTGTAGTAGCTCGCATCGAGCCAACCTCTTATATGAAGAAGAGGTTGACGCCTGATAGCTACGCACTACAATGCTCGTTAGTCTTTTCAAAGTTTAATACAACAACAACAATACATCTGAATATGCATAACGGAAAAATAATAAAAACTACAATTTGCATACTATCAAGGTTCACATCACAACACAATGATCAAACTAAATACTAAACAAAACACACATCAGTACATCAACAACACACTACAACGAAAACAAATAACACTAATCTACTCATCATCCTCTGCAACATCATCATCCTGCTCGTTCCAATCCTTTGCATGGCACATAAGGTATGTAGAATGATGAGGGGGCATCTCAGCACTTTGATCTCATCTAATCGCCCATCCAAATACGTTGATAACTCTCCTCATACTCATCATGTTTCACAATATATCTTTCCACATTATCCATCTTACCATCCATATCTTTTAGATGCTCTCGAGTAAGACTCACTTTTTTCAAAATTTTTCTTAACAAACTAGTCAGAATCCGTAGATGATGAAGCACGGAAGTAGTTGCACAATAAGTAGATGCAAAGAGAATGTACAGTAAGCCCTACCAAATCCTCCTCTCCAACCAAACTCTGAATGGACAGTGTAAGCACCAACGTCGACACTGGTAATTGGTCTTAATGGCTGAAGTGCCTTCTTCCCTGTGTTTCCCCAAACTTCACTCCGTATCGTTCACATAATGAATGAATCAAGGAAGGAAATCCCATACCGCAAAGAGCTACGATCTGAAATACGTTCAAAAACATAATCATAAATTATACCCAATGTTAATAGCTCGTTGAATGCAATGGTTCAACAATGTTCTTTCTCTCGTTACTTCACTAGTATGACTCGAAGGTAACAATTTAGATGAGATAAAATAATGCCACGCCTTAGAAATGACATTCAATTTGGAAGCAGGAAAGTTCATTCTTCTATCATTTGTTATTTTCCATAATCCTCTTCCATTAGTCAGAAATTCCATGATCTCATCTAATTCTCCTTCCGTAGGATGATAGTTAGAATAAAACATGCTCAGAGGTGTAGTCCATGAAAGTGTTGATCGCTTCGAAGAAACGTTGACCTCATGCCTCCTAACCATCCCCCCGATTCTCCTCCACAAGCAGTAAATCTTGCATAAAATTCTCTAACCACAGGTCATCAGCAATGGAGAAGCAACAAGAATCTCCAGTTCTTTCTAGCAATCATATCTTCAATCACCTCTCCTGGTTTACTAAACACACGCTCAGGAATCAACTTACGTGACTGCAATGCATCGACGTATCATTCCTCAGCCCTCATACTAACAAATTTTTCAGAATCAAATCCGGCCTTTTCTCGTGCACGCTTTGACTTTCGAGCCATCTCTTAAAATTCACGAAAAATTCACTATAAATTCCAAAATCAAACTAAACTTGCTAAATTATCTTCCAAAAGATATTTTCACTAAATCCAAGCAATTTCTCAAGTTTTTTTCTCAAAATTTCACCATGAATAAGATTTTAAGATTTTCCAAAATGTACTCAAAATACATGGTGAAAAATAAAAAAATTTTTACTTAGGAGTAGTGCTCTTACCTCAAGGAATCCAAATCTAACAATTTTTGTTGATATCGGCTTGTAAATGATCCACAATATGATGCCTAGGCTCCTCTTTCGCGATAAACCGAAGGTTGAAGACGATGGGGTGGTTTAAAAATTGTATCTTTTGGGTTTTTAACTACTGGAACCAATTTTCGCGAACTGGCGCCTAAGCCCGAACCCCTCGATGCTTAGTGACGAAATCTGACGCTTAAGCGCCGGCACTCTGGCGCTTAGCCGCTAGTACCCAAATATTCACAATTTAGGTATATGCACTAAATCACTATGTTAATTACCCTTATCTAATCTAGAATAATTATTTCTCCCCACATAAATCTTCTAATACTCCAAATCAAAATTTAATATCCATTGATTCTACACAAATTTCACACAAACACTTAATACACCCTAAGGATGAAATTCTAAATACAAGAGACTTTAATCTCAAACCGATAAGTATACATCTCAGATGTAACCATCACATCATCGGCTTAGTTAATACTTAAATATAAACACTAAACACACCAAACATAACACATAAGAACACTAAACATAACACATAAGAACACTAAACAAATAAGAACAAAGCACTTTTAATTCCATTCTCCATTAGGCGGATTTTATTCCGAACCATTATTATTCTCATTTGACCCTTTTGTAATATAAATTCGATAAAATCATTGTATAATTGCTCATCCTTAAATCATCTTCTTCAATCCATTTGTTCTTCAGAAACATCGCCTTATCCACTTCTTCCACGTACCTTGAATGACTGAATTGTGACCGAGTTACCATCCCATGTGCTCCAAATGCAGGTTACTTTCATGGATTTTTTCTTCCATTGAAGTCACTCGGGCTTCAATTTTCGCAATTATTTCAACAATCCCTTTCGAATACTACCGCCGAGAAATCCATCGAATAACTCTTTAGCACTATCATTAATGAACTTAATCTTGTCAGAATCTTGCTTCTTCTTCATCTCATTCTCCCAGGAAGACATGATGCACTCAAAACTCTTTCTTAAGACTCGCAAATGAAAATAAAGACTTCAAAGTATTTCTCTTAAATCAGGTCCTTTTTATAGACTTGGGAAGTGCTAAAACAGCCCCAAGATGTTTTAAAACTCCAAAGTAACTTCCAAAACTACTCCACCGCGATCTAGGCTTCTAGACCCTCATTTTTCACGTTTTTTTGTAACTCCGGCGCCTAAGCGCCAACCAGTCGTCGCTTAGCTGCTAGTGCTCAGATTAACATAGGTCTGGTAAGTGTCCAAATTTTCATTCTAACTTCTCTAAATCATCAATTAAGGTCAAATAAACTCTACTATACTTTAAAAACTCCAAATTACTACCACTAAAAACATAAAAACAAACCAAACCAAGCAAACAAAGCACAGAAAACATAAATAAAGCAAAGCACACCGGTACCACAAGCTGCCTCCCACAAAGCACTTGTTTTAACGTCTCTCAGTCTGACATACCCATAGCTCATTCTGAGTGGACCCAACATCAAATTATTATCAGATTTAGATTTATTAACCGAAAAACATGGTTTAAGTCTATGTCCGTTAACTTTAAATATTTTTCCAGCCTTAGGATCTCAATATCTATAGCTCCATAAGAATAAACTTTTATCACAATAAATGGACCCATCCACCTGGACTTAAGTTTTCCAGAAAATATTCTCAATCTAGCATTACACAGTAAAACTTTTGTCCTGGTACAAGATTTTTAGTAAGAATCTTTCAATCATGCCATAACTCAATCTTTGCCTTATAAATCTTAAAATTTTCATAAGATTCATTCCTTATTTCTTCAAGCTCATTCAATTGCAATAATCTCTTTTCAGCAGCATCTTTCAAATTATAATTGAACTCTTTAATAGCCCAATATGCCTTATGCTCAAGTTCAAAAGGTAATTGACAATCTTTTCCAAAAGTCGGCCTCTACATAGACATTCCTATAAAGAGCTTTGTAAGTAGTCCTATGTGCCCACAAAGCATAATCCAACATCGACCAATCCTTTCTATTTGGATTAATAGTTTTTTTCCAATATTCTTTTAATTTCACGATTGGATAATTCAACCAAACCACTCGTCTGCGGATGATACAGTAGCAATGCGATGATTAATATGATATTTCTTTGCTAACTTCCCAATAATCGCATTTCTAAAATGACTTCCCCCCATCGCCTATGATTACTCTTAGTTTTCTAAATCCGCAAAATATATTCTTTTCTAAAAACTTTTGCAACACTTTGAGCATCACATCGAGGTAAAGCAATGCCTTCAATCCATTTGGAAACATAGTCTACATCAAAATATAAACATCTTCGAAAGATGGAAAATAAATGGTCCCATAAAATCTAGTCCCCAAACATCAAATATTTCAACTTCCAACATATAATTCGAGGGGCATCACATTTCTTCTAGAAATATCGCCTACACGCTGACATCTATCACAATTTTTAATATAAACATTCACATCCTTAAAAAATCAGTAGGTCACTTGTAAAATACTTATCAGAATATTTTATATGCAGTTTTATCACTTCCAAAATGTCCCCATAATCAGAATCATGACATTTTTGAATAATTTCATAAGTCTTTCCAAAGGTACACATCTTCGAATTATAAGATCCTTTCCTCGTTTATATAAAAAACGCGTCATCCTAAAAATAAGTCTTAGCATCAGACATAAATTTCTTCTTTTCGTATGTCAAACCAAAGGTTATAATATTATCAACAATAAAGTTTACTATGTTCGTATACCACGGAACACACCATTCTTTAACAAAGGGCTAATTTTTTCATCGGAAAATGTTCATTAATTTTCTTCAATATCACAGAGATTTTTCAATTTCAAGCCTGGACAAATGATCAGCAATTTGATTATCAGAACCCTTCCTATCTAGTATCTCAAAATCAAATTCTTGCAAAAGAAGAATCCATCTTATCACTCTCGGTTTTGCATCATTTTTCTTCATTAAGTATTTAATAGCAGAATGATCAGTATGCACCACACATTTAGTTCCAATTAAATATGATCGAAATTTATCAAAGGCAAATATTTATAGCTAATAACTCTTTCTCAGTAGTGGTATAATTAATTGAGCTTCATTAAGAGTTTTACTGGTATAATAAATTACTTTAAAATTTTATCTTATTTCTAACCTAAAACGACACCTCAATAACATAATCACTAAAGCATCACACATTAATTCAAAAGGTTTTTCCCACTCAGAAATTATTACAGTGCAGTGATTAATTTTTCTTTAATGTTTCAAAGGCTTTGCGGCAATCAACATAAAATTAAAATTACATCCTTTTCCAAAGAAACAAGATAAAGGTTTTGTAATCTTCAAAAGTCTTCGATGTAACATCTCGTAAATCCATCATATCCTAAAAATTTTAATTCCCCTTACAATGGTTGGGCAAGGTAAATTAGATATAACTTGAATTTTTGTAGGATCTACCTCCAAACCTTTTTCTGAAATCCGATGTCCCAAAACAATTCCTCCTACTACCCTAAATTGGCATTTTTCCCAATTAAGGACCAAATTAGTTTCTTCACAGCATTTTAACTCAGACATGTTCTAAACATGATTCAAACGAAATTCCAAACACCGAAAAGTCATCCATAAAACTTCAATCCCTTTTTCAATCAAATCACAAAAAATAAACAAGATACCTCTCTGAAATGTAGTAGGCATTACATAAACCAAAGGGCTTTCTTCTAAAAGTAAGCGTACCATAAGGACTAGTAAACATAGTTTTCTCTTGATCCTCAAGAGCAATTTGAATTTGGTGGCAACTACTATATCCATCTAGAAAACAAAAGTATTTATGCCTAGCCAGTCTATCCAACATTTGATCCAGAAAAGGGAGTGGAAAATGATCTTTCCTTATGGCAAGGTCAAATTTTATTAAATCAATGCATATTCGCCACCCACTAACTTATCTTGTTGGTATCATTTCATTCTTTTCACAATGTTTCACAGTTACTCCTTTCTTTCTTAGGAACACAGTGAATAGGACTAACCCATGCACTATCTGAAATAGGTTAGATAATTCCAGCATCCAACCATTTTAAAATTTCTTTCTTAACAACATCTTTCATGATAGGATTTAATCTCCTTTGGGGATCAGTCCACAATTTACAATTATCTTCCATAAGAATTCTGTGCATACAAATTAAAGGACTGATTCCTTTAATATCAGCAATTGTCCATCCAAAGGCTTTCGTGCTTCTTCAAAATTTCAAGCAAAATCTCTTCTTTTCGCTAATTGAGAAGAAATTATAACAGGCAAGAAGTTGAGGATTCACCTTAAAAAACATACTTCAAATGATCAGAAGCATTTTTAGCTCAAGTTCAGAAGGTTTTTCAATTGATGGACCATAAGATTCATCTTTTCACTTCATATCCAACAATTCAAAATCCTCATGAACATACTTTAAATCTTCCTCTCAAAATCTTCAGAATCAAATAACTCATCTTCTTGCTTATATTCTAATTCTTCTCTTTCAAACTTTTCTCTTCATAAGTTGATTTGAAATGACATTAACTTAAATATTCAATAACATCCATTCTATAACACTCATCTTCTTTATCTCTAGCAGGATATTTCATCGATTTCGAAATATTAAATGTAACAGTCTGATCATTAACCCTCATCGTTAATTCCTCATTTTGCACATCTATCATGGCTCTGCCTGTAGCTAGAAAAGGTCTCCCCAAAATTATGGGTATCTCTTTATCTTCCTTCATATTTAATACAATGAAATCTACAAAGAAAAATAAATTGATCCACTTTTACCAAAAAACAACTTCTATAACTCCTTTAGATATGCGATCGAACGATCCGCCAATTGCAAAGTTACAGTAGTTGGGGTTATTTCTCCTAGTCCTAGCCTTTTGAATATTGATGTAGGAATAAGGTTAATGCTCGTACCCAAATCACATAAAGCTTTTCTACAGAATCTTCTCCGATTACACATGAAATTGTAAAACTACCAGGACCTTTAAGTTTTTCAGGAAGCTTTTTCAGAATTATCGCACAACACTCCTCACTAAGTGCAACAGTCTCATTTTCTTCGATCGATCATTTTTTTAGCAACAAGCAATTAACATTAATCAGAAGTCTTCTTAGACAATCATAATTGTCTAAGATGTCATTATCTATATGACCTTGCTCCTATAGAACATTTAAAGAACTCATAATAGGTACTTTATCTAAATCTCTGGTTATCAAAATCTCATCCTTATAAACAACTCCTAGATTAAGGTATTCTAGAATCTTTTCATAAAGATTATCATTGACATCTTTCTTTCTACTGTTTTCTATCTTGTTAGCCCTTATTTCTTAAAATTTCTTATTATCTAAGGATCCTTTTACTGGATCCAAAGAAATAAGAATTATTGAAGATTAGGGCAATAATATACACAAACAGAGTGGTCATTCCAAAACGACATCAACACTGAGAAAATCTCTGACACGGCTCCAAACACCGACACCAGGTGGCAGGCCCATTTAGTATGATGAAAGTTTTTTCCTATAGAGCTGTGGATATTCAAGATCCTAAAACTGGAAAATATTTTAAGTTAATGGACATAGTCTTAAACCTTATTTTTCAGTCGATCAATTTAAACCTGATGAGAATCTGATGTCAGTCACTCGAATCAGCCTTTCGGGTATGTCGTATGAAGAGGATAATCCAAGCTCTTTTTGGTAGACAACCCATAGTTATCGGTGTGCTTTATTTTATGTTTGCATTGTGTGCTTTTTTGTTTTGATTTGAGTATATGTGATAGTATTTTTGAAATTTATATGCTATAGTGGTGTTTTCTGGACCTTATTTGATGACTTAGAGGAGTCAGAATGAAGATTTGAATGTTTAGCAGACCTGTGCTAAAATGAGTACTGGCGGCAATGCGCAACAAGTTAGGGCTTAGGCTCCGGAGTTACAAAAAATGTGAAAAAATGGTTTCTAGTAGCCTAAGTCATGTGGAAGTAGATTGGTAGTTATTTGGGAGTTTTAACAAATCTTGGGTTAGTTTTAAGACCTCCTAAGTCTATAAAAAGGCCCTGATTTAAAGAAATACTTGCCTCAGTTCTTATTTTCATTCCTGAGTCCAAGGAAGTGTATTTTGAGTGCAAAAATAACTTCTTGGAAGAGCAAAGTTAGGAAGAAAGAGGAAGCCAACAAGAAGAAGTTCATTACTTAAAGTGCGCAAGAATTATTCAATGTATATCTAGCCGTTATTATTCAAGGAATTGCAAAAAAGCTTATGAAGACCGAGCCTGACATGACATCAATCGAAGCAAAGGTAAATGAAACTAACACATATTTAGCGCACATCAGATTGAAACTTAAAATGCAATTTAGTCATACAAGTCATGTGGAAGAAGCAAATAGAGCGATGTATCTGAAAAACAAATGGTTAGAATAAAATGTGAGAATTTTTAATCATCGCCCGTTTTATCAGATTTATATTCCGTATGGTTCAAATGTAAATAATGGTGATTCGGATATACTCCGCCTACTGGAGATTGAAATTAAATTAAGTGTAGTCTTGTAAGTTGGTTTTCTATGTTTAGTATTTTGTGATCGTGATTTATGTTTGTGTTTTATTGCACTTTAATTTGATGTTTTTAACATCTTAATGATGTAAATTTCGTGTTTAATGATTCGAGTTATGAACTTATGTATCAGGAATTTCATCCAAGCTGTTTGGATAGAAATTCTTCGTCTGTATTAAGTGTGGTTTATTATTAATGAAATATAAGTTTGTGTTGTGTGAAATTTGTTTGGAATCAATAAAAATTTTATTGTAATTTTGGAGTATCATAAGAGTTTATGGGGAGAAATAGTTATTTGAAGTGATTAAGGGTGATTAATTAAGTGTTGTAGTGCAATTAAATTAATTGTTAAAATCTGTGCACCGGCGACTATGCTTGAACCATCAGCACTTAAGTGCCAAATCTCACGGTTATGCGCCGAATGCTCCGCGCATAAGCACCAGTTCGCAAAAACTGGTTTTCTACAGTTAAAAACCTGAAATTTGCCATATTTAACCCCCCATCACCTTCAACCTCTAGATTTCACGAAGGAGTCTAAGGTATTACTAATTTAGATCATTTAAGAGATGATTTTGACAAAAATTTGTTGGATTTGAATTCCTTAAGGTATGAGCACTTCGCCTAAGCAAAAAAGTTTTGGTATTCACCATGTATTTTGAGTACATTATAGAAAAATCTGAAAATCACTATTCATAGTGAAAATTTGAGGAAAAGCATGAGAAATTGCTTGGATTTAGTAGTAATTACCTTTAAAAGTTAAGTTAGCAAGTTTAGCTTGATTTTAGAATTTATAGTGAATTTTTTATGATTTTTTTTAAAGATGGCTCCAAAGTCGAAGTGCTTGAGAGAGAAGGCGAGATTTGATTCCGACAAATTTGTCAGTTCTAGAGCAGAGGATTGATACGTCGACGCCCTATCGTCGCATAAAATGATTACAGAACGAGTGTTTAACAAGCCAGAAGGAGATATTGAAGAAATGATTGCTAGAAGAAATTGAGAAAGTTTCTATTCCTTCTCTGTTGTTGCTGTTGTTTCTGTATTTAGATAGTTTTATGCAAACTTATCAGCAGCAGAAGACAATTTGGTAATGGTTGTGAGGTCAGCAGATTTTTTTGCTTGCGGTAATTAATAGTTTTTACCTACTGCCTCGTCAGATGTTTTGTTTTTATGTCAATTATCATCCTTCTGAGGGAGAGTTAGATGAGATAATGTCTTTTCTTAGTGATGGAAGGTTGTAAAAGATAACAAATGAAAGTATAGTAAATTTTCAAGCCTCTAAGTTGAATGCCACTTTAAACATGGCATTACTTTATCTCATCCAAGATGTTGCCTTTAATTCATGTAACTGAAGTTACGAGAGAGAGAGAGAGAGAGAGAGAGAGAGAGCTGTTCTAAACCATTGTATTCAGCAGGGAAATCCTTTAGACATTGGAGCTATCATTTTTTATTACGTTTTGAATCGGTGGCTAAGCTGCTACTACTGCTGGTAATGATTTCCTTCTCGATTCATTCACTTTGTGAGCGGTCTGGTGTTGGCTCGAAACTCGAAGAAGTCCTTTGCACACATAAACCTATTACCAGTGTAAATGTGAACACTTATACTGCGCATTCAGAATTGGACCGGAAGGGAGGATATGTTAAAGCCTTGAAGTTCTCGCTGCCTCTACTTCTCGCGCTTCAACTTCACGTTCATCTCAACCCTCACTCGTCGAACAGTTTTTAGAATAAATAGGTCTAGCCACAAGACTCTCCGGTGACTTTGTTAGAAGACTAGTCTTGGATCCCTCCCTCTTAGAAATTCAAACGTTACTCACGACCGGGAGTTTGGCATGCCAAGGCCTAACCTCCATGGAGGAAGAGACCAGAGGAAGTCTTCTATAGGTGGTCAGACCTTAGGATCTACCCTGGGAGGTCTAGACCTTACACATTTCACACTCACAAACCTAAGAAAAGCACATCTCACCCTGGCCTCCTATCCCTTTGGAAACTCATGTGTGTGGTTTTCTCCAAGCTTTTAGCCCCAAGCTAAAGGTCTGATTAGTACCAACACAAAGAGGTCCAAAAGAGGGTTACCTTTAGTCCATAGGACCATAGCTCAATCTAAACAATTCCATACTACTCACCTCTAACCAACCTCAATTTTTTGAAAATTTCAATTTTTGACCCCTTACTTCTAAATCTTCCCAAAATACCCCTAAAACTTCAATCCCCCAAAATTTTCGAAATTACTCAAATTACCCATTTTTCTCCAAAAATTATTTAATAATATTCCCTACCACTCAAATTGAACAAAATCATCCAAATTTACCAAAAGTTCCAAAATATCCCCCAAAATTTACAAAATTACAAAAATACCCTCCTAAAGATAAAAATCTAAAAATTTTAAAAATTCCCAAAAAATTCCAAATCCTCCCAAATATTCCCAATTTCATTTCTCTCAACTACCACATGACCAAATTTGACTAATTTAGCCCAATTTAACCAAAAGCCGCCCCAATTTGACCCATTTAACCCAAAAGTGCCCAAATTAAATCCAATGTCCACCCAATTGGCCCCAATTTTGCCGAATCTAATTTCAAATTTTAATTCAACATCTCTAGCCTCAATCTAAATCAAATCCAAGCTCAATTTGAGTCACATTTGAGTAATTTCACTTAAAAATCCAAAATTCCAAATTGCCCAAGTGACCCAAATCCTCCAAATCGACTCAACGACAATCAATTCTCTCCCAATTAATGTTGCAAACTCTTTATAACACTCCCCTAAACAATATTGAACCATAAATTCTCTCCAATTTGAGCCTAAGCCTCACCCAAACCCATTTGAGCCAAATTTCTCAATTTTTGACCCAAACATGCCATATGCCCAAAATCAAAAAAAGTGAGAACCCTAACCCTAAAAATTTCCTAAGGAAACTCTGCCAAAACCTCACCAAAGCCTCTCCAGACCTCCCTATGCTCATTTTAATCATTTTCCCCCTCTGATTCCCCCTATCTGAGAGCAATTTCTCCACTGAAATCTCAGCTGGAACTAGGACAAACTCCACCACAACTCCACAGTGCACCAAACTCAAATTAATTGCACCCACACCTTCACAACATCAGATGAAGAAGACCCCCCTTCAAAACCCCATCACAGAGAGCCTCTGAACCAAACTTTAATCAACACCTGAAATCATCTTTGTTCGAATTCAGGTCCAGACATTTCACCACAGCACAAGGCTCAATATCGAGGTCTGCGAATCAATCGTCGCCACAACCATCCGATCGAGGCCTCACCTCTGTATAAAGCGCATTGAACTCATTCTTCCTCCCAAGCTTGCTCTGATCTTATACAAGTGTAGACTGTATTTCACCATATAAACCGTATGATAGGTTCGTCTAGCATTAGATGAAGCCTCAGTGAACAAACCCCATGTGATTCGGCTCGAGTCTAGCTCGAGTACTTAGGTCTAGAAGGTGGACGGCTCTCGCGATAGACCAGTCAAAGATGATAAAGTAGCGTCGTCGGATCGCGTGTATATTGAATCGAGGGATGGGATGGAGTCGGACAGAGATCATATACATAAGATTGACTGTGTGGACGTCCAGTCAGATGGTGACGTCAAATGGGAGCGCGCCGCTCTGCCTTCGAGAGCCGTCTGTGAATCCAACACATCATCGCGTTTAAGGGTAAAATAAGATTTATTTGAATTATTTAATTCACTCCAACTTTAAAGATCCATAACTTGGTGTAGAAAAATCATAAAAATAAATGAAAAATTCCCTAAATGTCATCGATTAAGAGCGTAACAATGTGGAAATTCATTAAGTTTATTTGATGCATGTATTATTTTTGACTAATTAAATACCGTCTGGAGTCGTTCGATTCTCCATCGTTTAGACATTTCACCATGACTTAATATTTTGGTATTTTGTTGCCTCTGTCTAAAGGGACCTCCTTGATTTTTCCAAAGTCAGAGGAGACCTCTAGATAGAGATCTGTATTTTTTTAATTTTTATGGCTGTTTTGGAAAAATAATTATAATAAATATAATATTAATCAGAAAATACCAGACAAATTATGGTAGGTTAATGGCACGATAACTCCTAGAAAAATGAAAACTCGGTTTAAACTATTAAATACAACCCTAAAGACAATTAAGAGTTAAATTAAATAAAATAAATTAATAAATTCAAAATAAAAATAATCGCATTTTTATTCTCCACTATAAATTAAGATCTATTAACCCCTTATAAAAATTTCAGACTGAATTAATTTGTGTTATTTAAATGAAACTTTCAAGTTAATTCACATTTTGGCAATTAAATAATTATAATTATTAAAATACACTTCAAAAATTCACCAAATTAATTTTGTGAGTTCGCCGAGACGTAGGATTCTTTAAAAAATGTGTAATTAAAATAAAATTTTCATTTTAAGCCATATTTTAGTATTTAAATAATTAAAAATTCACAAAAATCATAAAATTATTAAGAATAGTTGGAAATGTCTTAAATTGTCTCCTAAGCATTTGTGTGGAATAATTTGGGACATTTCTCTTAATTTTCTAAGAAAAAATATATTAATTTTTAAAGGGTTAAAAATCAATTTTTAAAGGCCAAGATGGAATTTCTTTAAATTTTCACAAAAATAATTATAATATATAAAAGAAAAATAAAAAAAATATATGAAATTTGGTTCTCTAGGTTTCTTGACCTCAAAGAGGTTTAAGTAAAAAATACAAAACTTAATTTTCAATCTTGAAAATATATTATTTTATATTTAATTAATACTCCAAAAATTAAAATAATTATAATAATTAAATTAAATCTAAAAATCACAGTTCTGGGTCCAAGTGGTCCCGTGGTCAAGTGTCTACCCGTAATAAAAAATTTCAAAGTCAAATGTTTTATTTTGGACAAGTTATTGAATTTTCACTGAAAATTCCTGTTCTTGCATTAAAATAAATATATAAATTAAATTAAAATTTTTAAAAATCACATTTTCTCCTCCGATGTTTTAATTGACCGACAAGCGGAGTCACATAAAAATTTCAGCCTATTCTTCCGAGTTAAACTTAATGAATTATGGAGTGATAAAGGCCTTTAGGGGTAAAATTGTAATTTTTAAGAATTTAGCCTTAATTAATATTTAGGCTTAACTAAAGTGCGAAAAGGGCAATAAATGATCTTAATCATTACGATTGGATGATCAAACATGTATGGCAAATGGTAGAAACACATTTTCATTTTTTTCAAATTAAAGGATAAAATTTATGATTTAATTAATCATCATAATTTGGAAGAGAAACTAAATCAAAAGATCCTTAAGGCTGTGCTGATTTTGGAAGTTAGTATTCCACTAATTTAATACCCCCATATTTGATGCTTAAATGATAATTCAATATTTTCGATAAGAACCATAATCTTACAAAAGTCATTAAACTTTTTTTTCTAAAGACAAAATACACCCACTAAAATCTTAAGGGCTTTAAGAGCTTGTATTGTAGTTTAATTTAAAAATTGACTAATGATAAACAAAAAATGAAACATAGTTAATCGAAAACTACTTTTGAAACATTACAAAGCCCATCAAAAATTGATAAATTCTTCCATAAATTAAGTTAGCTTCTAAAGGCCCCACTTACGTAATTCTTAAGTAAAATACCAAATGATATCTCCCCCGCCTTTCGGGATGACTAGAACATTGGCTCACCGAGCATAAGGATATAAAAAGGATGAATCGTTTAATAATTATGATAAGTTTAAATGAACTCAAGGAAGCTCAAAAGGATTGTGAAATGTCTAGGTACCTCTTAGACCTGTTTAACAAATCTTCAGGACACCTTGTAGGACAACTAGATCAGTCATGTTCATTAAATGAAAAAAATCTCTTAAATAAATGAATAGGACCCACCAAGTTATGACATAGGGTTTGGTAGACCTGTGACGAACCTATCCAAAGGGTTTTACTTGTCTGTAAAAATATAAATGTTTATTGGAAGAATAATAAAATCTCAGGTGGAGGAATGAGAAGACTCGCCAGATACACTTTTACAAGTTTACAGTGCTTTCCTTTCTGCACTTTCCTTACTTTTGCTTTCTTAAAAGCTTGCATGTTAAACAACAATGTCATCCTGCATGAAAACCAAATCTTCTAGGATAGCCACAAAACCAAAACTAAAATAAAAATAAAATTAAATATCAAGACAAGATAAAAATTCACCGCCACAAGAGTCAAAATATAAAATAACTCAAAATTTATTCACAAACCAAACAAAAGTCATAATCATAACTAAATTAAAACGTCTCGTTGGATGATCAAGAATCCCTCAGAGATGGTAACCTACATGTTTCTAACGGAATTTTCCCATGGTGTAAATGAAAGTGTGGAACTCACTTCAGTTGAGTTTAGCAAATTCATTTGGACTAAGTGAATCGATGAAAATAATGGTGTCGGGATGATGGAACCGTGGGATCTTAACCGGTGTCGCTACAATCAACTTTAATATTCCCCTAATAAAATATTAAGACACCTCAATTTTTATATTTCAAAAATATGACACTTCTCTTTTCTTACACCCGACACTTTTAAATCAAACCTGCTATGTTGCTCAGGAGCTTGGAGCCGCATGTTGGACAACACGGCCATCTTCAACAAGAAGAAACTCCTTAGAAATTAAATAACAAACCATAGGACTTCGAGGTAGCTTACCCAGTAGTTACAACCTCACCTTATCTCTTGTGCCTTCGCATGACCATGTTCGCAATATAAGCCCTAACTCAGACAGATCCGTGTTGTCATAAGGTACGACATAAACCCTCCTATCTTACAGACTATTTACATGATCGGTATCAAGTGAACATAAGTCCTAAATAATAAAATTGTCAGGATAAAACATTAAATTAATATTTCAAATTGGAGCCAAACTTATCAGATAATTGGAAAGACAAAGATCTCTTGATCTATGTCTTTCCTCTAGTCTTTCATTCCTTCGAATTCCTACAAAATTGTTCCAAAAAATTTAAGCCACTCACCTATTAGATTTCCTATCATCTCATTTTCAAGAACCTTACCCTTTTTGGAATTCATGGGTACAATATTTCATGATCTATATTAAGAGTTTTCTTAGGTGACTTCGGTTATCTAAGATGTACTTAACCATAGGGGCTTGCCCTTATAGGAGACTTAAAAACACCAAGTCTTCTTATCTGATTCCTTCATATTAGATAGGGGAAATTATCGGTCAACAATAGTTCACAGGCCAAATAGATGTCATAAATTATTTAGTTTATCTGATCAAGCCTTACTGCCAAGTAATGTATCTATTCTTTGGGATAGATACATATCTTGTGGTAAAGTGTTCGATTATTTAAACTATCACTTATATGAGATCGATTTGATTTTGTATTCTTCAAAATTAAAATGTTATTTTAAAAAATCCACATATATTAAATTAAATCAAAACCCTATTTCATAAAACTATACATTGTAAACTCATTACGACGCTTTAACGACATACATTTTTTTGGCGACTCCGCTGGGGATTAGTTTCTCTTTTCATTAAGATCAGGAATAATTATATTCATACATCGGTAATGTGTTCATGTCCCTCATGAACCAGATTACCTTTCCTCCGTTGATATGCTTTACCCAGATCTTTCTTGGGAAAGTACGATCAACATTCCTTGATTTCAGGACCATCTGTTTAACCATCCTTAAATAGATGGCGTCCAGAGATCTTTAGGTTCCTTCTTGATTATCGGGGTCGTACACCCACTAGGTTTGTCGGCGAAAAAATTTTCACGTGGCAATGTGTATCAGGTAGGATCTGTGATGGGCTCGATACTACCTCATTATGCCTCCAGGGTTCAATCTTGCCCTCGACAGGTTGACCCATTCTTCCTTAAAATCTTATAACTCCTTTTTAACAAACATATCTAAAAGAAAGAAATTAATAAAATATTAAGATGAAATGAAATTGTGCCCAGTTCATAGAATGATCTTTTGTTTTCATAGTGTTTGCACTATGATCTGTAAAGGTTTAGGCCTTCACTAACTTCCAGAATTATTTTCCTTCGACAGTCGAAATGTCAACCGCCATGCTGAATTTCTCCTGCAACTTGCCCTCCTCCTGCGAAGCCTACCTTCGGCAGTAGTACTTGGGAATGCCCCGTTTGTTGTCGTGAAAGTTGCCACCTTAGAAGTTCAAGTGCTGTCTGCTAAGTTCGACTTGAACTCCCACCAAGATTTCCCTTCTGCTAAGAAGGTGAAAGTTTCTTCTACTCCTGTCAAGTCAGTCATCTCCATGCCTGGGAGAGTCGTCACCCCTACCGCAACTAGTTTTGTCGTCACTGCATCTACTTTCTCATCTACCCAAGGGAAAGAGGTTCTGCATGAAGAAGGCTCTGACAACGTCTTTCTTGCCCCGCCGTCAGTTTTTTAGCTTAGTTCTAGTTCCAAGGCTCCCCCTCAAACCATATCTCAAGGATGAACTGCAACCAAAGAAGTCTCAAAGCTGCCAGGGCACAAGTTACAAGCCTGCTAGTGATTGATCAGATTCCTGAGCAGGTGGAACTCGGTTTACCGTATACCTCTCGTCTCCTTCAAGGTAGTAGGTTCCATTCGTTAGTCAACACTACCGGAGATGAAAGCTTTCACATGATTGCTGCTACACTACCATTACCACCTGGTTGTGATGAGGTGAGGGAGAGACCCATACCCCCCGAGCTTATATCCTTCTTCGAAGGTCAAGCAAAAATGAAGGATGCACTCGTTACTAAGCTCCTCAAGAGTGACGAGATGTGCAATATTCCTCTAAATAAAGGATGAAATTCAGAAAATGGAGAGGCCGTCCGAGTATCCGTCAAACACCATTTAGGAAAACATGTTGATACTACTATAAATGTTACTACTACAGTTTCGACACCGGCAGAACGTAGATCAGTTAAGTCCCAGCTTGGTCTGAAAATACCAGCTACCAATGATCATAAGAAACCCAGAAAGAGAAAGAACGAGAGAGGATTTTTCTTTTTTGTTCATGGTCAGCACTCTAGAGAACACACTCCCCCTCACCATTTCAATGTATCCGCCGTGACACCTTCTCTCAAAGTATCGACATTCAAAAGAAAATTGTGATTACCGAAGGTAGTTGTACCAGTACATACTGAAAGGTCTGTTGACCACCAAATGGATCATGAGTCTGATGTTCTCATTGCCACTACCACCGTTACTTCTGAGTCAGTTGCGGAGAAGAGTGACAGTTGAGTAAAGCCAACATGTTTGAAATTGATAAAAGATAAAACAATCGATGATAAAGTTCAAAAGCTGCAAGCAAAAATTTTACAATTAGCCAAACAACAAGGGTTGGATATCAGTGATGAGGATTACTTCCTGTCAGACTACATGGACGAAGAATTTCATGAAATCCGTCAAGGGTCAGAACTCGGTCCATATCATATGCGCGTGATGCTCCTAGTGAGGAGAACACCGCGAATGAGCCTCAGAAGGTCATACTAACAAGAGATGAGCAAATTATTCATCTGGAAAAGAGAATGGAGGAGATGACCGCTGCCATGACCGTCATGGCTACAATCCACGGACAATCACAATGATGACCCGCAAAATCTCTAGAAATTAACCACCCTGAAATCATACACATTACAGATGAAAGAAAGAGAAGTCGCTTCTACCAATGATGATGAACCAACGAGAAAAGACCCAACATAGAGTCCACCAGAAAAGGACATCAAGCAAATGATCGAACAGCAAGTTCAGGAGGCTCTGCCCGCCTTAAAGCGGAGCATCAATTTCAAAGGGTAGACCCCCACCCAGAGGAATATATAAATGCATGGGTATTAATTGATATATAAATCTTCCCCAATTTTGTTGGATGAAATATGGATTTCCACCAGCTAGTGTGTCCGCTTAGATTTTTGGCATTCAATGATGATTGAGATTGATACAGAATAATATTAATTTTATATAGAAATTGCTTTTGTTAGTTTTAATCAATTACAATATCTCTTCCTGATTTTTTAGTTGATGATTTAAGTACCTTAAAAGCTAAATATCTACGGCAGCTTTAATTCATCTGGGCGGATTGGGCCTCCAAATCTTTCCGCATGTAATTTTTTATTTAAAGGAGTCTGTAGCTCCCTACGCATTAATTAAAAATAAAAATACATTCCGGGAGAGAGGTCCTATCTACACCCACACTACAACTCACACAAAAAATAAGGAATATAAGGTCCTCTTCTCCAAAAAAAGGAAAAAAAAACAACTCACACACCCAAGACACAAACGAAACAAAACATAAGACTAAAAACAAGAAAACCAAAAACACAAGGAAAAGGTGGGAGGACCAGATCTTTGAAGATTTCTTCTTCCTTTCTTCTTTTTTCTCCTTTTTTGTCTAGTATCTATGGCCGATTTACTTAATCGACCATCTTTTCTTGATGCACTTAAAGGTAATATGGATCTTTCTGCTTCGTCTTCTAATGTGTGTTTATTTCCTGTTTCTTTTCGAGAGAATTTTGGCGAAGATGGAAAAGATGGGCTATTAAAGAAAGCGAGCAAGAGGAATGGTAAACCTGCGTTGTTCTTCAACGAGGAAGAAACTATACTTCTTGCAGAACCTTTGAAGTACACATTGATCGGAAACCCATGTAATGATACTGCAAATAAAAAAAAAAAATACTGTTTTGCTTTAATTTGGCAGGACGCCATATTATTTTAGATTTGGGTGTGATTTAGCAACTCTTGCTTTGGTGAGAAGGCTGACCCCGATTCAATCTTTTTTGGTTGGATTTTGGATTATATTTGAATTGGTCATAGCACATGGGATATATTGATCAATGGTATAAAGTTGGATTGCAAACATTTAGAAGCAGGTATGTAAGTGTTGTTTCTTTTCATGCTCTAATTGATCTGATTCTTGTATCAGGTACACAAAATCATTTCGGAGAGTTGTTTCTTCTGAGTTTAGACACCAATACTTACCAATGTATGCACTGTTCGGCTTGCACTCTTGTTATTTTTTATTTTCTTTGGGTTTTTAAATCAGGTACTCCTTTTGGGGAAATCCTTGATAGAGATTAAAATAAAGAGTATTCTTTTTGGTGTATACTTGTAATGTTTTTGGAGATTCTTTTTTGTGTTGAGTTGTAATCTGGGTTATGGAGCCTTATGAGTGTGTAATGTATTTTTTTCGGGTTTTGGTAGTAAGAACCAACAACCTCACAAATTGTACCTTTTATTTTGGTGAAATAAAATTACCTTCGAATTTTCCATATATATATATATATATATATATTATTCCGCATTCTAAGGTGGTATTTGGTACGACATATTTAATAAAATTTATGTGTTAAATTAACATAAATTCTGCTGAATGAAAAAAATGGGTTAAATAAATTCTATGCCGTGATAAACTCACTTTCTTCTCCATCTGTTAATTATGTGACTTAAATCCATATCAATAATTAGTTGTATTTAACTGATTTAGCTTAAGAAGGAAACACTTCAAACAAGTCTATTTCAAACACGTTAATCGGTTCTAATTAGATTTAATTTTAATTGAACCAAATAATGTTTCAAATTAACAATTTATAGATTTTATAAATCCGGATTAAATCCTGTTTAACTTAAATCCTACTTGCAACCAAACACCCCTTTAAATTTCTAGTTACACGCTTAGCGCTTAAAACATTCTCAATACTAAAAAAAACTTGATATTAAGCTACGTCCATCTCCAACGTTTGAGTGTACGCCCAGAAGGTGAAAATCTCATTCTTTTTACACTCACGAACTCCTCTTCTACGATGCCGGCGAACGCCTCCTCTCTAGTCCCCAAAGCTTACCTTCTCTAATACCGACTCCACTTCAGTAAATAATAGAGAAGATAGGCGGACTTTCAATCTCTAAGTCTCATCTAACAACTATATCATACAAAATCTGTTACTCTCACCCAAGTGATATTCTCCACTCTCACTTTTTAGTCTCTTGTAACTAACTTGGGACCGCTTACTCCTCTCTAGAGTTTTCCACTCACCCCTATATGTATTGTGCTCTGATTACTGTTTCCAACCGAGATAATTTAAAAACAATATGAAGTATCTATGACTGTTTTACCATCTACTTGCTTATTGTCTGCTTCTCTACTAATCACCTGCAGGCTTTCATGGTATCAGTGCACGAACTTTATCCAAATTCTACTTTGTACAAGTCTTCTATCCTCTCTCTGTCTCAGACTATTTGCAAGAAGTTTGTTTGAGGCTCATCATGCTGTCATCATGTCTGATTCCAACTCCTCTAGCAGATTCAAAGTTCCTTCATCCTCCTCTAAAGATGACAGACAATCCTCTCGAAACTCAAATTCCTTATGTTTAATGTAAGAATAATAGAATTTGTGGGAAACACGACCATATAACTCTAATGTGTTGGCACAAAAACAATTTCACCTCCTACCCATCCCTAAAATATGATACATCTCTGCTAAACAAAATAGAAGCAGAGGACTGGATCATGGAAGACGGTGCTACATCACATCTCACAACCAAATCGGAAAATCTATAGTAACCAATTCCCCACCATGGGAATGACACTATTTTAGTTGGTGATGGTTCTACTCATCCCATCCCCTACACATGCCAGAATTTACTGCCTACTCCTCTAAGCAAGCTACTCCTACCAATTGACCTCGGATACTGCTTGTATTATCATTTTTACTAAATTTAGTTTCATTATCAAGGATCGGAGGACAAAGAAACCAATCCTTCAAGTACCCACTAAAAATGGTCTATATCCAATCAAAGAACTCTCAGCAATTCATAATCCATCCATTTCACTTTCTCAACTTTGACAAAGACTCCTGGGACATCCTCATCTAGAAGCTACGACCCACATCTCCAAAATCCACGACGCTATTGTCAATACCACTTTGCATTATCTTTGTAATGAATGTATTTCAGCAAAATGCCAACAATTACCTTTTTCTTTTTCTTTTTCTAAATCTAGGATACCATTTGCTCTTCTTATTATGATGTATGTGGAACAGTTCCCACTATCTCCTTACAAGTACACAAGTGTTACTTATCTTTAATTGATGATTACAAAACATATTATTCCAATGTATGCAAAATCTAAAACTATCACAATCAAAATAATGTTTCATAAATTTCCAAAACCAATTAAACACCACTATCAAAACTATATGCTACGATGGAGGTGGTGATGTACCTCACAACTCTCAAACAATATCTTCTCTCAAAAGGTATTCAACACCAATTCAGTTGCTCAAACATAGCCCAATAAAATGGAGTCTCTGAACCTTCCTCCTAACAGCCTATTTTCTCTTCTTCATTCTAGGTCGAAGCTCTCACCACTGCCTCCTACCACATATATTGCTTGCCCTAAAAAACAACAAATATCAAATCTCCTTTTGAACCACTATAACACTCTTCGCCAACATTCAATCACCTCTCCTCTTTTGGGTGCCTATGCTTTCCATGGCAACAACCCCTCATCTCAAATAAACCTCTCCTTGCAGCCCCACCATGTAAATTCATTGGATATGCTTCTAACTGCAAAGGTTATCAATGCTACAATCTTCAAACTAAAAAATTCATCACTTCTTTCTATGTCATATTCAATGAACTTCATTTCCAAGCATTTCTCCAACCACATCTACATCAATCCTTCTCTTCAGCATTCATCCAAATTCTTCACCCCACTACCTCCCACATCCAACACATCCTACCTAAACAATCCTTTACCTACAACAACCTCTTCACTATCCTTCACTCAAAATACAACACTCAAACAAATACATCAATCTTAATAACTTTTAACAATCCCAGTGTACCCTCTAATTAATTCTTCTCCATACTAGTCCATCAAACACTCTATGATCATAATAGCTCAAATCAACTCCTTTAAACTGAAACAAATCTTTGACATTCACACCACCACATCTCCTCCTGTCAATCCTAGCTGTTATTCTGAAGCCGTCAAACCCCTTCGTTGGTAGTAATCTATCTCTAGAGAATTTCATACTCTTCAAAGTCAAGGAA
This sequence comes from Papilionanthe hookeriana x Papilionanthe teres, assembly GCA_022702705.1. NCBI lineage: Eukaryota > Viridiplantae > Streptophyta > Magnoliopsida > Asparagales > Orchidaceae > Papilionanthe > Papilionanthe hookeriana x Papilionanthe teres. Next base: position 63,998,859 of record CM040423.1, on the reverse strand, counting down.
CTTGACAACTGGTTCCTCCACTACCAAATCAAAACATCATTGGTTGCAGGTGGACTTACCAAACCAAATTCAATTCAAATAGCTCATTATCTAAACATAAAGACTGCCTTGCCACTCAGAGATTTAAGCATCAACATGGCATCAATTCCAACAAAACCTTCAGCCCTGTTGCTAAACTCCCAACCATACAAATTCTACTCACGGTTGCTCTACATCACAATTGGCCAGTCAAGCAGCTTGACATATCAAATGCATTTCTCCATGGATCTCTAGATGAAAACATCTATATGCAAACATCCATAAGGATTCCAAGACACTCAACATCCAAAACACATTTGCTTACACAAAAAGGATCTTTACAGCCTCATAAAAGCTCGACGTTAGTGTTATCCGATATTTCTTATCATCTTAAACTTAAAGGGTTCCAAATAAGCAAGGTCGATCCCACGCTTCTTGTATATTAACACGAGGACGTCCATATGTATCTCCTTATCTATGTTGACTCCATAACTATCTCCAATGTTCTTCACCATCTATCATCAACATTCTCTCTAAAAGGCCTTGGTCATGTCAACAACTTTCTTGAAGTCATATATGGTAGAATTATCGAAGTTATTTCCTTATTCAAAAACCTTATTTTTTTTATCTCCTTTATAGCAAATTGGCATGGAGAATTGCAAGCCTATTCATACTCCTCTTCCTATCAAATTGAAACCAGATACCAACTCTCAACACAAATACTCTCAAATTACTTAATATCGCAAATTAGACAGGTAGCTGTAATTTCTAACCATTACAAGGCAAACATTGCTTTTATTGTCAATTCTATGTACACAGATGCACAAAACCCTTCTCTACCATTTCCAGCTAATCAAATGGGTACTTCGTTACCTCAAGGAAACAATCCATCATGGTCTTCAACTCACCAAAGGAGATCTTTGCCTCATGAGCTTCTCTGATGGAGATTGGGCTGGTAAACTTCATGATTCCATGTATACGATAAGTTTTTGTTTATTTTTAAGCAATAAGATTATGTTATGGACATTTCAAAAACAAAAAAGAGTAGCTCGATCATCCTCGAAAATGGAATACAGGGTTCTAGTTGCAACCATCACAAATCTCATTTGGCTTTGACGACAACTTCAGGATTCCACATACAACAAGCTACTTTGAAGCCTATCCAATATGAAAATACCTCCACCATAGCAATTGCCCTTAATACAATCTTTCATGTTTGCACCAAACTTGCAGAGATTGATCAACATGTTGTAAGGGATCATCTTGTATCGAAGGACATTCAAATTCATCGTATTGCCTTATAAGATTAGACAACATATATCCTTGCCAAGTGCTTATCTCAACCTCGATTCATAAGTTTCAAACACAAGCTCACAATCATAGCATCAGATTGTGATCTTAAGGGGAGGTAAACCCGTATCATACAAAATCCGTTTCTCTCACCCAGGAGATATTCTCCACTCTATTTTATTAGTCTCCTGTAACTAACCTAGGGCCACTTACTCCTCTCTAAAATATTTCATTCACCTCTATATGTATTCCCTTTGTTTACTCTTTCAAACTAAGATGAATTAAAAATAATATGTAGTATCTATGGCTGCTTTACCTTCTACTGGTTTACTATCTACTCCTCTGTTTCTCTACTAATCGTCTAGAGGCTGTCATCATCAATGATCGTCCATCTCCAACACCTATGTCGTGGCTAGCCTATTTATGTTCATCTGAATATTCTTCTCTGAGATTATCTCTTAAATCCCGACTCTACTTCTCCAACGCAAGCGAAAACTATTCACCACGAGGATCATTCACCACACTCTGCGACTCAAATCCACATACTTGAAGGCACCTTCAATGTTAAGAGAGTGCGCCCTAGGCATCTGAAATTCATCTTCAAATGGCCACAACAATGCTTTAGGGAATTTATATGGGTGAGGAGCTGTGACAAGTGCCCAATCTGTAGACTTAAATATTATGGGAGGAAAGCTACAGTCCTGACTTCGAATTACAACCATTACAGTAAAAACACAGGGAATAATGTGAAGATGATTTGGCTCTAGATCTTATAAATCTTTCATGAGCAATGAAAGAGGCTATTATTTGGATGTTAAGAGTATAGAAGAAGCCCTGAGAGATGGTAGTAGAACTTCTTGTGACGTTATTTGAAATTTAAAAAAAATTTTTTTTTGTCATATTCTATAATTGGCTGTTCTTCTTCGAATGATTGTAAGCCAAAAATACTTGATTGAATGATCATGTTTAGGTAATCCATAATTTTGAAGATGACAGTATATTTTTGTGGCATTTACATACATACCATGAAACTCCTATGTGTTTACATTTTTCACACCTAAACGTCAATTTTTTCATACATAAAAATTAAAATGAAATGATTTTTTATGTATATGAAATACTTGGGTGGTCTGCATGCAAAAGACAAAATTTAGTTATTATATATGTAGATATATAGGAATTGGGTGGTATGCATGTAAATGCTTTTTGTAAAAATAGCAACTTCTGCAGTAATTATTCAACAGGAAAACATCAATCTTATAAGTTGGTTGGTGGACTAACAACCATACACAGAAGCCAAACCAAAATACATCTAGCTGCACCTTCAGCACATGAGCAATGGTATCTGTAAGAAAGACCATCCATACCCTTAATGCAAAACCAACTCAGCATCCTACACCGTCTGATATCCATCTCAGCTATCAAATCATCCCTCCCACAACTATATATATACATTGTAGACATACAGTGAAAGACACAAATGAACAATAGTAGAATACCATTTCTCTTCAGATTAAGTTTGTCTTTGAGATCAAGCCTTGAGGTATTGTAAAGCCAAATTGAATTCTTGAATAACATAATACTTGATTGTAAACTGTAAGTTTAACAAGACCTCTATTTTGATAATGGGCCAAACCATATATAGCTTAGAGCGAGCAACCGTCCGTCCTGAAATTAATATATATTTTTAATACATTAGGCAGCTTAATAAGTTTATCTTTTTAATAGCTCTTTTGCCTAATATTTAAATTTTAACAGTAATAAAGTTGATACGCCACTAACAAATTTTCATCATCCGACACGAATTTCGGGGCATGACACGGATCCCGAGATAATATTTTTTGCAAGAAACGTTCAAATCTTGATAAAAAATATTACAGATCTCCGATTTCAGGAAACTTATAGTCAAACTGACCAGCTCGATGAGACAGACCTAATGATGTCAAAGTTAATCCAATCTGAGTCAAATCAAGCCCAAATCAAATCATTAAACCACACTTAAAAAATTTCCAGACGCATTTGGAAAGTCAAATAGATGTCAAATCTGGCGAGTTTATAGTCGAATCGAGAGTCTCGACAAATCGAATCCAAAGAGCCCAAGATTCCTCAATTCTGATATCGTTAAGGCACTCAAATATCCATGAAACGTTGTTTGATCGAAGGAAGCTGTCCGGACCGCCGATCAAAATAGTTTATATTCCTGCATTAGTTGCACTCAGAATGCTATAAATAGAGCCCCAACCTGGAGGGGGAGGCTGGAAGCTTCGAAGAGAACTCGAAGCTCTGAGAAGGAGCCGAAGCCCAGTACCATCCCGTTGTCGATCGTCGTCGGCAGCCGTCATCGATCATCGGCGGCAGCCGTCATCGATCATCGGCGGCAGCCGTCATCGATCATCGGCGGCAGCCGTCGGCCATCGCTGATCGTCGTTGAACACCGTCGATCGTCGTCAACCACCCTCACACCATCAGGCACTAATGTCACCACCAACCACCACTAACCATTGTCAATCGTCGCTGACAGTCATTAATCACTACCAATCACCATCGATCGCCACTGATCGGAAGCCGTCGGTTGATGTTGTAACTTCGAAAATCTAATAATCTTTTCCTGTCTGTGGGACAAGAGCTCATCACTACAGTCATGTGCCAACAACGACCTGCGTGGTCATCAGCTCGTATAGCTCCTGATTCCGGCCCCCGCGCCCTACGAATATCATTCATACTCGCCACAACGGCTTAAGTGGTTCATCAGCTCGTGTAGCTCTCGACTCTGGCTCTTGAGGCCTACGAACGTCATTCATACTTGCCCCAACGACCTACATGGTCATGAGTTCATGCAACTCCCAACTTCGGCTCCCGCGGCCTACAAACGTCATTCATACTCCCCCCAACGTCCTATGTGGTTCACAGCTTGTGCAGATTTCGGCTTTAGCCCTCGCGGCATACGAATATCATTCATACTTACCCCAATGACCTATGTGGTCATTAGCTCATGCACCTCCCGACTCCGGCCCCCGCGGCCTACAGACATCATAAATACTTGTCAACTACGGCCTACGTGGTCCACTGCTCCCACAACTGCTTACTATGGCTTCTCTGACCAATCAACGCTTCTGGAGCAACATCTACAACACTTACAATAGACCACTACCTCCCAACAATCAGCGATAACTCTTGCAACCTGATGTCACCAAGAACTATGAACAGATTATTGTTATACAATATTGTAACTCCATCTTCCCTAATTTAGAAGAAGAATGAACATGTGTACTCATCATTCATAGTGGATTTTTTTAACTGGGCTAGGCCCTGTGGTTTTTCTCCCTTTCAAGGGTTTTCCACGTAAAAAACCGAGATGTCTTCTCTTCTTTATTTGTCTTCTTTTACCTAAGTGTGTGCTGAATTATCGTGCAACTTTAAGACGATAATCCATTACTCTACCGACGTGAATTTTCCAGCCTGCATCAGAAGTGTTGAGAAAATGATACAGCATACCACGTTTTCTTTAAGTATAGTTATTGTGTTGATAGTCTTTCTTTAACTGTATTAAGTATTTGCTTTCTTGCTGTATTATTAGTAGCAGGCGTAGGCTAAAGGTCATTCTACGATGTGGTAGTGGTAAAAGGCATGGTTGAAACCGTGGATGACAGCTTTCGCATTTTGTGCTTTGAATCTAATTTTTCCCTATTATTCTCTCTGTTATGCTTCAATTTATGCTCACCGCACTACGTTGATAATAATAATAATAACAATAATGGCAAAATAAACCTAAAGATGTAGGTAAATATGCATGCATACTCTCAATAAACTCACAACACTCTGCCCATAACCTCTCCATAACTCCAAAAGAAAGTTATACAGAGGAGTTATTACACATAGAGTCCGTATGGAACAATTTCTCTCGCGGCGAAGATCGCAACATGGAAAACAGTGAGAAGTGATGCATCAAAAATATATACTCTTTTAGCTATATGTTTTTACCTATTTTTGGTGATATTGCAGTTTAAAGGAAGATATTTTTCATGATTTGTTGCAGGTATGATGATTATAGGTGATTGGAGCGAAAAGATGCAAAAAGGAACGAATTTGGACCAAAATGGAGCAATTTGGAGGAAAACGGCCCTGGCGTTAGAATGGGCGCCGCCGGCGCCCTATTCCAGAGACTCCAGAATTAATTGGCACGATAGGGCGCCGCCAGCGCCATTATAGGGGGCCGCCGGCGCCCTATGTCGGTTCACTTCAAATTCAAAAGTTCTGGCGGATTTTTGAAGAGGTGCTTGAAGAAACTCTTGGGGAATTCGTTCCTAACATTAAATTAAGTGTCCAAGACAAAATAGAGAGCAGGAAGAGAAGAGAATTGTTGTAGAGAGTGTGAGGAAAGTGTGAGAGAGAGTTAGGGTTTGTGATTTTAAGAGACATTCTTCTCTAAGGAGGGGAAAAGAGGGAGTAAAGTGAGAGATTACTTCTTCATCTTTGTTCCATGGAGAGAAATCAAGTGTTGCAAGGAAGAGAAAAGGAATCAAGGGGACTTTGAAGGAGTTTGCTTGGGGAAGAGAAAGAGATAAGTTGTATTTACTATTGTAGTTTCTATGACTCTTCTTATATATATAAAATCCATGTGTTTTTATATCTTTTCCATGGTTAGTGAGTAGTCTCCCTTGCCTTTCTTCTTGCATGAAGTAATTATGATGTGGTGATGTGGAAATGATGTGCCCTTTAAGTGTTATAAAAGTTGTGATGTTTCTTTAATTTAGAAATTAATTTACTTTTTAATCCGGCCAATTGAATTGTTAAAACATGTTGAGGAACATTAATTCCAAAAGAATTGAATGTTCTACAACAAGAATGAAGAAACCATTTAATGTCCGTGAATGAATTGCGTAGTTCATGGGGATTAAGTGCAAATAAATAGGGAAATGAGTTTTGATGGACTTGAAATTGGAGGTTTCATGGTGACAGAATGGGATCCCCAATTTGGTATTAAGATTGGTAACTAAAGCCTATGGTTAGCCTTCGGGTGAAGGGTGAGTGGGTGCTCCGAAGTGAGAGCATGTATCCTCCCAGCCTAGCTTTAGATTTAGTAACTAAACTTAAGATATGACAATATTCTTTACCTGCTTGGAAGATGGGGTACTCTTTTAAAGGTAAAGAAGCAAATATGCTCCTATTTGGCACAACACAAAATTACCATTTTTCATCATCCACACATAATAATCTTTATGCAAGAAAAAAGACACTTTTCATATAGAAGTATCTTATAAATCACATAAGTTAGTGTGTTTGTTAGTTAATATAGTTCGGTAATTAGAAGTAATTGTAGTAGCTTTATTATACTTTGCATTAACTAGTGGTAGTACACTTAAGTAATTGTTACATTGGGTATTGGATTTTAGTGCTATATTATCTGATTTAAAGAACGTTCACCGCCCTGTGCGATCGATAACCAGGACTCCATTAGAGCTCTGTATTACTTGATACGATACGTATACTTGCGTTGAATTTGTGACTTTACTAAATCATTCTAAATATATAAATTCGACTTCATAAATTCTTGCTTAATATATAAAGTCGCGGTCAAGAAGCCACCTCTCGTTTGGAACGACTAATCGATGATCTTACCACTGATTTCAAGAAAATTGTCGTAAAGATAGAGGATGGAGCTGCGTGCAATTAGGAACAATCGACCCTATCCATATCCACCACACCTGCTCTGAGAGAAGGCGTTGTGTTAACTCAGAACCCGCGACAACTCTAATGACCAGAGTTAACAGATCATCACGAATTTCCTATATTCGGTGAGGAGCATCATCTTCGTCTGATTCTGAAATTCCAATGTGGGAACACAACTCTAGTTAGAGTCATTATGAAGGTCAAAATTGGGGAGATTATAAGGTAAAAATTGGTATTCTTTTCTTTGATGGCCACCTGCATGTAGAAATATATTAAGATTGCGAGCAATCAGTTTATTCATTCGACTACATGAATGTTATGCCAGATAAGCATGTTAAGTATGTTGCTTGCAAATTGTGGGGAGAAGCTGATGCGTGGTGGTTTCAACCTACTCAAAGCTGCCAGAGAGAAGGTCGGAGTTGCATACAGAGCTGGAACAGGATGAGATAGCTAATGAAAGCTCATTTTCTACATTTTGATTATGCATAAATGTTGCATTTACAATGCCAGAAATTCTCTCAAGGGAATCACACAGTTAAGTGCATACACTGAGAAATTTTTTGGGTGAAGCGTCCGTAACTACTACATGTATGGAGTCCATCATAAATTTGTATTCAGACGATCCAGAGTTTACTGAACCATGGATATGGTGCAAGGCTTATCAACCATTCTATGCTTTCTCACTACAATGGGGATATCTATTCAAACAAAACCAGCTATTTATCCCAAAGTGCTCTATGGCAATAGCCCAGCAGCTCATTCGGATCGAGATAAGGCTTCGTCCATTTCAAGCTCATATCCTTTTAGCCTAGTGACGAGATTTCTCGAGGTTTATTGAACATTGACACTCATGCCAAACGAAGCTCATATAATACTGGTTTACACAATTCCTTACCTATTCTAAACTCTATTTGCGAAGACTTGAGCCCTGATTTTATATTGGGTCTACCGAAAACAAAGCGTGGAGTTGATTCTTTAATGATTGTGGCGGATCTTTTTTCAAAAATGTCATATTTTATTGCATGCAAGAATTCATATGTTATTGTTAGTGTTGGTCGAATTTCTTAAAAGATATTATACAATTACATGGTATCACTAGAAATTTGACTTACGGTTGAGATGTCAAGTTTGTGAGTCATTGTGGTGTGAATTTTGGAAGTAATTTTAGACATGTAAACAAAGCTCAATATATCTCCCCCAAACCTAAGGTCAAACATAAGCTACCAACCACATACATGTAATAAAAATGAATATATTGTATTTTGTTTTTTAAGATTATTTGATTGAATATAGAATAAAAATTCTTTTTTTAGACTCCTTGCATGATAACTTGATTTTAGTCTAAGGAATGGTGGAGAGTGGTGATGAGTGATTCCAGAAAAAAATGATGAGACTGTCACTGTATCCATGGACTCCTACCAAGGGGAAATCTAACAAAAAATATTCATTCAAAGGTGGACAAAAAATATTCATTCAAATGTGGACAAAAAATTAACACAATTATATCAACTTAAATCTTATTGAAAAGAAAATAATTTTGTACTTGATGCGTGCAGGATGGTCTGTAGTGGTAGAGTAATGAATTATTGTCTTAGCATTACACGAAAATAGAGAATATGCTTATGTAATTGAAGAGAGAAGTAAGCAGAGGAGACAACTCAATTTTTATGTGGAAAAGTTTGGAAAAAGAAAAAATTACGTGACCTAGCTCAAATTAAATAATCTTCTATGAATAGTGAGTACACATGTCAACTCTTCTCCCTAACTAGAGATGATGAAGATACAAAGTTGATCATTATAAATGTACAACTGTAGTTTGTTGATAATAGCTATAGTCTGATTGGTTGTAATGAATGTAGTTCAAGGTGATGGGATGCTGCAAGGGCCATAATTAATTGTTATGGAGGTAGTAGTCAGCTGTAAATGTTATAAATGATGTTTGTAGCACGAGATTGTCATATAAGCCGTAGTTAAATGCCATGGTAGTAGTTGCTCATGTGGGTTGCAGATGATTACTTTAGAAGTGTCAGTTGGCTATAGAGGCCAAAATTGAGAGCTGCACAAGCTGTGAACCACATAGATCATAGCTGGTCACATAGGCCGTAGTGGTGAGTTGTGATAACGTCTATAGGTCACAGAGATCAAAATTAGGAGCTGCACGAGCTATAGATCACATAGGCCGCAGTTGATCACGTAAGTTGTAGTGGTGAGTTATGATAACAATAGTAGGCTGCAGAGGTTAGAGTCGGGTGCTCCACGAGTTGCGGACTAAAAATGATGTATTTAGTCACATAGGCAGTTGTTGTGAGACGTGATGATGTATGTAGACCACAAGGGCTGAAGTTAGGAGTTGCACGAGCTTTAAACCATTTTGGCGTAGTGTTGAGTTGTCCTTAGGCCGTAGAGGCTAGAGTTGAGAGCTACACAAGCTATGGACCACATATACCATAGTTTGTCATGCAATATGTAGAGGCCAGAGTTGAAAGTTGCATGAGCTGCGGACCACGTAAACATAGTTGGTCATATATGTCATCGTGGTGGGCTATAAGTAGATAGCTTTAGGTGTCAGGAGAAAGTCACCGTATTCGAAGAGCATTGTTACACCATTTTTGAGAGGCGTTATTGAACTGTATGCGAGGTGCAATATTACAGCATCATCGATGTTTGATATTGCACTGTATTTAGGTTGCATTATTGCACTATCTTCAGAAAGTATTGTTGCATCATATGTGTTCTTGTTCTGTAGGTTGCCTCATTACCCTGCAATGTACACCGAAATTCCACAGCATAAGTCGTGATTTAATGAGGGTTTCATGACCAGCCAGGGAAGGTCTTGGTTGTCAACGATGGCTGGTGAGTGGTGGTCGACATTTACTGGCGAGTGTTTTTCGACAGTGGTTGGTGGTTGCAGGAGTGAGATGTATTCATCGAATATGTAGTGCAGAAGTGATGTTTGACTTAGACTCCTCCAGGATTTAGTCTTGTTTTGACTCAAGGTTGCTGTCTCTCATAAGAAGGAAGGTTTCTACTTATATATTCTAGGAAGGGCCAATTTACAAATAAGGAAGGAATTCAGACCACTCCATTGGACAGTCCGGAGAGATTAACTTGATCAGATGATGTTCACTGAAAATATTGTCATAATTGAACGAAGTTGGGTTCGTTGAATTTTTCTCTCTGAGATGCTTGATTTGACCATAAGCTTATCAGCTTTGGAATTTATTTGACCTACCAACTTTGTACACAAAGCTTCCAAAAGTGATTTAATGGCTTCACCTGGCCTAGATTTGACTAGTATTTGATCAATTTTAATATTTTTTGGTATGTCTTGCCAAGTCAGTGAATTTGATTGTAAGATTGCTAAAATTAGAATTTTAGATGATTTTTAATCAGAGTTTGAAGGTTTTGAGTTGTCTCAATATTCATGCCAGATGATGCGAATTTATTGATGAAATATTAATTACCCCTGTTTTTGGGTGAGGACAATTTCACTGCTTGAATATATCAGAGATCTGTATTTTAAATTTTTATCATTTTTTTAATAAAGCCTTATATATATATATTTATATATGGGTGTGTGTGTGTGTTGGGGGGGGGAGGGGGGTGGTGTGTGTTTTTGTTTCTTTTTAGCAAATTATCATATCCCAAATTGGGAGTGACTTGTCAGCTAAGTGAGGCCCAACAAATTACATCGTTGAAAAGCGAAAAGAGCAACAGGGCCCGACGGGGGTTTTCGAAGGAAGGGAAGAGTGATTCCTAAATTGGTAGAGGTAGTCGACTTAGGGTATCAAAAACCCGTCATTCCAAGCTACTAAGAGTTAAATTCTACCCGGACGTGAATGTAGTTAACCCAACACGACCAAAGATCCCTAGTCAGCAATTGATGTGTGAAAAAATTGCATGATTTTTTTTATATTTTGCACATTTTTTGAATAAAATTACACTTTAAAGAAAGGTATTTGTATATGTTTTTATTGCAGGTATACCATGTATTATGAGTGGAACGGAGTGGAAGAAACGTGGAGAGAAAAAGGAGAAGATTTGGAGAAAAAGGCAACTATGAAGGCCGAGGTCATGATGTTAGGAACTGGGCACCTAGGCATCAACCAACTGAAGGTCAAGGCCATGGTACAAGACTAGTGTGGCGCCTAGGCACCCTACAAGCAAAATGCAACCCGAGAGGTTGGCTCTTAGGTGCTAACCATTGGCGCCAAGGCCCCAGCTCTGAAGCTAAGGCCATGGCGCCATAATAGAGTGGCACCTAGGCTCTAGTATCGAAATCTGGATGTTTTTGATCAGTTTGAGCCACCTCTTTGTAGAAGTTGAGTGCAATTTTCAGAGCGGTTTCAAGGCATTTTAGAGATAAGTTTGAAGCGGATTAGAAGTAGAATAGAGAAGAGAAAGTGTGGTTGTGTCTGTGGTGATTTCTGATGTGTGTTCTAAGGCTAGAGAGAGTTTTGGATGGATTTTCCTCGTATTTTTTTGTATGCTATGCTTGTTCGAAGAAAGTCTAGGGGTGCGAGTTGTGTTGTTTGTATGTGTTGTTGTGTAAAGAGTTGTAGGAGAAGAGTAGGGTTTGGGTGGAACATTCTAAAGGCAAATTGAGGATGAGAGATAAATATACTTGTGATTTGGAATTGTTATTTTATGAAACACATTTTTATGTTGAATCTCTTCGTTTCAATGCATTCTGGTGTTATTTTATCAAGCTTTCTGAGTAAATTTCCTTTCTCTTCCTTGTGGTGATGCAGTAGATGTGTAGGAATATGTATAGCATGTTGAAATAGTTTTTATTCTATAATTTTAATGAATTCCCTCTGCACTTAGTTTACTTTTCAATATGTTCAATTGATATGTTAGAATGTGTTGAGAACCCGCAAGGACTCGGAAAAGCTACGACATGAACAACTAGAAAAATTATGTTGAACTACAGGGTATGAATAAAAGTATACTGTAGGGAGATGCAAATAAATAGGGAGATAAACTTCAATGGGTTCTAAGTGGGACTTAAGAAATTAATATCACTTTAACCAAGATTCTTTACACGCTCGAAAGAGGGTAAAGAAGATATATGCTTCTATTTGTCACAAAACTTTACCTTATTTCACATTTCTTCTAAATCTACACTATATTATTATAACTGCAAGGAAAAGCATCCTTGCACTTGGCAAAACCAATTCACATAGCGTATTTAGAAATTCTTTAGGTGTAACTTTAGATAATTGCACTACGTTTTGTTAGCAAAATTTAATTACTTAAAATTTCCAAACTATGAATAAATTAAGTAGATTAGAACATTTTCCTACTTTTGCTTTCCATTATTTCCTGTGGGATCGACATTTCAGACTCTTTAGAGCCCCATATCACAGAAAGCGATACATTCACTTATGTTAACAACGCTAGTATTTAAGATAAAATATGAACATGAAAATCTGAACGAGTAACTTAGACAGTTTAAGGTTTTAAGCACTGTGCTGAGAGATTTAATTATTGTGTTAGTTTCTAGAGTGTTGTCAAGCTTTTCGGGCGTCGTTGTCGAGGAAACAAACGATGATGAATTTAGGAGAATTTGTAGTTGAACTATTAGGACTTAGATTTGAAAAAAAAACTATTTGTAACTTTTTTTTTTGTTACCTATTAGTTACCTATTAGTTACCCTTTTGAAGTGAATGTGTAAGACAGGTCCAACGGAGCCTGAACCCTTAGATTCAAAACTAGAAAGTACTATTAGGAAAATTAGAAAACAAAAAAATAGTAACAAAATTGAAGAAGAAATGTCTACTAATCATCACATTAACTTGGAAAATCAAGAAGAAACTAATGAAAAACAAAACGTACAAAGACCTTTAAGGGATTATGCAAATCCTACAACATATGAAATATACTAAGTATCCAAAATCATGTTGTAGATGGCAACACTTTTGAGCTTAAGGTGACTATCAGCCAAATGGTGCAAAATAGCAAATTTGGGGAAGCCCCGTCTGAGGATCCAAATGTACATTTAGCAGAGTTTTTAGAACTTTGTACCACATTTTGTTATAATGATGTTTCTAGTGACGCCATTAAGCTTAAAATTTTTCCCTTTTCCTTAAGGGATAAAGATGAAATGTGATTGAACTCATTAGCACCTGAATCTACTAGAACATGGAATGAACTAGCTCAAAGTTTACTAGCCAAATATTTCCCACATTCAAAAACGACAATGTTGAGGAATGATATTAGTTCATTTTGTTAGTATGAAGATGAATCGATATATGAGATCTGGGAGAGATTTAAGGAACGTCTACGGAAGTGTCCACATTATGCTTTGCTCATTGGTTGATTGTCTAGACTTTCTATAGTGGGTTGGTATGATCCCTTAGATCAATTATTGATGCTGTTGCAGGTGGCTCGCTCATGTCGAAGCCGTTCGATGAAGCGTATTCTCTAATAGAGGAGATAACTACTAACAACTTTCAATGGCCTGCTGAGAGAGTAAACCCAAAGAGTGTGGCTAATTTACATGACATTGTTGACCTCATTTTTGATGAGGTCTTTTCTCTTCTCTCTCCTTAGTACTTAGGATCTTGCCTTAGGCTTTCCCTTTGACTATCTTAGAGGACTAGAAATGGAACTCACCACTTAGAAATTTAAACACCTCTTAACTCCCTGCAAACCCCATAAGTTTGATTGTAAACCCCGAAGTCACTTGGAGGGTTAGGATCAAATGTGGAGGTTTAAAGGATGAGTTCCTTATAGGACTCTTTGACCTTAGGACTACCCTGGGTGGCCTGGTCTGATGAGGGTTGACCTGCACACATTACAAATTCACACACATTCCAAATCCTAAAACCATTCATACCTAGCTTGACTTCCTGACTCATGTAGGTAATCCATATGGATGGTCCTCAACCCCTAAGCCCTTGGCAAGAGGGTTAGGAACAACATAGTGAATGCCTCAAATGAGTCCTCTCATGGCTCTTATGGGCTTTATATGGCTTTGTGGCTCAACCAAAGTGATTCCATTCTACTCAAACTTGATCAATCTTTATTTTTTCAAAATTTCAATTTTTGACCCCCGGGGCCCTACACCCGTCAAACCTACAAAATGCCCTTGAAGCTATCCAAAATTTGCAAAATTGCCTAAATTATCCAAAATTCCTCAAAATCAGTCCTAGACATTTCCCACCATTCAAATTGATCATCCTTAGCCAAATATACCAAAATTTCCAAAAATACCCTCCAATACCCTCCAAATACCCAAAATGCCCTTTTTTAACCAAAAAATCCATAAATTCCAAAAGTTCCCAGAAAATTTCAAAAAATCCCAAATATTCCTAATTTCATTTTGTTCAACTACACCATAAGCCAATTTTGTCAATTTAAACCACTTTTACCAAAACCCCCAATTTGGCCCATTTTTAACCAAAGTAAGCCTAATGTCAAACCAAATCAACCCAATTGACCTCAATGTTAATCCAATCCAATTATAAACTTCAGTTCAATATCCCCAATAACAAGTTAGACCAAATCCAAGCCCAATTTGATTGACATTTGGATCCAATTTCAATTTGAAGCTTAAAACCCAATTTTGGCCCATGACCTAAACCTAGCCCAAATCAAACCCAATTCAACTCCAAATCACCTCAAATTTGTTTTAAATTACTCATGACACATCCCTAAACAAAACCCAACATTTTTTTGGCCCAATCCTTCACAAAATTGCCATCCACCAAATTATTTTCAAACCTAAAGGCCCACTTTCTTAAACCATTCTGAAAGCCCATTTTCACCAAATCCAAAAGCCCAAATTTCCAATCCAAGGCCCATATGAAATTCCTATTCATAATGCATTCAATTAAAATCTTCCCTAAGTTTCAAAGTCATCATTAAACCATTCCAAATCAAGCTTCATCCAAAGTTTCATCAAGATATCAAAAAATCCCAAAATCCTTTCTCATGCAAATAAGCCAACTTTTTCTAAGCCGAAGGCTAGCCATGAAGCCATCCTTAAGCCACATGCAAGCCATGTGAGTGGTGTTCATGTGACCATACCATATTGGACAAGAGGAGGAGCCTCTTTCTTGATTCCCTTAAAGTAATTAAGCACTCCCATGTCTCCCCTAACCCATGCTTAAACTTAATTGTACTTGGATTGTGACTTCTCCCCACTAATCAAGCTGAATCAAGGGAGCTTTTCTCAGCCCAAATCAGACCATGGAAAGGTGAACCAAGCCCAACCTCATGCTTTGACCAATTTGAACTTAAACTCCTCTATTTAAGCTCCATTCATGGCCAAAGAGAAGAGATGCAAAGATTACCTTAGGGAAAGTCTGCCAAATTGTTCCCAAAGCTTCTCCAAGCACTCCTAAGCTCAATCCAACCATTTCCAATTGAGGCCTCACCTCTTGGATAAAGGTATCAAATTTTTTCTCCTCCAACCGCGCTTATTTTAAATTTCTGTAAATATTCACATGCTTTAAGTATATCATCACCATATAGATGTGTGCTACTCGATTAGACGATCATTTTAAAAAAAATTTCACTCAATTTCGTTGAGAAACTAGTGAGATATCATGGTTTGAAGGTAGACAGTTTTGGGTAAATAGAACTAGGAGAGAGTGTGCGGCTTATTTTTTAGGTTGTGGTGTTTTATTTGGAAAAGGGGGTCGCCTACAAAAATTGTCGGTCGAATTTTAATTTAATTTAAATAAATAATTTGAAAAGTAGTATTTGATTTTGAAAATAATTTTTAAATTTGAAAATTTTAAGATATGAAATCAAACTGATCTCACATCCCGAATAGTTTATATGAACGAGCGCCGCACTTCAAACCGTGTATCTATCCCGAAGAATAGACACACTGCTTGATAATGAGGCTCGATTAGATAAACTAGAAAGGTTTGTGACATCCGTTTGGTCTGCGAACCAATTTTATAAGCCGACAAATTCCCCTGTTTAATATGAAAACATTAAACAGGGTTTATATTACCTGGTTCTTAAAATTCCCTATAAGGGCAAGCCCCTATAGTTAATTACATCTTAAGTGACGGGAATCACCTAAGAAAACTCTCGATAATAATCAGTAGTTCTGCTCTCAAGAATTTCAAAGTTTAGGTTTTCAAGGGATTGAATTTTAGAATTTCAATAGGGAATGGATCAAGTTTGGAACATTTTGTTTTGGGAATTCGAAGGAAGAAAGGTAGGAGAAATCACAGATTCGAAGCGAACTTCGGTGATTTCCCGACTATCCTATTGTTTGGCTTGAATTTAGGAAGGTCCTAATGTTTATTTAATGTTTTGATCTTGCCAATTTTAATTAGTTAGGACTTATATTTGTATGGTAAAATCATACAAATAGCCTTGAAGATGTGAGGGTTTATGTCGTATCGGACGACTACCTCGGAGTCCTAAGACCGATTAGGACTTAATTTTCATGACATAATCATGCAAATGCCTAACGAAGAGTTGAGGATTTATGTTGCACTAGGCAAGCTACCTCGAAGTCCTATGGCTTAGTTATTTAGTTCTAAGGAAAGTTTTGTTGAAGTAGATTCAGGTTTTGCCGATGACGATGGCCGTCGCCGCCCACCATGCTCCGAGCTCCTTGTTGTCTGCGAGGTTTAGTTTTAGAAGTCATAAATCGGGAGATGAGAGAAGTGTTTGGTTTAGAGAAAGTCTTAATTTCCATGTGTCTTTAATATTTTAATTAAAACAGGTCTTAGAGTTGATTAAACGGAACCGATTAAGATCCCACGGTTCCGTCATCCCGCACCGTTATTTTCATCGAATTCACTTAGTCCGTATGAATTCGCTAAACTCAATCTGAATGAGTTCCGCACTTTCATTTAGACCGTGGGAAATCCCGTTTAGCAACACGTGGGTTACATCATCCGAGGTATTCCCGATCATTCAATGAGACGTTTTAATTTAGTTGTAGTTGTAGTTTTGTTGTTCTGTTTGTGATTAAATTTTGAGTTGTCTTATATTTTGAAATGTTGTGGCGGTGAATTTTTATCTTGTAGTGTCTTTTAATTTAGTTATGGGTTTCGGTTTGGTTTACGTCCTAAAGGTGTAAGTTTTCATGCAACGATTGTTTATCATGCAAGCAAAGTAAGTGCGATGCGATTAAATAAGTTGCAATAAAGTAATTCGCAATAAAATAAAAGCGTACTCGGAGGGTCTTCCCGTCATTCCAAGCTCGCACTTAAAACACGCTTAGAATATTTAAGCATTTAAAGTAAGTTCCTAGTAAAGCTAAGGGAAGGGTTATGGTTTTCTACCAAGTTCCTAATCCTATAGCTAGTCATTTCCTATGACGTCTAGTGTTCTTGTATTTTAGTTTGAGGACGATTTTCTTCATCAAAGAACAACTAAGTTCAATTGTTTTTATAAATATCCTATCATATTGAGGAAGTGCTTAAGACGAATCTTAAACATCTTTTCAACATTTCTAGGATTTGTTTTAAGTCCAAAACAAATGAATTAATCGTCCGAGAGTTTAAGTTTTGTTGTCTTGCTCAGTGAACTAGGACATTTGAATATCCTATAAGTGAAGTAACGCTTCTTTTAACACTCCTTTTTAAGAGTTATGACATCACGAGCCTTCGAGGGCAAATGGATGTTCAAGTGGTTTATGATTTAATTTTAGTTAATGGATTTAAGTTTGGAATAGTGTTCAAGTTGTTTTAGGTTTATTTTGAATTCTTCATGTCTTAGGTGATGTTATATTTAATTTAATTTAATTTAATTTAATTTAATTTAATTTAATTTAATGTGGTTTAATTTAATTTAATTTAATTTAAGTTAATTTAATATGATATGGTTCAGCTTAATTTTATTTAATTTGATTTAATTTAATTTGATTTAGTTTTAATTTAATTTAATTTAATTTAATTTAATTTAATTTAATTTAATTTAATTTAATTTAATTTAATTATTTAATTTAATTTAATTTGATTTAATTTAATTTAATTTAATTTGTTTTAATTTAATTTAATTTAATTTAATTTAATTTTTTAATTTTAATTTAATATTTTATTTTAAAAGGATTTGCTTTAAATAATTTAACTTTAATTTAATTTAATGATTAAATCTTTTAGCATTTTAAATCTTAAACTTGGATTATCATTTTAATTAGGAATTAAATATTATTGGGATGATTAATTTAGGGATTCTTAAATTAAAGAACAAATCTTGTCCTAATAATATCCCTATTTTAATAATTCCAATTTTATTATTCTTCCAAATTTAATTAATTATTTTAATTAAAGTTCATTTCAATTATTGTTGAATTGTTTAATAAGTTCCTACCCTTTAATTATTTAAGTTTCAATCATCCAAATCAGATTAAAATCAAATATTTTACTCTTTCATTTTATTAAGCCTAAAGTTTTAATTAAAGGTTAAAATTTTAATTACCATTTTGCCCTTCAAGCTTAATAATTCCATAACTCATTAAATTGAGCTCAAATGAATTTGAAATTTTTATGTGACTTCACTCATATGTCAATGAGGACATTAGAGGAGAAAATGTGATTTTTCTGTATTTAATTTATTTATGTAATTATTTTTGGTGGAAAATAGGGATTTCCAAGGAAAATTTAATAATATGACCAAGGGAAAGTTTCTGTCCTTAAGAAAATTATGGGACTTTCCTAATGACTAGAGGACCACTTGGACCAATTTTGGTGATTTTTTGAATTATATTCTTTTTATTATAATTATTTTGAGTTTTGGAGTATTAATTAATTTAAAAATAAAATACAGGTTGAAAAATGAATTTTATATTTTTCAAAAATCTCTCTGATATCAAGGAAATCAGAGAATCAATTTTTACAATTTTCTGATTTTTCTTTGATTTATTAGAATTATTTTGGTGGAAATGCTAGAAAATACATTTTTTTAATTTTAAAATTACCCTAGGGCTTTAAAATTTAATAACTCATCATAGAGACCTAGGAAAAATATGGGATTTGTTCCTAAGTGATTAGAATTCAAAATGTGATATTTTAGTGAATTTTATTATTTTTGTGATTTTTATTATTTTATTAATTATTAAAATATTAAAATAATACAAAAAATCAACTTTTTAGAAAATTGAAATTTTAATTTTCTTAAATTCCCTGATATCAGAGAGGCTCCAAAACCAATTTAGTGAATTTTTGAAAGGTATTTTGAAAGTTATGAATTTTTAAAGTTTAAAATGACTAAATGGCTTAATCAACCCATTTAGTAAGGCTAACCAAGTCCAATTGACTTCAAACTTTTGTGGTGGTTTCCTCTGATCCTAAAGGTCAGTGGAGAATTGATTTCAAGTTAATTTGATGTATAGTTAGCTCTAATTAATTAGGGGTCTATTTTGGGTGTTTAAGCCGATTAGGGTTGTTTTGAGTGAATTAACTCAAGTCCTATTTTTCCTAGTGGTTCTCCGGTCATAAGGAACATCACCAAATTTTTCTAGAATTTATTTCACAACATGCTAATTTTTGGAATTTAAAATACTCAAAACAGCCACATGCATTTGAAAAATCAATAACTTTTCACGGAGATGGCCTCCCGACCATGGAAAATTCGGGAAATGTTCCCAAGTTCAGAGGCTCAAAAGCCCTATGGTCTCATGCCATGGTGAATTGTATGAATGCATGGAGAATTAAAACAATGCAGGGAGTAAATAATTAATTAAAAATAAAGTACTAGTGCAAAATTAATTAATTTCTTTTCCACATTATTCTCCTCTCGTTCACCGAGCAAGAGGGTATTTTTATTTTATTTTTGTGATTTTTCTACACAAAGATATGGATTTTGAAGTTCGGTATTTAAATAAATCAGAAAAGTCCCTAATTTTCTACTTATCCACGCGGCGCCGTGTCAACCTCGGCAGCTCCGAAGGGGTACGTGTCGCGCTGTGATTGGGCGCCGCCATCTGAGTCAGCTGTCCTGGGACCCGCGGTTCACGTATCATTCCCCGGTCCGCGCAATTCGAACCGTCCGCTCGATACACGCGCGATCCAACGCGCTCCCGGTCATCGTCTACAACCGGCGTGCACCCGTGACCGTCAACCTTCTAACCCTAATTTCTCACTCGATTCTCAACGGATTTTCGTGTTCTTATGCTTCTATGGATTCGTCTTCAAGAGACGAACACATCCATACGGTAAACATGCATTGAAATTTATTCAAATGAAATGGAGAATCTCTGTAAGCTCGGGAAGAAGAGTGAGTTCATACCTTTGCTCGGAGAAGTGAAGCTTCGATCCGAGAGTTGTGTCACCTTCGATCGGGTCCAAGTAAGCTCCGGATGAAGTCCCTTGGCCCGGTGAATCGTCTAGCTATGAAAGTGACCACAACCGATCACAAAGCTTGGAGGCCGGAGCAACCGGGTGGCCCGGAGATGGGGCCTTCGGTGGGAAACTTCTCCTCTTGGTCCAGTGAAGGTGTAGGACCAATCAATTCGGGGATTGGCTCACCGTGAAGAAGTGTCCTGGTTTTTGGGCTAAAGTTCGAGCTCAAAATCGAGCTCGAGCTGGAGGGAATCGGGGCTGGAATTCGGTGGGGATCAAGTGCTCTATGTGTGGAGAATGATCCGGAATGATTTTGGCAGAGTTTCCTTAAGGTTAGGTTCAAGCACCTCCTTTGGCCGAGAGGGGTGAGGGGTTTAAATAGGCATGGCTCGAGGCTCTCCCGGGGGAGCTGAGGGCCGGGATCAGCTGCTCTTGGCATGTGAAGAACATCCATGGTGGCCATTTGGAGTGAGGCAGCTCAGCAAGGTAGAATTCCAAAGCTTGGCCTCTCCCAAGGTTTCCGGCATGGTGTTTTCCGGCGACTGGGTGGCCGGCCGGCCAGGCATGGGTCACCCTCAAGGTCAGTGGGTCGTAGTCGGGGCTTGGTGTAAGCAATTGGCAATTGCCATGTGTAAAGGTGTTGGATTAGAATGGAATGGGCATAAGGTCACTTTGGCTTGGTTTGGGTCAACCCACCATTTTGGGCTTGGTGCACCCTTCCAAGCTCTGATTTTGAGCTGAGGGAATCAGTTGGGTCGCCAAGAGAGGATGGTGTGGTCTCTATCCAAATAGCTTTAAGTTAATTTTGGGTTATAGTGTTGCATTAAAGAGGTTAAAATGGCTTAAGGAAGGCTTAGGAAAGGACTCCCTCCACTTGCCATTAATGGCTTGGTGACAAGTCAAACCCCTCATGGCTTCATGTGGCTTGTCTATGGCTTGTATTTGGCTTGGAAAAAGGTTCGGCTTATTTCATGAAAAAGGGTTTTAGAAATATTTGGCATTTAGGGGGTAATTTGACATGTGGCTTGATTTGGAATGGTTTAATTGATGATTTTGAAACTTAGGGGTGATTTTGATCAAATGGATGATGAGGGGAAGTGTCATGTGGGCTTTAGGATGATTTGGGCTTTTGAATTTTGAAGGAAATGGGCTTTTAGGAGGGTTTAAGGGAAGTGGGCTTTTAAGTTTAAGAATGTGTTCATGGATGAGAATTTTTGTAAAAGGTTGGGCCAAATAATTGTTGGTTTTGGTTTAGGGATGTTTCATGAGTAATTTGAAATAGATTTAAGGTGGTTTGGGTTTGAATTGGGTTGAATTTGGGTTTATTTGGTAAATGGGCCAATGTAGGTCAAATTGGGCTAACTTGGGCCAATGTTGGGCTATGGTTGAAATTGATGTAAAATAAATGTTGGGAAATGTTTATGGGAGTGTTTCAAAGAGGTTTTGGCTTTGGTTGGGTTTTGATTTTGGGGTTTGGGTCTATTTGGGTTAGGTTTGGGTTTAGGCCAAAATTGGGCTTTTTGATTTTGGGTTGAATTTGAGTGGGGTTTGGGTCAAAATCTTGGGCAAATCATGTTAGTGTTTTGTTTATGGGGATGTTAAAGAAGGTTTAGAAAAGATTTGGGGTTAATTGGAGTTGAATTGGGTGAGTTTGGGCTAAGTTTGGGTCATGGGTCCAAATTGGGCTTTAAGGCCAAAAGTGAAATTGGATCCCAATGCCAATCAAATTGGGCTTGGATTTGGTCTAGATTGGTGTTGGGGATGTTGAATTGAAGTTTAGAATTGAATTGGACCAGAATTTGGGTCAATTGGGTAGGTTTAGTTTGACATTGGGTTTACTTTGGGTTAAAATGGGTCAAATCGGGGGTTTTGATAAAAGTGGGGTAAATTGACAAAATTGGCCCATAGTGTAGTTGGACAAAATGAAATTGGGAATATTTGAGATTTTCTGGAATTTTCTGGGAATTTTCTGAATTTTTGGATTTTTTGGCTAAGAGGGGTATTTTGGGTATTTGGAGGGTATTGGGAGGTATTTTTGGAATTTTGGTATTTTTGGGTATGGATGACCAATTTGATTGGTGAGGACATGTTTAGGAATGATTTTGGAGAATTTTGGGTAGTTTATGTGATTTTGCAAATTTTGGAGGGTTTCAAGGGTATTGGGTAGGCTAGGCGGGTGTAGGGTTCCGGGGGTCAAAAATTGAAAATTTGGAAAATTGAAGATTGGGTGAATGTAAGTGAAATGAAATCATTTTGGTTGAGCCATGAAGCCATATCAAGTCCACATGAGCCATGAAGCCATATCAAGTCCACATGAGCCATGAAGGGACTCATTTGAGGCATCCACTATGTTGTTCCTAACCCTCTTAGCCAAGGGCTTAGGGGTTAAGGACCATCCATGTGAACCACCTGCATGAGTCAGGAGGTCAAAGTGGGTATGGGTGTGTTTTTAGGAGGTGTGTGAAAGTGTAGTGTATAGGTGTAGTGTGTGTGTAAGTCAACCCCTTCACTGCACCAGGCCACCCAGTAGGCGGTCCCTAAGGCCAAAGAGTCCTATAGGAACTCATCTTTTAAACTTCCACATTTGATCTCAACCCTCTAGGTGATTAGGGGTCTACAATCAAGTTTGTGGAGTTTGCGGGGAGTTAAGAAGTGGTTTGAATTTCTAAGTGGTGGGTCACAATTCTAATCCTCTAGGATAGTCAAAGGAAAAGCCTAAGGCTAGATCCTAAGTACTAAAGAGAAGAAGAGAAGACCTCATCAAAAATGAGGTCAACAGAGAGGAGCAGTAGCAGTCCAATCACATGTGTATCGCACGGACGACCAAGATGCAGTCGAACGGGAGCTTCATCCATAAGCAGAAACGCGCCAGCCAATCACAGAGCGACACGTGGACCCTCTTGATAGCGATACTTTGAGAGGGAAATTGGATTTTTTGATTTATTTTTGAACATAAAGTTTAAAAAATCATAACTTTTCATAGAAAAATCACAAAAATAAAATAAAAATATTCTCTTGCTTCGTGAATAGAGGAGAACAATGTGGAAAAAGAATTGGGTTAATTTGATAAGTATTTTATTTTTAATTAATTATTTACTATTTTGAGTATTTTGATTGTCCATTTGCATACACAATTCACCATGGCATGAGACCATAGGGCTTTTGAAGCCTCTGATCTTGGGAACATTCCCTGAATTTTTCAAGGTCAGAGGCTATCTCTATGGCAAGTTATATATTTTTCAAGTTTACGTCACTGTTTTGGTATTTTAATTTCAATAATTAGCATATTGCTCAATAAATTCTAGAAAAATTTGGGGAAGTTTCTTAGGACTTAATTCATTAAGAATAACCCTAATTAGCATAAATACTCAAAATTGAATTTTAATTAATTAGGGTTAACCACAGATCAAAATAACTTGAAACCAATTCTCCATTGATCTTTAGGATACAGAGAACCTTGCATAAAAATTTAAAGTCAATTGGAAATGATTAGTCCCACTAAATGAATTAATTAAGTCACATGATCAAAATTAAACTTTAAAAATTCATAACTCCAAAAATACATTTCAAAAATTCACCAAATTGGTTTTGTGGGATCTCTGATATCAGAGGAGTTTATAAAAATTAAAATTGGAATTTTCTAAAATTTTTCATTTTTAATGATATTTTTGATATTTAAATAATTAAAAAATAATAAAAATCAAAAAAATAATAAAAATCATAAAAATATCACATTTTGACTCCTAATCACTTATAAATCAACCAAATATTTTTCCTAAGTGTCTAAGTTAAGATATTGAATTTTAAAGGCTCAAAACAATTTTTAATATTAAAAATGTATTTTCCAACCTTTTCACTAAATTAATTCCAATAAATCAAAGAAAAATCAGAAAATTGTAAAATTTGTTTCTCTAAACTCTTTGAGGTCAGAGAGATTTAAGAAAAATATAAAATCCATTTTTCAATTTTAATTTTATTTTATAATTAATTAACACTCCAAAAATCAAAATAATTATAATAAATAAAATATAATTTTAAAAATCACCAAAATTAGTCCAAGTGGTCCTCTAGTCATTAGAAACATCCCTTAATTTTCTTAAGGAAAGAAACCTTACTTTGGTCATGCTGTTGAATTTTCCTTGAAACCCATTTTTTTCACTAAAAATAATTATATAAATAAATTAAATTTAGAAAAATCACATTTTCTCCTCTAATGTCTTAATTGATATGTGAGTAAGGTGACATAAAAATTTTAAGTTCATTTGAATTCAATTTAGTGAGTTATGAAATAAATAAGCTTAAAAGAGCATAAAGGTAATTAAAGAATTTAAACCCCTTTATTAAAATTTTAGGTTTAATTAAAATGGAGGGTAAAATATTTGATTTTATCTTTCTTGGATGATTGAAACCTAGGGAATTAAGGGGTAGAAACCCGTTAATCATCTTGAAAATATTTAAAGTAAACCTTAATTAATTAAATAATTTGAATTTTGGAAGAATAAGTTAAAATTTGGATTATTTAAATGGAATATAATTTAGAGAGACTATAATCACTTAAACCAAAATCCCTAAATGAATCACTCTAATAATATTTAAATTTTTAATTAAATTTAAAGTGATAATTAAAATTAATAATTAAATAATTAAAAGGAAAGTGAACTTTAATTAAATTAAAACTCGAAAACATTAAATAATTTGATAATTAAATTGAAATAAATTTAAAACAAATAAAAAAATTATTAATTTCAAAAATCACTTGAAAGTAAATTTAAAACAAATTTGAAACATTAAAAATTAATTTCATAAAAATAAATTCTTAATTAAAAATATAATAATCAAACCAATTAAAAGTTAATCCAGAATATTGCAATTAAATTAAAATTAAATCATTAAAGTCTAAATTAAATAATGTAAATTCCTCTTTTAATTCAAATGGTTTAAAACACTTAAAAATAAAACAACTTGAACACTATTCCAAACTTAAATTCATTAAAATTTTATAACTAAATTAAATCACCTTAAAACATTAATTCTAATTTTAAATCATTAAAATCTTTAATAAACTGATTTTCCCTTAAAGGTTTTCATTATTATAACTCTTAAGTAAAGCATCAAGTGAAATGTCATTTTACTTATAGGATAATCAAACATCCTAATTCACTGAGCAAGAAGAAAAATCTAAACTGAATTCTTGGATGATCAATTCACCAGTGCAATTAAACTCATTTGGACTCTTCCTCAATATGGTGGGATGTTTTAAAAGAACAATTGAATTTAATTGTTCTTTGATGAAGAAAATTATCCTTAAACAAAATACAAGAACCTAGACGTCATAGGAGATGACTAGCAATAAGATTAGGAACTTGGTAGACAACCAAAACCTTTCCCTTAGCTCTAGCTAGGTACTTGTTATAAATATTTTGAATGCATTAACATGTGTTTTAAGTGCAGCTTGGAATGAAGAGAAGACCCTCCAGGTACGCTTTTATTTTATTGTAATTTACTTTATTGTAATTTATTTATATAAGCTACACTTCACTCTTCTTGCATGTTAAACAAGATTATTGCATGAAAACTAAAACCTTTAGGATAGCCACAAAACTGAAACCCAAAACTAAACTAAAATCAACACAAGATAAAATTCACCGCCACAACATTTCAAAATATAAAACAACTCAAAATTTAATCACAAACAGAACACAAAACTACAATTGCAATTAAATTAAATTATCTCGTTGGATGATCGGGAATACCTCGGATGATGTAACCTACGTGTTGCTAACGGGATTTCCCACGGTCTAAATGAAAGTGTGGAACTCATTCAACTGAGTTTAGCAAATTCATCTGGACTAAGTGAATCCAATAAAAATAACGGTGCTGGAATGATGGAACCTTGGGATCTTAACCGGTGTTGTTATAATCAACTTTAAGATTCCCCTAATAAAAAACTAAAGACATTTGAACTTTAAAACTCTTCTAAACCAAAACACTTCTCTAATCTCCTGACTTTCACCTTCTAAAACTAAACCTCTGCAACAACAAGAAGCTTGGAGCACGACAGGCAGCACGACCATCTTCTCCAGCAAAACTCGGGTCTACTTCAGCAAAACCTTTCTTAGAGTTAAATAACCAAGCCATAGGATTTCGAGGTAGTTTGCCTAGTGCAACATAAATCCTCAACTTTTCGTTAGGCATTTGTATAACCATATTATGCAAATTTAGCCCTAACCGGTCTTAGACTCGAGGTAATCGTTTGGTACGACATAAACCCTCACATCTTCGAGGCTATTTGTATGATTATGTCATACAAATATAAGTCCTAATTAACTAAATCGTGCAGGATTACAACATTAAATAAATTCTCAAATCGAAACCAAACAATAGAAAGTTCGGGAAGTTGCCAAGATTCTTCTGGATCCTCAGCCTTCTCCTACCTCTCTTCCATCGGACTCTTAAAATAAACTGTTCCAAATTTGAGCTAATCCCTTTTGAAATTTCCAAAATCCAATCCTTTCAAAACCTTAAACTTTCAAATTCTTGAAAGCAAAACCACCGATCATTATCGAGAGTTTTCTTAAATGATTCCCGTCATTTAAGATGTAATTAACTATAGTGAGCTTGCCTTTATAGGGAACTTTAAGAACCCGAGTAATATAAACCTCGCTTAATTTATTTATATTAAGCGAGAGGAACTTGTCGGCTTATAAAATTGGTTCGCGTACCAAACGGATGTCACAAATCTTCTAGTTTATTTAATCGAGCCCCATCGTCAAGCAAAGTGTGTTCGTCCTTCGAGATGGATACACTGGCTTGTGATATGGTGCTCGTTAGATAAACTATTCGGGATGTGAGATCGGTTTGATTTCATATCTTAAAATTTTCAAACTTAAAATTATTTTCAAAATCAAATGCTACTTTCTAAATTATATATATATATATATATATATATATATATTAATTAAATTTAAAATCTAAAATTCACCGATAATTTCTGTAGACGACCCCTTTTTAAAATTAAACTTACAACCTAAAAATATGCCGACAACTTCTGGCGACTCCGCTGGGGAGTATCTGGTGGATTTTCACTATGGAAGAATACCGGACTCTCACTGGGGAGGAAATGTGAAATCCTTCAAAATGAAGGAAAAGAATTTAAAGACAATGAAGAGCCTGAAATTCTAGTCCAACAGTTACTCACCACTCCCTTACGGCGAGATGGTGAAGGTTTCTCCGTAACTCACACCCGAGGTCGAGGCCGGGACGAGGTCGAGGAAGAGACATCGGAACAGTTGGACTGAAGAAACCGACCATCAACGTTGATTGGGAGACTAGTTCTGAAGAAGAAGAAATCAAGAAAGAAGCAGCAATAGTAAATCAAAAGAAACCCCAGTTCAAGATCTCACTCGAAGATGAAAAGAATGAAAACTACAAATCAATGTACGAGAAGATTAACCACTATGTACATACTATGACCCTGACCCCGATCCATTCTAATAAGATCGAGGGTATGGTGGTCAAAGAAGTGCATGGTGGCGGTACTAAACCGATTAAATTCTACCGTGGTGCTTCTTCTTCCAGAAATGAAAAAGATGTATAATTTGAAGATGTTACTTCTTCTGAATTAATGGAATTGCCTTTTGAGTGGTATTCTCCCTGTGTTCAAAACTTAATTCAACGTGGTGTCTTACCTCGACGATGGACAAAAGGTCAATCACAACACTTTGAAAAATTATGGAACAATGCCGCCGGCCTCCCAATTCAAAACATGGTCTCGGATTCGGCACAGAGAGATCGCCTGACGATACTGGATTTTGCTTGGTTGTCACTTGCGAGCCTAATGAAGACTGCTTGGAAGCCTCAAAAGATCTTGAAGATCTGCAAATCGGAGATGCTCCGCCAGAATTCGAAGAAGAAATTAAATCTACAATAGACGAGTTAAAGGAAGTTAACTTAGGTACTAGCGAAAAGCCTAGGCCGACCTTTGTTAGCTCCTTACTCAATAAAGAAGACTCCGAAGAGATAATCAAGTTATTAATGGAATTCGAGGACTGTTTTGCTTGGAGTTATGATGAAATGCCAGGATTAGCTCCAGAAGTCGCAGTTCACAAACTAGGAGTGGATCCCACTGCCGTTCCAGTTAGACAAGCTCCAAGAAGAATGCGTCTGGAGATTGAACAACAAGTTATAGCGGAAGTTAAGAAGCTAATAGACGCTAAATTTATCCGTAAGGAACAATATCCAACTTGGTTATCCAATGTGGTACCAGTCAGAAAGAAGAATGGTCAGATCAGAATCTACGTGGATTTCAGAGATTTGAACAAAGCATGTCCAAAGGATGAATTCCCGCTACTCATTCCAGAATTGATGATCGACATTGCTTCAACACAAGAAGTCTTCTCATTCATGGATGGATCATCAGGATACAACCAGATAAAGATGACACCAGAAGAAGAAAAGCTTACAGCCTTTAGAACACCGATCGGGGTATACAGCTACATAGTGATGCCGTTTGGATTAAAGAACGCAGGAGCAACTTATCAAAGAGCAATGACAAGGATTTTTTATGATCTCATTCACAACCAAGTCGAGTGCTACGTGGATGATGTGTTCATCAAGAGTAAACTAAAAAAAGATCATTTGTATGATTTGAGAATTATTTTTGAGCGGTTAAAACAATATAACCTTAAGATGAATCCCTTGAAATGCGCATTCGGCGTCACCTCTGGGAAATTCTTAG
This sequence comes from Papilionanthe hookeriana x Papilionanthe teres, assembly GCA_022702705.1. Taxonomy (NCBI): domain Eukaryota; kingdom Viridiplantae; phylum Streptophyta; class Magnoliopsida; order Asparagales; family Orchidaceae; genus Papilionanthe; species Papilionanthe hookeriana x Papilionanthe teres. Next base: position 63,969,882 of record CM040423.1, on the reverse strand, counting down.
GATTTGTTGTTCGACATCGTGGAATTGAAATCGATCCGGAGAAGATTAAAGTTATCTTAGAAATGCCGCCTCCCTAAACCTTGAAACAACTACGGTCCTTTCAAGGGAAATTGGCATATCTTCGACGCTTTATTTCGAATTTGTCAGGAAGGTGTCAACCGTTTTCTGCTTTGGTTAAGAAGGCTGCCAAGTTTACTTGGGACTCCAAATGTCAACATGCCTTCGATGACATCAAATATTACCTAATGACACCTCCTATCTTAGCAGCCCCAGTCTCGGGACGACCGTTGATACTTTATACCGTGGCTTTAGACGACTCTCTCGGAGCCCTACTAGCCCAGGTCAATGATGAGGGAAAAGAAAACGCTCTCTACTACCTAAGCCGTCGTCTAATTCCGACGGAAGTAAAGTATCCTCCTATTGAGAAGTAATGTTTGGCCCTGATCTTCACCGCACAGAACTTAGGCACTACATGCTTTCTCATAAGATCAACCTCATTTCGAAGTTTAATCCGTTGCAATATTTGATGACCCGTCCGACACTTTCCGGCAGACTTGTTAGGTGGTCAATGATACTATTGCAATTCAATATAACTTTCGTTCCTCTTCGTGCCGTAAAGGGACAAGTCCTGGCAGACTTCCTTGCAAAGACACCCTTTACCGGCAGAATCGCCTCTCAACGACGACTTGCCAGACGAGCAGATAATGAGCCTAGAAGACCCTGATGATCAGCGTTGGGAACTGTACTTCGACGGAGCATGTTCAACACAAAAAGATAAAGAATCGCAAACGATAGTGCCAGGTAAGGCAGAAATCGGACTAATCTTTATAACACCGGAGCTGGGGATGTTAAGGTATTCCTACCACCTACCGTAACCGTGTACAAACAACGAGGCAGAATACGAAGCCCTTATAACCGGACTAGAATTAACCATTCAGAAGGGGATAACAGACATCAACATCTATGGGGATTCTCAGTTGATAATTCAACAGGTCGCAGAACAATACAGAATTCTAAAGCCAAGACTCGAACAGTACTTTCAGTACGCAATGAAATTGCTAGAGCAGATTCTGAATGTAATGATCTACAAGATTCCCAGAAGAGAAAATGCTCTCGCGGATGCATTACCCCGCCTTGCAAAGGAATTTGCCTGCTTCTAGGATGAGTCAGTTGAAATGTCAGTTCAAGGACGACAGATCCTATCACAGCTCGACATGGATACAATACACAAATCATCAGAAAAAGTAAAAAAAATCAACATGCAGCAGCAATGTAGTTATAGGAGATCAGGCGACAACCATTACTGTACTACTCGCAAACAGAAACCTACCAAACGATAAGTCGATAACCTATCAAATTAAGAAAAGAACTCTGTCTTACGCATTAATAAACAACACGTTATACAGAAGGTCTTTTGATCAGATGTGGCTAAAATGCCTGAGTGGGTCCGAGGCTCGTGAAATTGTCAAAGAAGTACACTCAGGACTTTGTGGCGTTCATCAGTCGGGTCAGAAAATGAAAATGAAGATTAAAAGACGAGGGTACTACTGGGCCTCAATGATGACCGATTGCATGAAGATTGCTAAAATTTGTCACCAGTGCCAAGTGCATGGAGTGGTTCTACATCAACCTACAAATGTGCTACATCCGACAATCGCGTCGTGGCCATTTGAGTGTTGAGGCACATATATAGTGGGTCCGATAGAACCGCCTTCTTCAAGAGGACATCGCTTCATTCTTGCAGCTACAAATTACTTTTCTAAGTGGGCAGAAGCAGTACCGCTCAGAGAAGTGAAAACACATCACGTGCTACATTTCTTCAAGAATCAAGTCGTCTACCGTTTTGGGGTACCGTGCAGAATTATCTCAAATAACGGATCCGGGTTCAAGAGTACGAAGATCAATAATTTTGTTAGAAGACACGGGATCGACTAGCACTATTCAACAATCTACTACCCAAGAGCGAACGGCTTGGCCGAGGCTTTTAATAAAACTCTCGTCCAAATCCTAAAGAAAACTTTGGACGACAACAAGATAAATTGGCACGAGAAGTTGTTAGAAGCCTTATGGGCCTACAGGACGACTTTCAGAACTCCCACCCAGTCTACGCCTTACGCCTTAGTGTACGGGTTCGAGGTCGTTCTACCCTTAGAGGTTCAGCTTCCGTCTCTCAGAATTGCAGTTGCAAACAAGATCACTACAGAAGAAAATGCCAAACTAAGACTAGAAGAGTTGGAAAGCTTGGAAGGTAAAAGACTTTCAGCACAGCAGAATTTGGAACTGTATCAAGCCAAGATGATTCAGGCCCTTGATAAATTAGTCCATCCAAGGACATTCAAAGTCGGTGAATTGGTTCTAGTTCTCAGAAGACATATTCTTGCACATCGCAAGATAGGTGGTAATTTGAACCAACTTGGGAAGGGCCATTCGTGGTCGAGATGGTTTACTCAGGGGGTTCCTACCAGCTTGTAAATTATCGTGGAGAACGACCTATGCTTCCAATTAATGGGCGATATCTAAAGAAGTATTACGCAACCTGATGTTCGAAGGATGAATCCTCATTCATAGAAGCACGGGCACAGTAATTACTTATGACTGGGTCCGAACCCAAAAATATAAAAAGTGGATGATAAAGAAAATTGTTTAAAAAAAATGTTAAAAGAAAACATGTGAAATCATGATAATAAAGTCTTTATCCTTCCTTTCAAATCGAGTCTCACTCTTGATCTTTCTTCATCTTTTCCTACTCTTATTTAAATTTAAAATAAACGAATAAAAGCTTTTCATTAATAAACAATTATTTTTCTACTGTTCTTGTTCTTAGTACAGCCCCTGATCCTTTCCTTGTTTTCGCAGGGAAATGTCGAATGGGCGGTTGGTTCTGAACTTTAAGAATGGCGTGAGTCTAGCACTTGATGAAAAGAGGGTGAGGGATGGAGCCGTGATCGAGATCGACTCGACTTCACACCACCGGGCTACAATATGAAGAAAATGATTGGACCCCGATTGATCGGGAAGAGCTCCGCAGCCATACAGTGATGAAATTGCGTGGCTCAAATCAACCATCTACCAGCAAGAAGAGAAAAGTAAACGCCGCTCATGCAACGGGAGAAGATAAGAAAGTTAAGTCAGTGGTTGCTACGCGCAGGCTGCGGTGCTCGTCAGCGCCATGCCCACAGAAATCCAAGGGGTAAGGAGAGCTACTCTCACTGCCACTCAGCAGAGGAACAAGAATCGCCGCATTCGCAAGATGTTAACCAAGTTAGCAGCAGATCAACATGAAGAGACAGTTGCTACCATCAATTCAAATACTCCGAAGAAATTGGTTCGTCAGGAACCGGAAAGAAGGAGATCAATTCCAAGGAAAACAGAACAGATAAAGGAAATTCCAAGAAGAGCAGAAATAGAATCAGTGCCTCGACGCCAGATAGATGCACCATTTTTAAAGAGTCTTGTTGCAAAAGCAACCCCGGAGGACATCCCGACAGAGACTACCCCCGAGGAGCCAAGACACGCAGGAGAGCGTGCCGGGGTTGAACCATACATTCCCTAGTACGTTACTAGACCTTGCCATTTGCAGATAATTCCAGAATATGAGTTGGAAAGAATGCAGAATGTCGAAAAGAAAACTTTCGAATACTTCGAGAGAATCGGAGGCAAGATGATTAACATCTTGGAAGGCCTCGAGCCGCATACGGATGTATTCTCGCATTACGAACAACAAGAAATTGTAAACTCGCATCGTTGAACTTCAGAAAATGGGCCGAGCTGGTTGTCTGAGGGAGAAAACTTATTCAGAACCACGAAGGTGGATGCCAGGAAAAGGAAGAGTTACGATCCAGTGCGGATGTTGCTACAACTTCGCGGTAGACAAAAGGAAATCCACCAGGGATACTCCGTCGCAGTGAGGTAGATCCGATGGCGAATGTTATTAAAAGAATGGTAAAGAGGATGATAACATGGAGGGTATCGCTCGCGTATCGTATACCCAACAACTGCATCATTAACATCTACAAGGAGGGCGACCGCATACCTCCACACATATACCATCATGATTTCGTTAGACCCTTTCGTACGTTGTCTTTTGTCAACCAAAGGCAATATCATGTTCGGATCCGACCTCCGGATAAGCAGCTCCCGGAGAATTCCAAGGGCCGGTGGAGATACCACTACCGGTAGGTTCCGTCATGGTATTAAAAGGGAATGGAGCGGACATCGCAAAGCATTGCATTCCAGGAGTGCTTGTTGAGCGAATCTCTGTTACTTTCAGGAGGATGGACGACAGAAAAATGCCTTTCCACTTCCTACCAGACCCAGAGTTAGAGAGCCTCCGGCCTTACGAGCTGTGAGTTACATGGGAGATATCACACCTCCAATGCACATCTATACGGCATGACAGGATGACTTGGAAGGTGATGTTATTGTTCATGTATCTCACTATTCAGACATGGATTTTCGCAGATGCTTTTAGAAGAAACTTGAAGAATCTTACAGAATCCGTTTTGGATTTATATGGATTGTATGAGATATTAAATTCTCAAAGAAAATATCATCATGTTTTGGATCAAGATGTATGATGTATTTTCAACAAGAATGGAATGAAAGTGACCATGTCATGTTTTGCCCTCACCTCTTTTTTGTGCAAATTGACTGGGAAACACCATTAAATTTAAAGAACTTCGAACAAAGAATAAAGGAAAAATAAATAAAAAACTCTCTAAAAAAATTTGAATGTCAAAACAAACTACAAATAAACACGAACTCTAAATAAATGTGAACCCTAAATTGAAAATCAAGCTAAAATAAAATTACAACAAGCAACTAAGACAAATTCCTGAATCTGAAATCCCCAGCCTTCGGCTATTCTCAAATCTTTTTTTGACTCTCCGTATTTCCTTCCCTCTTTTGAGAAGATCGACTGAGTGACACAGAACCACAAAAATTTTCGATTTGGTTCTGATGGCATGGATTCATATCCTTCGCCAAATAATCAGACTTTGATCGATCCTCGTGGGATGTGAAACACTTTCATGTCTCATTCCAATCTGCCGCTAAACTCAAATCTCCACAAGAATTTCAACCCTTTAGACCTTTGAGATTGGAACCAGTTTCCATTTCTCTTTAGACCTTCGAGATTGGAACCAGATTCTAATTCTCTTTAAACCTTCGAGATTGGAACCAGATTCTAATTCTCTTTAAACCTTCGATATTGGAACCTGTTTCCATTTCTCTCTAAACCTTCGAGATTGGAACTAGTTTCCATTTCTCTTTAGACCTTTGAGATTGGAATCAGTTTCCAATTCTCTTTAAACCTTCGAGATTGGAACCAGTTTCCATTTCTCTTTAAACCTTTGAGATTGGAACCAGTTTCCAATTCTCTTTAAACCTTCGAGATTGGAACCGGTTTCCATTTCTCTTTAAACCTTTAAGATTGGAACCAGTTTCCAGTTCTCTTTAAACCTTCGAGATTGGAACTAGTTTCCAATTCTCTTTAAACCTTCGAGACTGGAACCAGATTTTGGTTCTCTTTAAACCTTCGAGATTGGAACCCGATTCCAGTTCTCTTTAAACTTTCGAGATCAGTACCTAAATTCTGATTCTCATCCTTTTCAATCGATACTTAAATTCCGATTCTCACTCTGAGGTTGGTACCTAAATTCCAGTTCTCTTCGCAATCCCGAGGTTGGAACCTAGGTTCTAATTCTCATTTCAAATCCAGATTTCCTTGAATTGATTTTAAATTAAACCCCAATCCAAATTGAAACTCAGAACAAAACAAAATCTAAACTCACACATTAAACAACTCAGAATAGAAAATGAAATGAAATCTAAATAAAATTTCACCAGATCTTATGATTTGGAATTCACCTCCTTTTCTATTCCCCAGCGAGAGTTCAGGGATCTCCAGTCCTGAGATATACTCGATACTCCCCAAATGGAAATTTTTTTCTACTCGTTCTAAGTGTGTCACTTAGACGTTCGTGTTGGTTCGCTTGATCTCTTCGATCAATGCCAATACGCGCGGTGTGCTTGGTTAGCACACCACATCTATCGGGGTCCATTTGTTGACCTCATTTTTGATGAGGTCTTTTCTCTTCTCTCTCCTTAAGTATTTAGGATCTAGCCTTAGGCTTTCTCTTTGACTATCTTAGAGAACTAGAAATGGAAACCACCACTTAGAAATTTAAACACCTCTTAATTCCCTGCAAACCCCATAAGTTTGATTGTAAACCCCTAAGTCACTTGGAGGGTTAGGATCAAATGTGGAGGTTTAAAAGATGAGTTCCTTATAGGGCTCTTTGGCCTTAGGACTACCCTGGGTGGCCTGGTCTCGGTGAGGGTCGACTCCGCACACATTACACTTTCACACACATTCCAAATCCTAAAACCATTCATACCTAGCTTGACTTCCCGACTCATGTAAGTAATCCATATGGATGGTCCTCAACCCCTAAGCCCTCAGCAAGAGGGTTAGGAACAACATAGTGAATGCCTCAAATGAGTCCTCTCATGGCCCTTATGGGCTTGATATGGCTTCGTGGCTCAACCAAAGTGATTCCATTCTACTCAAACTTGATCAATCTTTATTTTTCCAAAATTCCAATTTTTGACCCCGGGGCCCTACACCCGCCAAACCTACCAAATGCCCTTGAAACTACCCAAAATTTGCAAAATTGCCTAAATTACCCAAAATTCCTCAAAATTTGTCCTAAACATTTCCCACCATTCAAATTGATCATCCTTAGCCAAATATACCAAAATTTCCAAAAATACCCCCCAATACCCTCCAAATACCCAAAATGCCCTTTTCTAACCAAAAAATCCATAAATTCCAAAAATTCCCAGAAAATTTCAAAAAATCCCAAATATTCCTAATTTCATTTTGTTCAACTACACTATAAGCCAATTTTGTCAATTTAACCCACTTTTACCAAAACCCCCAATTTGGCCCATTTTTAACCAAAGTAAGCCTAATGTCAAACCAAATCAACCCAATTGACCTCAATGTTAATCCAATACAATTCTAAACTTCAATTCAATATCCCCAATATCAATTTAGACCAAATACAAGCCCAATTTGATTGAAATTTTGATCCAATTTCAATTTGAAGCTTAAAACCCAATTTTGGCCCATGACCTAAACCTAGCCCAAATCAAACCCAATTCAACTCCAAATCACCTCAAATTTGTTTCAAATTACTCATGACACATCCCTAAACTAAACCTAAAATTTGGTTGGCCCAATACTTCACAAAATTTCCATCCACCAATTTGTTTTCAAACCTAAAGACCCACTTTCTTAAACCATTCTAAAAGCCCATTTTCACCAAATCCAAAAGCCCAAATTTCCAATCCAAGGCCCATATGACATTCCTCTTCATAATGCATTCAATTAAAATCTTCCCTAAGTTTCAAAGTCATCATTAAACCATTCCAAATCAAGCTGCATCCAAATTTTCATCAAGATATCAAAAAATCCCAAAATCCTTTCTCATGCAAATGAGCCAACTTTTTCTAAGCCAAAGGCTAGCCATGAAGCCATCCTTAAGCCCCATGCAAGCCATGTGAGTGGTGTTCATGTGACCATACCATATTGGGCAAGAGGGGGAGCCTCTTTCTTGATTCCCTTAAAGTAATTAAGCACTCCCATGTCTCCCCTAACTCATGCTTAAACTTAATTGTACTTGGATTGTGACTTCTCCCCACTAATCAAGCTGAATCAAGGGAGCTTTTCTCAGCCCAAATCAGACCATGGAAAGGTGAACCAAGCCCAACCTCATGCTTTGACCAATTTGAACTTAAACTCCTTTATTTAAGCTCCATTCATGGCCAAAGAGAAGGGATGCAAAGATTACCTTGGGGAAACTCTGCCAAATTGTTCTCAAAGCTTCTCCAAGCACTCCTAAGCTCAATCCAACCATTTCCAATCGAGGCCTCACCTCTTGACAAAGGTATCAAATTCTTTCTCCTCCAACCGAGCTTATTTTAAATTTCTGTAAATATTCACATGCTTTAAGTATATCATCACCGTATAGATGTGTGCTACTCGATTAGACGATCATTTTAAAAAAAAATTTCACTCAATTTCGTTGAGAAACGAGTGAGATATCAAGGTTTGCGGTTTTGGGTGAATAGAACTAGGAGAGAGGAGCAGTAGCCGTCCGATCACATGTATATCGCATGGACGGCCGAGATGCAGTCGAACGGGAGCTTCATCCATAAGCAGAAACGTGCCAGCCAATCACAGAGCGACACGTGGCCCCCCTTGATAGCGATAGTTTGAGAGGGAAATTGGATTTTTTGATTTATTTTTGAACATAAACTTTTAAAAAATCATAACTTTTCATAGAAAAATCACAAAAATAAAATAAAAATACCCTCTTGCTTCGTGAATGGAGGAGAACAATGTGGAAAAAGAATTGGATTAATTTGAAGAGTATTTTGTTTTTAATTAATTATTTTCTGATTTGAGTATTTTAATTCTCCATTTGCATACACAATTCACAATGGCATGAGACCATAGAGCTTTTGAAGCCTCTGATCTTGAGAACATTTCCTAAAATTTTCAAGGTCATAGACTATCTCTATGACAAGTTATGTATTTTTGAAGTTTACATCACTGTTTTGGTATTTTAATTCCAATAATTAGCATATTGCTCAATAAATTCTAAAAAAATTTGGGAAAGTTTATTAGGACCAGAAAACCCTAGGATAATTATGGTTAGGCTTAATTCATTAAGAATAACCCTAATTAGCCTAAATACTCAAAATTGAATTTTAATTAATTAGGGTTAAACACTGATCAAAATAACTTGAAATTAATTCTCCATTGATTTTTAGGATACAGAGAACCTTGCATAAAAATTTGAAGTCAATTGGAAATGATTAGCTCCACTAAATGAATTAATTAAGCCACATGATCAAAATTAAACTTTAAAAATTCATAACTCCAAAAATACATTTCAAAAATTCACCAAATCGGTTTTGTGGGATCTCTCGATATCAGAGGAGTTTATAAAAATTAAAATTGGAATTTTCTAAAATTTTTCATTTTTAATGATATTTTTGATATTTAAATAATTAAAAAATAATAAAAATCACAAAAATAATAAAAAATCATAAAAATATCACATTTTGACTCCTAATCACTTAGAAACCAACCAAATATTTTTCCTAAGTCTCTAAGTTAAGATATTGAATTTTAAAGGCTCAAAACAATTTTTAATATTAAAAAATGTATTTTCCAACCTTTTCACTAAATTAATTCCAATAAATCAAAGAAAAATTAGAAAATTGTAAAATTTATTTCTCTAAACTTCTTGACTTTAGAGAGATTTAAAAAAAATATAAAACCCATTTTTCAACTTTAATTTTATTTTATAATTAATTAACACTCCAAAAATCAAAATAATTATAATAAATAAAATATAATTTTAAAAATCACCAAAATTGGTCCAAGTGGTCCTCTGGTTATTAGGAACATCCCATAATTTTCTTAAGGATAGAAACCTTACTTTGGTCAAGCTGTTGAATTTTCCTTGAAACCCCTTTTTTTCACTAAAAATAATTATATAAATAAATTAAATTTAGAAAAATCACATTTTCTCCTCTAATGTCTTAATTGACATGTGAGTGAGGTAACATAAAAATTTTAAGTTCATTTGAATTCAATTTAGTGAGTTATGAAATAAATAAGCTTAAAAGAGCATAAAGGTAATTAAAGAATTTAAACCTCTTTATTAAAATTTTATGTTTAATTAAAATGAAGGGTAAAATATTTGATTTTATCTTTCTTGGATGATTGAAACCTAGGAAATTAAGGGGTAGAAACCCATTAATCATCCTGAAAATATTTAAAGTAAACCTTAATTAATTAAATAATTTGAATTTTGGAAGAATAAGTTAAAATTTAGATTATTTAAATGGAATATAATTTAGAGAGACTATAATCACTTAAACCAAAATCCCTAAATGAATCACTCTAATAATATTTAGCTTTTTAATTAAATTTAAAGTGATAATTAAAATTAATAATTAAATAATTAAAAGGAAAGTGAACTTTAATTAAATTAAAACTTAAAACATTAAATAATTTGATAATTAAATTGAAATAAATTTAAAACAAATAAAAAAATTATTAATTTCAAAAATCACTTGAAAGTAAATTTAAAACAAATTTGAAACATTAAAAATTAATTTCATAAAAATAAATTCTTAATTAAAAATATAATAATCAAACCAATTAAAAGTTAATCCAGAATATTGCAATTAAATTAAAATTAAATCATTAAATTAAAATTAAATCATTAAAGTCTAAATTAAATAATTTAAATTCCTCTTTTAATTCAAATGGTTTAAAACACTTAAGAATAAAACAACTTGAACACTATTCCAAACTTAAATTCATTAAAATTTTATAACTAAATTAAATCACCTTAATACATTAATTCTAATTTTAAATCATTAAAATCTTTAATAAACTGATTTGCCCTTAAAGGTTTTCATTATTATAACTCTTAAGTAAAGCATCAAGTGAAATGTCATTTTACTTATAGGATAATCAAACATCCTAATTCACTGAGCAAGAAGGAAAATCTAAACTGAATTATTGGATGATCAATTCACCAGTGCAATTAAACTCATTTGGACTCAAAGTAATTCCAAAAATATTGAAAAGATGTTTAGGACTCTTCCTAAACACTTCCTCAATATGGTGGGATGTTTTAGAAGAACAATTAAATTTAGTTGTTCTTTGATAAAGAAAATCATCCTTAAACAAAATACAAGAACGTAGACGTCATAGGAGATGACTAGCAATAGGATTAGGAACTTGGTAGACAACCAAAACCTTTCCCTTAGCTTTACCTAGGTACTTGTTATAAATATTTAAATGCATTAACATGTGTTTTAAGTGCAGCTTGGAATGAAGAGAAGACCCTCCAGGTACGCTTTTATTTTATTGCAATTTACTTTATTGCAATTTATTTATGTAAGCTACACTTCACTCTTCTTGCATGTTAAATAAGATTGTTGCATGAAAACCAAAACCTTTAGGATAGCCACAAAACCGAAACCCAAAACTAAATTAAAATCAACACAAGATAAAATTCACCGCCACAACATTTCAAAATATAAAACAACTCAAAATTTAATCACAAACAGAACACAAAACTACAATTGCAATAAAATTAAAACATCTCGTTGGATGATCGGGAATACCTCGGATGATGTAACCTACGTGTTGCTAACGGGATTTCCTACGCCTAAATGAAAGTGTGGAACTCATTCAGTTGAGTTTAGCAAATTCATCTGGACTAAGCGAATCCGATAAAAATAACGGTGCCGGAATGATGGAACTGTGGGATCTTAACCGGTGTTGTTATAATCAACTTTAAGATTCCCCTAATAAAACACTAAAGACATTTGAACTTTAAAACTCTTCTAAACCAAAACACTTCTCTCATCTCCTGACTTTCACCTTCTAAAACTAAACCTCTGCAACAACAAGGAGCTTGGAGCACGGCGGGCAGCACGACCATCTTCTCCATCAAAACTCGGGTCTACTTCAAAGAAAACCTTTCTTAGAGTTAAATAACCAAGCCATAGGATTTCGAGGTAGTTTGCTTAGTGCAACATAAATCCTCAACTTTTCGTTAGACATTTGTATAACCATATTATGCAAATTTAGCCCTAACCGGTCTTAGGACTCCGAGGTAGTCGTTTGGTACGACATAAACCCTCACATCTTCGAGGCTATTTGTATGATTCTTTCATACAAATATAAGTCCTAATTAACTAAATTGGCAGGATTACAACATTAAATTAATTCTTGAATTAAAACGAAACAATAAGATAGTTTGGGAAGTTGCCAAGATTCTTCTTGGATCCTCAGCTTCTTCTACCTCTCTTCCATTGGACTCTTAAAATAAACTGTTCCAAATTTGAGCTAATCCCTTTTTGAAATTTCCTAAATCCAATCCTTTGAAAACATTAAACTTTGAAATTCTTGAAAGCAAAACCACTGATCATTATCGAGAGTTTTCTTAAATGATTCCTGTCATTTAAGATGTAATTAACTATAGGGGCTTGCCCTTATAGGGAACTTTAAGAACCCAGGTAACATAAACCCTGCTTAATTCATTTATATTAAGTAGGGGAACTTGTCAGCTTATAAAATTGGTTCGTAGACCAAACAAATGTCACAAATCTTCTAGTTTATTTAATAGAGCCCCATCGTCAAGCAGTGTGTTTGTCCTTCGAGATAGATACACGGTTTGTGATGTGGTGCTCGTTTAGATAAACTATTTGGGGTATGAGATCGGTTTGATTTCATTTCTTAAAATTTTCAAACTTAAAATTATTTTCAAAATCAAACGCTACTTTCTAAATTATATATATATATATATTTAAATTAAATTTAAAATCTAAAATTTGCCGACAATTTCTATAGGCGACCCCTTTTTAAAATTAAACTTACAACCTAAACATATGCTGAGAGACATGAATGGGCTTGCAATTCTAACCTCACAGGTTGTAGCTATATCTAGGAAGTTAGATCAACATGGGACGAGTCAACCTCAATAACTTTCAGTAATTGAGAAAAATTCATTCAAAAAAATTGATAGACCATAATAAATCATCATATGAGCCTTTAAATGTAATAAACAATCGACCCAACAAATTTTATTCAAACTTTCACAACCAATGTTAGAAGAACTACCCAAACTTTAACTGAAACAATAATTCTAGTGGTGGAAACCAGCAATAGGGTAATAATCAAGCAAATCCTATGGGAAATTGGAACAATCAAGGAAATAATAATTTTAGACATACTTATCCTCCTGAATTTAACTAGAATCGCTAATTTAAGGAAAAGAAGTTCTCATTGGAGGAAGTTTTTTTTTTTTGCAAATGGGGAATCAATTGTAGAGTCATGGTATTGCTATAAGAAATATTGATAGTCAATTAAGGCAGATTGCTAACTTATTTAACAATCGACCTCAAGGGACTCTTCCTAGAAATACCGAGATTAACCTTAAGGAGAAGAGTTGTGAGCACGTCAAAGGTGTAAATTTAATGATTGGACTAAAGTTGAAGGATGTTGTTTGAAAGGATATTGAAATTGAAAAGAGACCGTGGAAACTAAAAAAACATTTGAATAATATTTCCAAAGACTTAGAGAAATCAGTCTGTCTATCTACGATTAACTTAGAGAGACCTCCACCTCCTTTTTCTCAAAGATTGCAATAGAAAAAACTAGATCTACAATTCTCAATATTTTTAGAAGTTTTTAAGAAGCTAACAATTAATATACCTTTTGCCGAGGCTTGGAGCAAATGCCTAGTTACATAAAGTTCATGAAAGACGTCCTTAGAAAATGGAGAAAATTTTGGACATTATGAGACTGTTGCACTCAACGGCGAGTGTAGCGCTATCATTCAAAGGAAGCTTCTTCAAAAGTTGAAGAATCCTGAGAGCTTTAAAATTCCTTGTGTAATAAAAGAAAGATTTTATGACAAATCTTTATGTGATCGCAGAGCAAGTATGAACATTAAGTCATTATCTATTTTTCAAAAAGGTAGGTCTGGAAGAAGTGTCTCTTACTACTATAACTCTTCAATTGGTTGATCGATCAGTCACATATCCGAAAGGGGTCATAGAAGATGTTCTTGTTAAAGTGGATAAATTTATTTCTTAGTGGAATTCATTATGTTAGACATGGAAGAAGATAAATAAATTTACATCATATTAGTTAGACGATTTTTAGCCACTAGAAGAGCAATGATTAGTGTGTAGAAAAGTGAACTAACAATGAGAGTTAACGATCAGGAAGTTATGTTCAATGTATTAAAATCTATGAAATACCCTTCTAAATAAAACGACGATGAGTGTTATCAGATGGATTTAATTGATTAAATAAGTAGTAGTTATTTCCAAGAAAATTATGAAAATAAAATTGAAGAGCATGAATTGTGTGAGGAAAAGATTTCTAATTATCAGGATGAGTCAGCTCTCCAAGTTACTGATAATTAAAAATTTGAATAAGAAAAGTTTGGGATTTAGATACGACAGAGAATGTTAAACCTCTTGTTCCATCAATTAAGGAACCCTCAGATATCAAAATGAAGGTACTTCCCAAGTATCTGAAATATTCTTACTTAGATAAGTTAGACACTTTACCCATAATCATATTCTCAAATTTGACCCATTTACAAGAGGAGAAGTTAATGGAAACTCTAAGGAATTATAAAAAAGCTTTCGGATGGACCCTAGCTAATATTCATGAGATTATTCCTTTCATAAGTATGCATAGGATCCTGATGGAAGATAACCATAAACCCATGACAGATAATCAAAAGAGGTTAAAACCAATAATGAAAGATGTTGTCAAGAATGAAATTTTAAAATTGCTAGATGCATAAATTAGCAATCTGATCTTAAATAGTGCTTGAGTAAGCCTTATCCATTGTCTCCCTAAGAAGGGAGGAGTTACAGTGTATGTTAATGAGCAAAATAAATTAATTCCTACCAGGCATGTTATTGTGCAACACATATATATTGATTATCGTAAATTAAATTCAAACACTAAGAAAGATCACTTTCCTCTACCTTTTCTGGACCAGATGTTGGATAGGTTAGCTGGCATTCCATACTTTTGCTTCTTAGATGGATATTCAGGGTATCATCAAATACTAGTAGCTCCAAAGAATCAAGATAAAACAATATTCATAAGTCCTTATGAGACTTTTGCTTTTCAAAGAATGCTCTTTGGGTTATGTAACACATGATCACAGAAAAATTCATTAAGAAATTCTTATTTATTTTTGATAAAATTGCACTTTAAAGAAAGATATTTTCTTTATTTTACTGCAGGAATGAAGATTTATAAGTGATGAAAGCAAAAAACATGAAATGGAGCGAATTTGGATCAAAAAGGAAGAAATTCATGCAAATTGAACTAAGTCGCCGACGGCGAGATCGAGGCCGCCGACGACGAGATCATGAGGAGAATTTCTGAAAGAATTATAACTACCTCGCCGACAGCGAGCACGAGCCCGCCGACAGCGAGATAGCGCGGTTTGAAGACATTCTAGAAGCCCCACTGACGGCGAGGTCGTTTCCCGCCGACGGCGAGACAGTTCAAAATGCATATACATTGAACTTGAACGCTTTTTGAAGAGGTGTTTAAGCATCCCTTGGACCTTTGCCTACCTCTATAAATAGAGGACGAATTGTGTGTCATTAGTGTCTCTTTTTGGTGTCTTAAGTGTGTCTGTTGTTTGTCATTAGTGAGTTTCTTTAGTTTATTTGAGTGATATTTAGTTAGAAGTTTGTTGTACTAGAAGGAAAAGTCAAAGGAACTTCGACGAGTCCGTCGGGAGGAAATTAAGATAAGTATCTTTGTTTATTATTGTTGTTAACTTTAAATGAAATCCATGCTTTGTTTTATTCTCATGCATTCTGAGTAGTTTTCTTAGTCTTTCTCCTTGTTTATGAAAATTATGCGGATTAATGAAATTAAATAGAAGTACCAAATATATTAAAATAAATTGAATAATTTTTACTTAAAACTTAATTTACTTTCAATCTGGCCAATTGAGTTGTTAAAATATGTTGAATTATCAACTATAGTAAAAATTACATCCAATATTCAGGGGAAGTCAAAAACCTTGGAAGGAGGGTGCAAATAAATAGAGAAATATTAATTATCGGACGTAGAATCGGACATTTTATCGCGATACGTACTAAAATATTCAATTTGGTCCTATTGTTTAAGAGTCGAAGTGTAGATGTTAGCCCTCAGTGAGGGGAACGTGAGTCTCAAGTGGCAACCAAGATCCTCCCACTTTACTAGCAGATTCAGCAATCAAACATAGGATTAGTCAATGTTCTTCGCACTCTGACCAAAGGTTAAAGAATAGGAATGCTCCTATTTGTCACAGTACAATTCAAGAATTCTATTTAAATTCATCATTCACTTAATTTTCTAAAAACAAGGAGAATGATACTTTTTCTGAATTATTTAAATCAACTTAATATCAAGCATTAGTTTACTTTAGTTTGCTTTAGTTACTTTTCCATTTACTATATTAGTAAGTAATTCCTTTAAATTTAGCTGATACAAATCTGTTAAAAACTTCCCTGTAGGATCGATAACCAGGACTCCACTAGAGCCTTGTATTACTTGATACGACACGTATACTTGCGTAGAATCCACATTATACATTCCATCATTAAATCATATATATTTATTTAAAGCGGATCAAGTTTTTGGCACCGTTACTATTAAACTTAAATTGCAAACATATTAAAAGTGGGTCAAGTTTTTTTGGCGCCGTTGCCGGGGAAGTAAAGAAATTATTTACTAGAGTAACGGACTATTTTGTTTTATAAAATTGTATGCAAAAATTTGGAAACGAAAACTTAATACCTTACGATTCAGAATTAGAGCGTACAATTAAAAGAATTAGAAAACAAAAAAAAGAAATTATAAATTTAACACAAATGGCAAATATTCCTGAAAATTAAAATATCAATCAACCAAGACCATTACGAGATTATGCCAACCCTACATTAGATGAAATTCATTTAACTATTCAAAACCCTGATGTAGCTGCTAATTCATTCGAACTTAAACCTGCAATTATCCAAGTGGTACAAAATAATCAATTTAGTGGTTCACCTACTGAAGATCCTAATTTACATCTTGCTAGTTTTTTAGAACTATGTGCAACTTTCAAATATGAAGGAGTATCTAACGATGCTATTAGACTTAGACTTTTACCTTTTTCTTTAAGGGATAAGGCTAAAACGTGGTTAAATTCGTTAAGCACTCGGATCTATTAAAACTTGGGGAGAATTATCACAAAATTTCTATCCAAATATTTTCCACCATCTAAAACTCGCTAAGCTTAGAAATGATATAACTTCTTTTAGTCGACTTGATGGAGAGTCAATATATGAAGCTTCGGGAGAGATTTAAAGAACTTTTTAGGAAATGCTCACATCATGCGTTACCGTATCGGTTAATTATCCAAACTTTTATAATGGATTAGTAGGATCTTTAAGATCAATCATCGATGCTCGCCGTCGGAGGATCATTAATGTCAAAACCATTCGATGAAGCCTATGCACTAATCGAAGAAATGACAACCAATAATTTTCAATGGCTCGTCGATAGAATGAATCCGAAAAAATAAGCTAGTATTCATGAAAATGATGCAATATCTATGTTAGGTTCGCAAATCGCCGTTGTATCTAAAAAATTAGATCATTTTGGAATGAATTACTCTCCAACTATATCGAAGAAAATTCATCTGGACAACTTATAGAATCCCAATCTCAATATGAAACTATTAATGCAACTAACAACAGACCCAATAATCCTTTTGCAAATTATTATAATCCCGGATGGAAAAATCATCCAAATTTTAATTGGAATAATAACATAACTAATCAACCATGGATGAATAACATGACACAACCATTAGGAAATCCATCTAATCAAGGAAATTCTAATTATAAACCTAATTATCCACCTGGATTTAATAACCCACAATTTAATGACAAGAAATTATCTATAGAAGAATTAATATTAAATATGGGTCAACATTTACAAAATAAAGGAAATCAATTACAAATACAAGGAAACCAATTACAAAATCAAGGAACAGCTATAAAAAATATTGAAACTCAACTTGGACATATCGCTACTGCACTTAATAATAAAATACCTGGTACATTTCCTAGTAATGTGGAAATAAATCCCAAAGACAAGGGAAATGAACAAATTAAAACGACACAATTACGAAGTGGAAAAGAATTAGAACCTCGAATTCAGAAAGAACTTGAAAGTCAAAAAGAGGAAGTGGAAATTGAAAAGGAAAAGAATCAACAAGATCCAAACTTAGAAAATCCTTTAATACCTATGAAAATTTCTGTCGAAAAACCTCCACCACCATTTCCTCAACGACTAATTCAACATAAAAAAGATAAACAATTTGCTAAATTCCTTGAAATTTTGAAAAAAATTAATGATAAATATTCCTTTCGTAGAAGCTTTAAAACAGATGCCAAACTATGTAAAATTCATGAAAGATATTCTAAATAAAAAAAGAAAATTTACCGATAATGAAATGGTCGCACTTAGTGAAGAGTGTAGTGCTATTATTCAGAAAAAACTTCCTGAAAAATTAAAAGATCCTGGTAGTTTCACTATACCCTGTGATATTGCAGAAAAATTCTATGGAAAAGCTTTGTGTGGCTTAGGAGCAAGCATTAATCTAATGCCTCTATTAATTTTTAAAAGATTAGGATTGGGAGAAATTTCACCTACTTCAGTAACTCTTCGATTAGTCGATCGTTCGTTACATATCCTAAGGGAGTTATCGAAGATGTATTAGTAAAAGTGGACAAATTTATCTTCCCTGTAGATTTTATTGTCTTAGATATGGAAGAAGATAAAGAAATTACTATCATTTTAGGAAGACCATTTTTAGCCACTGGAAAAGCTATGATTGATATTCAGAAAGGAGAATTAACTATGAGGGTAAATGACCAAAAAGTTACTTTTAATATTGCTAAATCAATGAAATATCCTGTACTAAAAAAAGATGATGAGTGTTTTCGAATGGAAGTACTCGAATATTTATAAAAAGAACATTTTAAGGAATATTATGCAGAAAAATTAGAAAAAGAAAATATTGAATTAATTGAAAAATCTGAGATAAATGAAGAACTAGATTATATTCAAGAGAAATTTGAATTTTTGGATAATACAGAAAACAATGAAAAAAATATAGTTCCATCGATTATTAAACCTCCTGAACTTGAATTAAAAATGTTACCTAATCATTTAAAATATGCTTACTTAGGTAATTCTTCAACTCTACCAGTTATTATTTCATCTGAATTAAATGAATCTCAAGAACAAAAACTTTTAGATACATTAAAAAAATATAAGAAAATTTTTTGTTGGACTTTAGCAGATATTAAAGGAATTAGTCCTTCAATTTGTATGCACAAAATTATTTTAGATAATGAACATAAACCTAAAGCAGATCCGCAAAGGAGATTAAATCCAATAATGAAAGAAGTAGTTAAAAAGGAAATTTTAAAATGGTTAGATAATTGTATTATATATCCTATTTCTGACAGTGCTTGGGTAAGCCCAATTCACTGTGTACCTAAAAAAGGAGGGGTGACCATCAAAGCTAATGAAAATAATTATCTTATCCCTATAAGACAAGTCACTGGATGGAGAATATGTATTGATTATAGAAAATTAAACACGACCACCGGGAAAGATCACTTCCCTTTACCATTTCTAGACCGTATGTTAGATAGATTAATCGGACATAAATATTTTTGTTTCTTAGATGGATATACCGGTTATCATCAAATACAAATTGCTCCCGAGGATCAAGAGAAAACTACATTTACTAGTCCTTATGGAACTTTCGCTTTTCGAAGAATGCCTTTTGGATTATGTAATGCACCTGCAACATTCCAAAGATGTATGATGTCTATATTTAGTAAATTAATTGATAATGGAATAGAAGTATTTATGGATGATTTCTCTGTATTTGGAACAACATTTGACACATGCTTAAATCATCTTGAAAAAGTATTTGAAGTATGTGAGAAAACTAATTTGGTTCTTAATTGGGAGAAATGTCAATTTATGGTTATATGCGGCATTGTATTAGGACATAAAATTTCGAAAAAAGGCATGGAAGTAGACCTTGCAAAAATTCAAGTTATAGCTAAATTACCACCTCCAACTATGGTGAAAGGGGTAAGAAGTTTTCTTGGACATGCTGGATTCTACAGACGTTATATTAAATATTTTTAAAAATTACTAAACATCTATGCCAACTTCTTGAAAAGGACAAGAAATTTGAATTTACAACCGAATGCCCGAATGCTTTCGAATTATTAAAAAATAAATTAATTACAGCACCTATAATAGTTTCACCTAATTGGGAGAAACCATTTGAGCTTATGTGTGATGCTAGTGATTGTGCTATAGAAGCAGTTCTTGGGCAAAGATATGATAAGATTTTTAAAGTTATATACTATGCGAGTAAAACTCTAAATGAAGCTGAAATAAATTACACAGTTACTGAAAGAGAATTATTAGCAGTTGTATATGCTTTTAATAAATTTTGGCATTATCTAATTGGAACTAAATGTATTGTACATACTGATCACTCTGCTATAAAATATTTAATGCAAAAGAAAGATTCTAAACCAAGATTAATCGGATGGATATTATTAATGTAAGAATTTGATTTTGAGATCATTAATAAAAGGGAACCGATAATCAAATTGTCGATCATTTATCAAGATTAGAAAATCATGACTTATCCGATATTGATAATGAAATTTTAGACAGCTTTTCCGATGAACAACTTTATAATATTAATGAGTTGAAAATACCTTGGTATGCTGATATAGTAAATTATATTGTAAGTGACATTTTACCACCTATGTTAACTTTGCAACAACGAAAAAAATTCATTCACGATACTAAAACATACTTTTGGGATGAACCATACTTATATAAGCGATGTAAGGATCTAATTATTAGAAGACGCGTGCCTTATGAAGAAACTGAACCTATCATTCAAAAATGTCATGACTCTGATTTTGGAGGACATTTTGGGACAGATAAAACTGCGTATAAAATTCTACAATCTGGATTCTACTGGCCTACTCTATTTAGAGATGTATATAGATATATAAAAACCTGCGATAAATGCCAAAGAGTAGGAAACATATCGAAAAAAATGAAATGCCTCTGAATTTTATATTAGAAGTTGAAATTTTTTATGTTTGGGGATTAGATTTCACGGGACCTTTTATTCCTTCATTTGGAAACTCATATATATTAGTAGTCGTTGATTATGTTTCCAAATGGATCGAAGCACAAGCTTTACCTAGGTGTGATGCTAAAAGTGTTTCAAAATTTTTAATGAAAAATATTTTTACTAGATTTGGAATGCCGAGAGTGATTATCACCGACGGAGGAACTCATTTTAGAAACAAATATATTCACAAACTAGTAGAAAAATATAATATTATGCATAAGATATCAATCGCTTATAATCCACAAACTAGTGGATTAGACTGAAGTTTCTAATCGAGAGATTAAGCGTATATTAGAAAAATCGATAAACCCTAATAGATTAGATCGGTCTATAAGACTAGACAACTCGCATTATGGGCATACGTGATCGCTTATAAAACTCCGATTGGAATGACTCCTTATAGGCTTATATATGGAAAAACTTGCCACTTACCAACTTGAATTAGAACATAAAGCATATCGGGCGATTAAAGAATTTAATTATAATATGAGAGAAGTTCAGTGAGAAGAGATTGTCGCAATTAAATGAATTGGAAGAATTAAGAAACGAATCATATGATAATGATAGGATTTATAAAGAAAGACTGAAATTATGGCATGATCGGAAGATTAATCGGAGAAATTTTGAACCAGGACAATAAGTTTTGCTTTATAATACTAGATTGAAATTATTTCCTAGAAAATTAAAATCTCGATGGTTAGGACCTTTCACCATAACTCAGATATTTTCATATGGAACTATAGAAATTGAAGATCCAAAAACAGGACATAGATTTAAGGTAAACGGACATAGATTAAAACCATATTTCGAAGGTAGAAGACCAAATTTTAAAGAGGTTTTAATGCTTACCAACCCGATTACTAACCGAATTAGGCTCGGCCGACGACGTTAAACCAAGCACTTTATGGGAGGCAACCCATAGTAGTCTTTTATTTTAATTATTTACAAATTAGTGTGTCTACATTATTAAAACAAATTTTACTACTCAAAATTTTAATTAGAATCATCACAAATTTGAACCTATATGATGAGATCAGAAAATATTTGGACCAGAGCGAAATTGGGTGATTTTTACGAATCTCGTCGACGATCGAGCCCGAGCTCGCCGACAGCCGAGATCGTGCGCCATGACTTGAGTCGGTTCTATAACTAGCTCGCCGACGGCGAGAAACTTCCCGCCGACGGCGAGGTAGTTGAAATTTTGGTTTCTTAAAGATTTTTCGTGCGGTTTTGGACGGATCTAGGCCATTTCTTCGTAGGAAATTATCCCAAATCCAAATTTACACTGTTTTCTTCCTTAGGAACGACTAGAGACCAATCCTTTCAATCCGAAATGGCCACCAAACTCTTAGAAACCACAAAAACTGAAGTTTTCAACCGAAGAAAATTCGTCAGTTCGGAGGCGCAGCGTATCTTCAACAAAGGTTTGATGAAGAAAAGACTTATTAAAGAAAGAGGATTTGTCAACAGAGGAGTAGAGAATTCCACTACAAAAATCGAAGAAATGATCGCACAGCGGCATTGGGAGGTATTTTATTATACGACATCCGCTGTAGTTATTCCTGTAGTTAAAGAGTTTTACTCTAATCTACATGCGATCAACAATGGAAATGTCTACGTCAGAGGAAGATGAGTAATATTTACTCCTTCAAGGGTAAATGAATTATTTTCTATAGAGAATACCTCTGTTTGTCATTATTCCAACTTTGTGCCTTCAAGATACAATATGAACGAGATCTATAGATACCTGACCGACGAACCTGATGATTGGGAGTTACGCGAAGACGGGTATGTCAGTTTTTCTGCATCACTTCTTAACCCTGTCTCGAAGCATTGACATTTCTTTATATCATCAAAATTATTACCTACTATGAGGGTAAATAAAGTTTCAAAGGAATGCGCTATTTTAAACTACTGTATTCAAATTGGATACTTATCGATGTTGGATCAATAATAGTAAAGTCCGTATCGGATTGATCGTGCATGGGTCAGCTCATGAACTTGGACACCCATCGACTATATTTGCGTTATGCGACTCGTACCAAGTTTCTTATGAGGCTTGGGAAAAAATACTTTTGCCATGGAAACCACTGGATCCTACTGATATGTTTCCAACTTTGGATAATAATGATGAGATTACCATTATTTCTGACAGAGCACACAGAACAATCCTTTAGCAAGGCCCTTTACTGATAAAAATAATTTCATTCTGAAGAAGATTAAAGGATTGGAGAAAGAATCGCAAAATGTGATGAATTCCATCGACAATATCTCTGATATGTTTGATCACATTGACTGGAGAATGAAGGAGCACTTTGATCATACTGGACATCTAGAGGCTAGTTTTATTCATTTACTGAGATAGAAGGGATCGATTAATGAAGAATCTACTGCAGAATTCCCTTTCAGGCCTTTCTACAATTTATTTATGCACCTGCGTCGCATCGGGAATATCAGAGATGATGATAGTTCAGACACTGAAGAGTAGGAAAGATTTCTATTTTATGTCATATATTTGTGGTATATGTGTTGATTTGGATTTAGGTTTTATTATGAGTCAAACTTTGATTTGATCATCTCAGATTTGATGATATTATTTGTAATTGTTATGTCTCAGCATTTAGAGTGTTGTGGTGTGGATTGCGATGCTGAGTATTATAGATTTGAACATTTAAGTTAAGTATGTCGTTAAGTTGTTAGTATGAAATTGTAAGTTTCATCGATTTCATATATAAAGTTACATTGTTTGTGTTGTGTGAACTTTTTGTGAGTATAAGTATCTAATCTTTATATTATTATTAAATTATGTGATCAGAAGATTGATTAAGGGCAAATCGAGGTTGAAAATGATTGACGAATTTCAAAAATTTAAAAATTTTTGGGATATCGCCGACGGCGATAATTATTTCGCCGACAGCGAGAAAACCCGCTGACAGCGAGACCGAGCTCGCCGACGGTGAATTTTTCCCTAAAGTTTTGCCTTATCAAATTAATTAGCTCGCCGACGGCGAGAAAAATCTCGCCGACAACGAGATCGCGAAAAGACTTATATTTGACCAGTCAACCGACACTATTCATCATCCCCTTCCTCAAAACTTCGAAAAAACCTACCTAGGGCTTCGAGAGATCTTGGATTTGAAGCGATTTCAACACTTTTTGACCTGATTTCATCTTCCCTTGGTAAGAGCTTCACTCCTATGCAAAAATTTTTTATTTTCACCATGAATTTCTTCTACATTGGGAAATTTTGAAAAATTTTGAAATGTGAAGAAAATACTTGGATAAATTTCATAGAAATTGATTTAAATAGATTTTAGATGTTGTAGGAAGCCTTCTTAGTAATATTTGGGAGTTTAGTTAAAATTTTGCAAATTTCACAGATCAAAAATGGCTCCACAACAAAAGCGAAGGATTGATTACGATGAAACCCGATTCATTAATGCAAGAGCACAAACTCGATATTTTCAAAACATTCAAGCAAGAAAGTGCATACAAGATTGAGTTTTCAAAAATCCTGGAGGAGAAGTTGAGCGAATCATTAAGGAACGAGGATGGGAAAATTTCTGTTTCTTGACCAACAGAGCCGCTGTAGAAGTGGTAAAGGAATTTTATACGAACTTAACACAGGCTGAAGATGCACCGGTTAAGGTTAGAGGATTTTTTGTGGAATTCAACGCTGCTAGAATAAACACTTATTACGAGGTTAGAGACACCTACACCAGTGAGTATGAAACTTTTGGAACTATGGAAGGACCACTAGAAGAGGTGATCGACTTTCTCACTGATGGGAAAGGAGTCTGGAAGATAAAGCAGCGGGAACGGGTAAACTTCCCTCTTTCTATGCTAAATGCAACATCTAAAGCCTGGCATTATTTTATTTGTTCTACTTTGTTACCTACCTGCCACCATAGTGAGGTAACAAGAGATAGAGCAGTTCTGAATTTCTGTATTCAGAACCAGAAGAGTATTAATGTGGGAAATGTTATTTATAAAAATATATTAGCCATCGCTAGAAATGAAAGTGGAGGAGGACTAGGACATCCTGGTCTTATTTATGCACTCTGCCAATTATCTGTGGTAGAGGCAAGAGATGATGAGGAATGGATTGAACCTATGAAACCCCTTACTCGAGCTAATATAAAGAAATATGAATCCCACGAAGGATGGAGATCCGGGACAAGGGATTATGTACCTTCTTCAAGTAGAGATATACCCTCTACCGTGATGAACCCCCTCGATACACCACTCCTACCCTTCAAGATCCGATGAATGAATTAACCCCGAGTAGAAAGAGTTTTGAGCTATTTGGAGAAAATATGGAAAGAAGATTCGAGCATATAGACCAAAGGATCGGAGGCTTGGAAAGAAGACACGATTATGATAGCGAATATCTCCAGCGACATTCGTAGTACGAAATTGCATACTATGAGGCCGAACGTCGATATAGGAGTGGTGATTTAGATGTTGTCTTTCCCGAGTGCCCCGCGTATTCACAAGATTCTCACCCGCTCGACCTTCTCAGCTTGGAGATCAGGGAGATGACATAGCTTGGGATTTTGATGCAGAAGATTAGAGCCTTTGTTTAGTTTGTTTGGTTTATTTAGATTTATTGTTATTTTGGAAACTTTATTATTCTGTACTTTCTGTGGTTTGTGGATGTTGCTATGTTTGCTTATGCTATGATATTAGACTTCTTATGTGTGTTAAATTAGTTGCAATTTTTTTTATATATATAGGATGTTAGTTTAAGTTTTTATAAGTTATGAACTTTTAATATTGTTTAGATTGTTTTAATATGTTTTTAAGTAGGTTATTTGATTGTATGTGTAGTAATAGATTAAGTTTTCATTTGTTATGTTTGATATTTATTTTAAAATTTCATCCCTGCACTTTCTTTTAAATACTATATGTGGAAGAATACTAACAAGATACGGGTTCGTAAGTTATGAAAAAGCTTGCAAAAATTTCAAAGAAAAGAAATACCTAAAGCTCAAAGGTATGATGAATTTTACTGTATACTTTCCCTTTTTCACTATTTAGTATCGATAGAAAAATTTAAGTTTGGGGGAAGGTAAAAATACAAATTTAATTATTATAATTGTTCTCAATTTCTATTTTCAAAAATTATTATCAAATGATTTTTTATAGTAGTTTTTCAATTCAATAAACATGAATTACTTTATTTAATTATTATAGAAAGTTAAAAAAAATGTTTCTAGTAATTCAATTAATTAATGGAATAAGATATTTGGTTAAAAGGAATAAGAATATAGTAAACTATTTAAAGTAAGGAAAACTATATTCTAAAATTGAAATTCTTAAGTATTTAAGTGAAAAAGAAAGGATTGAAACTCAATGAAGTAAAGGCTATGAAATATATATAAGCAAGGAAATATTTTAAGTTTCAAATTTAGGAAGAGAAATTGAAGTTCAAAATTATTAACGGAACTTATCCAGATACGATAATCCTCACTCGAAAAAGAAAAAAAGAAGGATTGAAAATCAATCCAAAAAGAAAAGAAAAGAAAAGAAAAACATAAAGTGAGGAGAAGCTTGAGGAGATGCCTTATCAAAAATTGGTTTCAATGGAATAAACCTAAAGGGTAAAACTTAATTATATTTCTAAACTTGTATTTATGGATTAGTATTTTACTAAATAGTGTTTTCTTGAACTTCCTATCATCTAAATATCTTAAGTAATTTACTCTTTTTAAATATAGTCATTCCTAAAATAAATAGAAAACTAGAAATCTTAGACCTGATAACTAAATAATCTTATATCTATAAAATTATTTAATTACTCAGAAATATTTATATTTAACTTTATTATAATGTTATTTAAATTTAATTCATATTATCTAAATTGAAAAATTCTATTATAGAAATTATTATTTTTATTTAGTATTAAAATTACTTGAGGACAAGTAATAATTAAGTTTGGGGGATTTTGATCACAGAAAAATTCATTAAGAAATTCTTATCTATTTTTGATGAAATTGCACTTTAAAGAAAGGTATTTTCTTTATTTTACTGCAGAATGAAGATTTATAAGTGATGGAAGCAAAAAGCATGAAATGGAGCGAATTTGGATCAAAAAGGAAGAAATTCATGCAAATTGAACTAAGTCGCCGACGGCGAGATCGAGGCCGCCGACGGCGAGATCATGAGGAGAATTTCTGAAGGAATTATAACTACCTCGCCGACAGCGAGCCCGAGCCCGCCGACAGCGAGATAGCGCGGTTTGAAGACCTTCTAGAAGCCCCGCCGATGGCGAGGTTGTTTCCGCCGACGGCGAGACAGTTCAAAATGCATATACATTGAACCCGGACGCTTTTGAAGAGGTGTTTAAGCATCCTCGGACCTTTGCCTACCTCTATAAATAGAGGACGAATTGTGTGTCATTAGTGTCTCTTTTTGGTGTCTTAAGTGTGTCTGTTGTTTGTCATTAGTGAGTTTCTTTAGTTTATTTGAGTGATATTTAGTTAGAAGTTTGTTGTACTAGAAGGAAAAGTCAAAGGAACTTCAAGGAGTCTGCTTGGGGAGGAAATTAAGATAAGTATATTTGTTTATTGTTGTTGTTAACTTTAAATGAAATCCATGCTTTATTTTATTCCCATGCATTCTGAGTAGTTTTCTTACTTTTCTCCTCGTTTATGAAAATTATGCGGATTGATGAAATTAAATGAAGTACCTAATATATTAAAATAAATTGTGATAATTTTTACTTAAAACTTAATTTACTTTCAATCCGGCCAATCGAGTTGTTAAAATATGTTGAATTATCAACTATAGTAAAAATTACATCCAATATTCGTGGAAGTCAAAAACCTCGAAGGAGGGTGCAAATAAATAGGAAATATTAATTATCGGACGTAGAATCGGACATTTTAGTGTGACGTACTAAAATATTCAATTTGGTCCTATTGTTTGAGAGCCGAAGTGTAGATGTTAGCCCTCGTGTGAGGGGAACGTGGGAGCTCCGAAGTGGCAACCAGCATCCTCCCGCCTAGCACGCAGATTCGCAATCAAACATAGGATTAGTCAATGTTCTTTGCACCTGGACCAATGGGTAAAGAATAGGAATGCTCCTATTTGTCACAATACAATTCAAGAATTCTATTTAAATTCATCATTCACTAAATTTTCTAAAAGCAAGGAAAAGGATGCTTTTTCTGAATTATTTAAATCAACTTAATTTCAAGCATTAGTTTACTTTAGTTTGCTTTAGTTACTTTTCTGTTTACTATATTAGTAAGTAATTCCTTTAAATTTAGCTGATACAATTCGTTAAAAACTTCCTCGTGGGATTGATAACCGAGACTCCACTAGAGCCTCGTATTACTTGATACGATACGTATACTTGCGTAGAATCCACATTATACATTCCATCATTAAATCATATATATATATTTAAAGCGGGATCAAGTTTTTGGCACCGTTACTATTAAACTTAAATTGCAAACATATTAAAAGTGGGTCAACACACTAACAACATTTCAACGCTGTATTATGTCAATTTTCAATGACATGATAGAAAAATAATAGAAGTTTTCATAGATGATTTCTCCGTGTTTTGCCATACCTTTGACTCATGTAAGGGTCATCTTTCAAAGGTGCTTAAACTTTGTGAAGAGACTAATCTTATTTTTAATTGGGAGAAATATCAATTTATGGTCACTGAAGAAATTATTTTAGGACATACTATATCTAAAAAAAGGATGGAAGTAGACCCAGCTAAAGTGCAAGTAATTGAAAACCCACCCACTAATGTGAGGGGAGTTCGAAGTTTTCTTGAACATGCTGCATTTTACAGATGATATATAAGAGATTTTTCTAAAATTGCTAAAGCTTTGTGTCGTCTCTTTAATATTGACCAAGAATGTTTCAAATTTTTCAACACTCTGAAAAAAAAAATTAGTTATTGGCCCATTATTGTTTCACCTTATTACTGAAAATCATTTGAATTAATGTGTGATGCAAGTGACTATACTGTCAGAGCAGTTTTAGGACCTACCCATATAGAAATTCAACACTTCTTGACTCTACTTGTGAAGTCCAACATGGGTGGTCACAAGTCCTCATTTGGCACTTGAGATGGTTAAGACCAATAGTTGAAGACTTAAGAATGATTTCCCATTGTATTAATTGGCCTTAGAGCAACCCTAGGTGGCTTGGTCTCGAACACGCACACTTACACCACCACCCTAAACCCTAAACTTACCAGATTCCTTTAATACCACCAAAAAGAAAATCAAACTTAACATTGTCAAAATTTAAATCCAACTTCAAATCCAAACCACTTGGACTAAATAAAAAATTACATCAATATTTCACCCCAATTTTCCACCAAATTACTAAATTATGTCAATCCTATCAAATTTCAAATCCAAACCCAAATTTTCCCACGTCGAACTCTGATTTTATCAAAATAACCAAAACCTCAAAATTTAATCTACTTTTGCCTAATTCCAAACCCAAATCCAAATTTGCCAAGCATAAACCAAAATATTACTCAAAGCCACTCCAAATTTACCAAATCCATTTCAAAATCCAAATCAAACTCAATTTTATCAAATCTTAAGTTCAAATTGAACTTTGCAAAATTAACCATGCATGAGGGTTCACCAGGTCACCAATTGTGCTTTTTCGTGTGTACATGAGTTAAATTGGGGTGAGAAAGAAGCATAGTTCCATTTGGGTTTTATTTGGACTAAACCCAAGTTAATAACACCAAAATCCCTACTCCGTTGTTCAATAACACCGCATAATTTTAAGAAATCACACAATACACCTCAATAAAGGCATAATAACACCATAACACCACATAAACACTAACCGAAATAACACCACAAATACCACCGCTTCACAATGAAAGCCCAATAAAATCACGAAACTCCATCTTACCGCGCGATAATACTGCAATACTACCACAATAACACCACAATATTGTTGCCCCGCGTACGACGCTGCAATCCAAAAATTACTCCCAATTTCCATCAAATTGATTTCAAATTTTCCTAATTCCAAATCTACGTCAAAATTAAATATGTTCAAATCCAACTTCAATCAAACCCAAACTCATTTGATTAGCCCATGATCAATTCCAAAAATTTATCCATCATGCTTGATTAAAGGCCCATTTTTATAATTTATTTTCAAAAGCCCATGGCCCCAATTTGAAAAGCCCAATTTGAGTCCACATGATAAACAATCAACCCTTCATCATCTCATGCCACTTAAATCATTTAACCATGGCATCATTCCAAGCATACCATGCATACATGACACTTTTTCCAAATTAGGCATTTTGACCTTCTTCATTTAAAAATCATAAAATCCAGAATTCCATTTGCATGAAATTTTTCCATGGGCTCAGACATAGCATGGCATGCCTCATGAAGCATTCCATGGGCATCATAAATTCAAATTTGCCAAATTTGGCAAGTGGAGGTGACCACTCCCTCTCACCTCTTCACTTGGATTTATCCTTCTCATGCAAAGTCTAAACTTAGTTTTATGCCTCAAACCAGCCATTTGACTTCACCAAAACCTGCTCAAGGGTCTTAGGATCAACCCTAACCACCTTGGGACCAAGTTTAGCCATGTGACCAAGGGGTTGAAACCAACCTAGCTCAACTTACCCAAACCCCATTTCCACTTTGGATTTTCACCATGGAGCCACCTTGGGACCAAATTGGCTTGACCACTCAACCTCCCTGACCTCCATGAACTTGAAGATGATCTGAACTTGGCCGGCCAGCCACCACAGCTGTCGGAAAACACCATGCCCGAGAGGTCCAAATTAGGGAAAAATACAAAATTAAACCCACCTGAGCTGGCTCAACCCAATTGGCCATTGGAGCTCTTCTTCCCTCCACCTAAGCAACCTCTCTGCCACCTTGGCTTGCCCTGTTGGCCACCATGGCCATAGCTATAAGTAAGAACACCCCTCACAGAAAAATATGAAGAGGGCACAAATCTTAACAAAACTCTGCCAAAATTTCTCCAGACCCTCTAGCAGTCCAGAGAAGTCAATCCCCACCATTCTCCTACCCTAATTCCCACTAGTTAGCCCTAATTTCGAACCTGAAATCCAAAGCTTTTCACTGCCATCCATGAAACTCAATCAATTCCCCCAAATTAGTTAACTCTTGAGCTTCACCAAAGCAAGAGAGGAGGTTCCCCACTGAAATCCCCATCAATTGAGCTGTCTCTACCAGACTTCTACCTAAGCCGTGCTACCTGCTGAAGGAAGTCCTACACAGCTCCAACCCCATGTTGACCTTATTTTTGATGAGGTCTTCTCTTCTTCTCTTTAGTACTTAGGATCTAGCCTTAGGTTTTTCCTTTGACTATCCTAGGGGATTAGAATTGGGACCCACCACTTAGAAATTCAAACCACTTCTTAACTCCCTGCAAACTCCACAAACTTGATTGTAGACCCCTAATCACCTAGAGCGTTGAAATCAAATGTGGAAGTTTAAAGGATGAGTTCCTATAGGACTCTTCGGCGCTTGGGACCGCCTCCTAGGTGGCTCGGTCCAGTGAGGGCCGACTTACACACACACTACACTCATACACTATATTTTCACACACCTCCTAAAACCACACCCATGCCCAACTCGACCTCCCGACTCATGAAGGTGATTCACATGGATGGTCCTTAACCCCTAAGCCCTGGCAAGAGGGTTAGGAACAACATAGTGAATGCCTCAAATGAGTCCCTTCATGGCTCATGTGGGCTTGATATGGCTTCATGGCTCAACCAAAATGATTTCATTCCACTTACATTTACCCAGTTTTTAATTTTCAAAATTTTCAATTTTTGACTCCCGGGACCCCAGACCCACCAAACCTACCAAATGCCCTTGAAACTACCCAAAATTTGCAAAATCACCTAAATTACCCAAAATTCCCCAAGACCAATCCCAAACATTCCCACATTACTCAAATTGACCATTCATAGCCAAAAATACCAAAAATTCCAAAAATACCTCCCAATACCCTCCAAATACCCAAAATGCCCCCTCTTAGCCAAAAAATCCAAAAATTCAGAAAATTCCCAAAAAATTCCAGAAAATCCCAAATATTCCAAATTTCATTTTTTTCAACTACACCATGGGCCAATTTTGTCAATTTACCCCACTTTTGTCAAAATCTCCAATTTGACCCATTTTAACCCAAAGTGAACCCAATGTCAAACCAAACCTACCCAATTGACCCAAATTCTGGTCCAATTCAATTCTAAACTTCATTTCAACATCCCCAACACCAATCTAGACCAAATCCAAGTCCAATTTGATTGGCATTTGAATCCAATTTCACTTTTGACCTTAAAGCCCAATTTGGACCCATGACCCAAACTTAGCCCAAACTAACCCAATTCAACTCCAATTAACCCCAAACCTTTTCTAAACCTTCCTTAAAATCCCCACAAACAAAACACTAACATGATTTACCCAAAATTTAGACCCAAACCCCACTCAAATTCAACCCAAAGCTAAAAGACCCAATTTTGACCTAAACCCAAACCTAACCCAAATAAGCCCAAACCCCAAAATCAAAACCCAACCAAAGTCAAAACCTCTTTGAAACACTCCCATAAACATTTCCCAACATTAATTTTACATCAATTTCAACCCTAGCCCAACATTGGCCCAAGTTAGCCCATTTGACCTACATCGAGCCATTTACCAAAGAGGCCCAAATTCAACCCAATTCAAACCCAAATCACTCCAAACTTGTTTCAAATCATTCATGACATACCCCTAAACCAAGCCCAACAATTATTTGGCCCAAGCCTTTACCAAACTTTCATCCTAAAATCCATTTCAAAATCCAAAAGCCCACTTCCCTAAACCATTTTAAAAGCCCATCTTCACTAAATTTCAAAGGCCCAAACTCTATCCTAAAGCCCATATGACATTTTCATTTGCCATTCATTCAATCAAAACCATCTCCTAAGTTATAAATCCATGATAAAATAAATCCAAATCAAGTCATATGCCAAATCCCATCAAATCACCCCTAAATTACCAAAATTTCTAAAATCCATTTTCATGAAATTGACCAAACGTTTTCCCAAGCCAAAGGCAAGCCATGAAGCCACTCTTAAGCCACATGCAAGCCATGTGAGTTGTTCACATGTGACCTTACCACATTGGGCAAAAGGAGGAGATCCTTTCCACATTCCCTTAAGGTGATTAACCACTCCCATGATTCCCCTTAACCATGCTTAGGCCTAATCGTGCTTGGATGGTGACTTGACCCTACTGATTATGCTGAACCAAATCACTTTCCCTTCAGCCTAAACCAAGCATTGGGTGGTGCACCTAGCCCAAAAGGATGGGTTGACCCATTTGGGGCCAAAATGGCCTCTCCCCCATACCATTTTAATCCAAGCCCTTTACACATGTCCATGGCCAATTGATTGCACTAAACCCCAACCCTGACCCACCTGAACAAGATGGTGACCAATGCCCGGCCGGCTAGCCACCAGTGCCTCCGGAAAACGCCATGGCCGAGACATGGGGAGGAGCCAAACTTTGGAATTCCACCTTGCCGAGTTGCCCCATGCCCAATGGCCACCATGGTCGTTCTTCCTTGACCTAAGCAGCTGATCCCAAGCCTTAAATCCCCCTGGGAAGCCCTCCAGCCATGCCTATTTAAACACCACCTCCTCTCGGCCATGAGAGGTGCTGAACCAACCTTAAGGAAACTTTGCCAAAATCACTTCAGACTCTCCCCACACCTAGAGCATTTGATCCCCACTGTCCTCTTGCCCCAATCCCCACTAATCGAGCTCGATTTTGGAGCTCGATTCTCGAGCCGAACAGGACACTCCCAAATCCTCCACCAAAGTCAAATTAAACTCACCTACACCCGCACAAGGTCAAGAGGAGAAGTTCCCCAGTGAAAGCCCCCTCTCCAGGCCACCCATCTGTTCCAGACTCCAAGCTTTGTAATCGGTTGTGGTCGAAATCATACCTGGACAATTCACCAGGCCAGAAGACTTCATTTGGAGCTTGTTTGGACTCAATCGAAGGTGACACAACCCTCAAATCGAAGCCACACTTCTCTGAGCTAAGGTATGAGCTAACTCTTTATCCCGAGCCTCTGGAGAAATTTCAATGCATGATCACCGTATAGATGTGTTCGTCTCTTCAAGACGAATCCATAGAGCACAAGAACACCAAAATCCGTTAAGTATTGAGTGAGATATTAAGGATTTAGTGTGAACGGTTCTCGGGTTAGGAGGCTTGGGGACGATGAACGGATGTCGTTCATTTGATACACGCGCGGGTGGACGATCCAGATTGAGTCGTATGAGGAGACGGAACGATGCAGCGGGCCCCTGGAGTGCTGAGTCGGATGGCAGCGTCGAACCAGAAAGCGCCGCGTGGCTGTTCGGGGATGCTAAGGTTGACGCGGCGCCGATTCGGATAAATAGAAAAATAGGGATTTTCTTATTTATTTATTTACCAGAACTTGGAAAATTCATAACTTTGTGTAGGAAAATCCTAAAAATAAAATAAAAATATCCTCTTGCTCAGTGAACAGAGGAGAATAATGTGGAAAAGAAATCATTTAATTTCATTAAGTATTTTATTTTTAATGATTTATTTACTCTATGCATTGTTTTAATTCTCCATGCATATAGGAAATTTACCATGGCATGAGACCATAGGGCTTTTGAAGCCTCTGAATTTGGGAACATTCCCTGAATTTTCCAAAGTCAGAGGCCACCCCTATGAAGAGTTATTGATTTTTCAATTCTAGGTCACTATTCTGAGTATTTTAATTCCAATAATTAGCATGTTGTGAAATAAATTCTTGGAAAATTTGGTGATGTTTCTTATGACCAGAGGACCCTAGGGAAAATGGTTTTTCGAGTTATCTCACTTGTAATAACCCTAATTGGCTTAAACACCCAAAATGGAGCTTTAATTAATTAGAGCTAATCATACATCAAATTGACTTGAAATCAATTCTCCACTGACCTTTAGGATCAGAGGAACCCACAATAAAGTTTGAAGTCAATTGGACTTGGTTAGCCCTATCAAATGGGTTGATTAAGTCATTTAGCCAAATTTAAACTTTAAAAATTCATAACTTTCAAAATCCTTTTCAAAAATTCACCAAATTGGTTTTGGAGCCTCTCTGATATCAGAGGAATTTAAGAAAATTAAAATTGCAATTTTCCAAAAAAGTTGATTTTTTGCATTATTTTAATATTTTTAATAATTAAAAAATAATAATAAAAATCACAAAAATAATAAAATTCACCAAAATGTCACATTTTGAATTTTAATCATTTAGGAACAAACTCCATATTTTTCTTAAGTCTCTATGATGAGATATTAAATTTTAAAGCCCTAAGGTAATTTTAAAATTAAAAAATGTATTTTCTAGCATTTCCACTAAAATAATTCTGATAAATCAAAGAAAAATCAGAAAATTATAAAAATTGGTTCTCTGGTTTCCTTGATATCAGAGAGATTTTTGAAAAATATTAAATTCATTTTTCAACCTTTATTTTATTTTTAAATTAATTAATACTCCAAAACTCAAAATAATTATAATAAAATTAATATAATTCAAAAAATCACCAAAATTGGTCCAAGTGGTCCTCTAGTTATTAGGAATGTCCCATAATTTTCTTAAGGACAGAAACTTTCTCTTGGTCATGTTATTAAATTTTCCTTGAAAATTCCCATTTTCCACCAAAAATAATTATATAAATAAATTAAATACAAAAAAATCACATTTTCTCCTCTAATGTCTTGATTGACATATGAGTGAATTCACATAAAAATTTCAAATTTATTTAAGCTCAATTTAGTGAGTTATGAAATTAGTAAGTTTAAAGGGCAAAATGGTAATTAAAATTTTAACCTATAATTAAAAATTTTAGGTTTAATTAAAAGGATGGGTAAACTATTTGATATTAAGTTGATTTTGGATGTTTGAAACTTAGGTATTTAAAGGGTAGAAACCTACCAAGTAATTTGAAAGTAATCAAAATAAACCTTAATTAAATAATTAATTAAATTTGGAAGAATAATAAAAAATTAGAATTATTAAAATAGGGATGTTATTAGGAAGAAATTTATTTTTTAATTCAAGAATCCCTAAATTAATCACCTCAATAATATTCAATTCCTAATTAAAATGATAATCCAAATTCAAAACTTAAAATGCTTAATCATTAAATTAAAAATTAAAACATTTAAACTAAATCCTTTTAAAATTTCAATTAAATTAATACTTTAACAATTAAAATTAAATCATCCCTAAAGCATAAATAATAATAATAATAATAATAATAATATAAAATTAAGTTAAAATCTAAATTTAAATTAAAATTAAAAATAAAACCAAATTAAAATTTAAATTAAAATTTAAATTAAAATTAAATTAAATGAAATTAAATTAAATCACATTAAATCAAATTAAATTAAAACATATTAAATTAAATTAAATTAAATAAAAATAATAAATAAAATCGAGTTAAAATAAAATTAAAATTAAATTAAAAAATAAAATTAAATTAAAATTAAAACTAAACCAAATTAAATTAAATTAAATTTAAATCAAATTAAATTGAATTAAATATAACATCATCTAAGACATAAAGAATTCAAAAGTAAATCTAAAATAACTTGGACACTATTCCAAACTTAAACCCATTAATTGAAATTAAATTGAATCACAAATCACTTGAATATCGATTTGCCCTCAAAAGCTCATGTTGTTATAACTCCTAAATGGAGTGTTAAGTGAAGTGTTACTTCACTCATAGGATATTCAAATGTCCTAGTTCACTGAGCAAGATAACAAAACTTAAACTCCTGGATGATTAATTCATTTTATATAATTAAATTCTCTTGGACTTAAAACAATCCTAGAGGTATTGAAAAGATGTTTAAGACTCGTCTTAAGCACTTCCTCAATACGATAGGATGTTTATAAGAACAATTGAACTTAATTGTTCTTTGATGAAGAAAATCATCCTCAAACTAAAATACAAGAACCTAGACGTCATAGGAAATGACTAGCTATAGGATTAGGAACTTGGTAGAAAACCATAACCCTTCCCTTAGCTTTACCTAGGAACTTGCTTTAAATGATTAAAATATCCTGAATTGTGTTTAAGTGTAGCTTGGAATGACGGGAAGACCCTCCAGTACGCTTTTATTTTATTTACAATTTACCTCCTTGCAATTTACTTAACTGCATCGCACTTACTTTTCTTGCATGATAAACAACTGTTGCATGAAAACCCACACTTTTAGGATATCCCCTAAAACCGAAACCAAAACTAAATTAAAAGTCATTACAAGATAAAATTTACCGCCACAACATTTTAAAATACAAAACAACTCAAAATTTAATCACAAACAGAACAACAAAACTACAACTACAACTAAATTAAAACGTCTTGTTGGATGATCGGGAATACATCGGATGATGTAACCTACATGTTGCTAACGAGATTTCCCACGGTCTAAATGAAAGTGTGGAACTCATTTAGTTGAGTTTAGCAAATTCATCCGGACTAAGTGAATCCGATAAAAATAACGATGCCGGAAGGATGGAACCGTGGGATCTTAACCGGTGTTGTTATAATCAACTTTAAGATTTGTTTTAATTAAAACATAAAAAACACTTGGACTTTAAGATTTCTAAAACAAAACACTTTTCTCATCTCTTGATTTTCACCTTCTATAACTAAACCTCTGCAACAACAAGGAGCTTGGAGCACGGTGGGCAGCACAACCATCTTCGTCAAGAAACAACTCTACATCGACTAAACATTACTAGAATTAAACAACCAAACCATAGGATTTCGATGTAGTTTGCCTAGTGCAACGTAAATCCTCAACCCTTTTGTTAGGCATTTGCATAATCATGTTATGTAAATTAAGCCCTAACCGGTCTTAGGACTCCGAGGTAGTCGTTTGGTACGACATAAACCCTCACATCTTCGAAGCTATTTGCATGACTGCGTCATACAAATATAAGTCCTATTTAATTAAAATTGGCAGGATCGAAACATTAAATAAACTCCCAAATTGAAGCCAAACAATAGGATAGTTTGGGAAGTTGCCAAGATTCTTCTTGGATCCTCGGCTTCTCCTATTTCTCTTCCTTTTGGACTCCCGAAAATAAATGTTCCAAATTTGAGCTAATCCCTTTTGAAATTTCAAAAATCCAATCCTTTGAAAACCTTAAACTTTGAAATTCTTGAGAGCAAAACCACTCGATCATTATCGAGAGTTTTCTTAAATGATTCACTTCATTTAAGATGTAATTAACTATAGGGGCTTGCCCTTATAGGAACTTTAAGAACCTGAGTAACATAAACCCCGCTTAATTCATTTATATTAAGCGTGGGAACTTGTCGGCTTATAAAATTGGTTCGGAGACCAAACGGATGTCACAAATCTTCTAGTTTATTTAACCGAGCCCCATCATCAAGCGAGTGTGTCTACTCTCCGGGATAGATATACAGTTTGTGGTGCGGTGCTCTTTTATATAAACTATTCGGGATGTGAGATCAGTTTGATTTCATGTCTTAAAATTTTCAAATTTAAAATTATTTTCAAAATCAAATACTACTTTTCAAATTATTTATTTAAATTAAATTAAAAATTCGCCGACAATGTCTGTAGGCGACCTCTTTTCACAAATACAACACACAAACCTAAAAATATGCCGACACCCCAGCTCAAAGTAACACTTGGAGGAGGTTTTCCAGACCACAATGAACGTGTAGAACCATTCAAATTAAGGCTACACCTCTTGGATAAGGGTATGTACCATTTTCCATAATTTTGAGTTCGGTTTGAGCCATTGTGAAACAAACTTGTATTTCATACCTGATCAATTGTATAGATACACTCATCTTAAGTAGATGATGGTGTAGGAGTAATCTATGCATGATTTGGTTGAGAATCTATGGAGAAATTAGGTTTAGAAAATAAAGGGTTTATGGGTTAGGTCACTTGAGGACGAAGGTCATGAGTCGTCTGATTGTACGTGTATTGGACGGACGTATCAGATTGCATCGAATGAGAGATCTGTTCATGAACCGTGGGACGCTTAGTGGTTGACTCAGTTGGCAGTGTCAAATGGGAGTGCACCGTGTGGTCTTTCCGAGCTGTCGAGGAGGGACGTGGCGCCGACGTGGATAAGTAGGAAATTAGCTATTTAATGATTTAAATAATTCAAAAAAGTTCAAAAATTCATAACTTGGTGCAGAAAAATAAAAATAAAAATACTCTTGTGCTCAGTGAATAGAAGAGAATCATATGGTCCAAAAATCAAAATTATTTAACTTATATTTATTTTTAAATTAATTAAACAAACCTTAAAATTCATTAATTCATAACTTATGAAATATTAATCAACATAATATGAAATTTTGAGGGTTTGTTCTCTCTATCATTAGGGACATCCTTTGATTTTTTCCAAAGACTGAGAACCCTAATTTCCAAAGTTAGGTCATCCTTTTGATTAAAATAATTTTATAAATTAAAATAAAAATCAGAAAAATACAGGGTTTGCTTTGGTAGGTTCACTATGGTCAGAGGAGTGTAAGAAAAATAAAACTTAAGTTTAAATGTCTCTAAAATGTAATTTCTTAATTTAAGTCATTAAACACATAAAAAACTAAATAAATAAAATATAATCTAAAATAAATCACAAAAATTGATTCACAGTGAAGAAAGTGAACATATTAACCCTTTGCAAAAATTTTAAATTATTATAAGTTGATTTAACCATCAAACATGATTTTTCAAGTTAAATAGAATTTTCACACTAAAATAATATAATAAATGAAGTATAGTTAAGAAAAATTTTAAAAGTGGGTTGAAGTGATCCTTGTGACCAGGGGCACCCAAGAAAAATAAAATTTGTGTTAAAATAAAAAGTTCATTTTTAACATATTTTTCAAATTTAAAATAATTAAAAATCACAAAAATAAAAAAATGTATCAAAATGTCTCTAATTGTTCCCTGGTCACTTAGGACCAATTATAATATTTTTCCTATTTTTCTAAATAAATTTATGAATTTTTAAATACCTAAATATGTATTTTCCTTATTTTTGACTAAAAAATTATAAAAATTAAAATAAATTTAAAAAAATATATAAAATATATTTCTATGAGTTCCTTGAAGCCAGAGAGATCAACGGAAAATATAATTTTTTTTTTCAAAATAAAATATATTTTCTATTTAATTAATTACCAAAATAAACAAATAATTATAAAAATTAAAATATTATTAAAAATTCATGAAATTTAACTCAAGCGGTCATTTGATCTTGGTGAACCTCCAATAATTTTCTCAAGGACATAGACTTTACCTTGTTTGATAAGATGAATTAACTTTAGAAATTCCTTTTTTTAGATTAAAATAATTATAAAAAAATAAAATAAAAATCAGAGAATTATGATTTCTTCTCTAATATCTCAATTAATCCATGAGAGATAAGTCATCAAAATTTCAAGCTTATAGGAATTAATTTAAAAGATTTATAAAGATAGGAGTCTTAAGGGCAAAATTGTAATATCACGTTCTCACCCCTTAGTTAAAATTTAGGCAAGCTAAGGGTTTACAGGTTAATATTTGAGCATAAGCAATGTTCTAAGGTGATTGAAATATGCAGGGTAAGAGGTACAAACCAATTAACCTTCTTTTTAGAAAAGAAGGGTAAAAATGTAATTATTCAAATTATTGAACGTAATGATTAAATGTTCGGGAGATAAGTTAGGAAGTCATTAATCTACTAATCTAAAATCCCAGACCAATGTTGAAGCATAGGTCAATCTTCTAATTAACTCTTCTTAATATGACTTTTTCTAAATTACACATTTACCCCAGAGTCTTAAGAGCTTTGTAGTGAGCTAAGTTCAATCTAAAGATACTTGATTTTTAGTTGAAAGATAAACCATGATTTACTCCCTTCAAACACTACAACCTCAAATTTTTCTACCCCCTCTCTCATGGGTTGATAAGAAAAAAAGAAAAAAAAAACTGAGCACAAGTTAAACTCCATGAACCTTGAGGTGATCTATTCAACAACATAACAAATTCATGTGAACTCAAAATGATTCAGAGGATTCTTAAAAGTGGTTCAGGGTTATACCTTGAACACTCTTATAATCTTCTGAATATTTTT
The DNA here is from genome assembly GCA_022702705.1 of Papilionanthe hookeriana x Papilionanthe teres. Taxonomy (NCBI): domain Eukaryota; kingdom Viridiplantae; phylum Streptophyta; class Magnoliopsida; order Asparagales; family Orchidaceae; genus Papilionanthe; species Papilionanthe hookeriana x Papilionanthe teres. The sequence goes on along the minus strand of CM040423.1, from coordinate 63,928,819 downwards.
TAAGAGCAAATGAACTTATTATGCTTTGTTAAAGAAGATCACCCGTAAAACCTTTAGAGACCCACCAAGTTATGAATTATGATCTTTTTTGAACTTAAACCATTAGGGATTCATTGCTACTTAGTAGTTGTTCTTAATATGGAATATATATATGATTATGAATGCTAACATTTCAGCGAGAGCAACAAGAAGATGACATGTACACATTTACTGTTTATTTACTGTTTTTATTCCTGCAATTTACTATTGCTTTAATGTATTATGCATGCTTGGTTGAAACACTTATAAAAAAACTAAAACAACAATTTTCAAAATTAAGATAAACCTTTTTCAAAATTAAACTTAAACATTCTCAAAACAACAAACAATAAAACACATTTTCTAAATTAAACAAACACATTTAAATCTAGTGAACACCCTTAAATCACTCCATTTGGATTACGGAAATCCCTCAGATGAGTTAACCTACAGTTGATAACGAGATTTCCCCAGTTTAAATGAGCTTAACAACTTGCTTAGACTAAGTAAAATCTGTGTCGCTTTAATTAAATTAAAATTTCCCTAAATAAGACACGAATAACAAAAACAACAAAACTAGAACATTGAAACATAAAAGATAAAACCTTTTGAACCTTAGACTTTAGCTATTACTTCAACATGGAGCTTGGAGCAAACACCGTGGGCAGCACGACGTGGACCTGCAAAAGAACACCTTCAAGAGAGTAGACAAGTCTATAACAACAAAATCACTTAGTTTAAATAACAAGCCATAGGATTTCGAGGTTGTCCGTCTAGCACGGTGTAAATCCTCAACTTGTCTTTAGGCTTTTTGCACAATCATGTTGTACAATTTAAGTCCTAACTCCCCTTAGAATTCTGAGGTTATCGTTTGTCATGATATAAACCCTCCTATTTTTCAAGATATTTGTATGACCGTGTCATGCAAGTATAAGCCCTACATAACAAAATTGGTAAGATGAAACATCTAATAATATCTTCTTCAAAATTTAAGCCAAACCATAGGATAGTCTGGGAAGTCACTGAGATTCTTCTCAGGATCCGTGCCACCCCTAGTTTTTTCCCATTTTATGAAAATAACAGTTCATATTTGATCTTTCCCACTTAATATTCCTTTGTCCGCCCTTGAAAACTTAAACTTTTAAATTCTTGAAGGCAAAACCACTAATATGAATCGAGAGTATTCTTAAGCAGTTCGGTCACTTAAGATGTAATTAACTATAGGGGATTGCTTCTAAAGGGAACTTTGGAACCCATTTACCCTATTTAATCTTTTATATTAAATAGGGGAACTTGTCGGTCAACATAAAATGGTTTCGTAGACTGAAACAGGTGTCATAAATTCTATAATTTGTTTAATCGAGCCTCACTATCAAATAATGTGTCCATTCCTTGGGATAGGTACATCACTTGCAGTGTTATGCTCGATCATTTAAACTATTAAATATATAAGATTAGTTCAGTCTCGTATTTTAAAAATTAAAATGTTACTTTCCAAAATATATATATATATATATATATATTTATATATTAAATCAAATTATATTTTCAAAACTACTAAACAACAATTTCCAATTTGGCGGCTGACAGGCAGAGTCACGGAAAACTATTAGTATGATTTTCTCCAGCTTCTCCAAAGAGAAGACAATGAAAGGAATCTCGAAGATTTTGTTGGGCACGGTCAGGGATAACTTTCAGGATGAATTTCTCTTGCATCTCCACGAGAGAAATCCACGCAAAGAAATCCTAGAGGTCATGCAGGGTAGGGTCGGGGATAATTCTAGGATGACTTCTTCTTTCTCCTCCAAGGCAGAAGACCGCTTAAGGAAATCCCTAAGGTCCTTCGAGGCAGGGTCGGGAATAACTTTCAAGATAACTTTCTCATGCTTCTCCACGAGAGAAGACTACGAATAGAAATCCCGGAGATCCTTCTGGGTAAGGTTAAGAATAACATTCACGATGGTTTCTTGTGCTTCTCCATGAGAGATGACTGCAAAAGTAAATCACGGACGTCCTGCTGAGCATGGTTGAAGATAACTTTTAGGATGTATTTTTCCTGCCTCTTTACGTGAGAAGACTTTGAAACAAATCACGGTAGTCCTACCCGACAAGATCAGGAATAATCGTCAAGAGTTTTTTCCTGCTTCTTCATAAAAGAAGAAAAAGAAAAAAGGGAAAATAACATATCACTTGTTGGGCCTGGATGAGGACAACCTTTTTTTGAGTTCTTCTTTCTTGAGGTTAAGTTTCTCTCCCTCCTTTTTTTCTCCCTCTTCTCATTTTGTCATCTAATTATAGGCTCTAAACTTCGTCATATTAATGACCAAAATAGTTTTCATTAAAGGAAATGAAATTGCCTTCGAATTCTAAAGTCCTTTAGCATTCCCTTCGCCTAATTTAATTCAACCTGAATCGTTGAATTCCCCTGGCATCTTCGCTGAATTTCAGCCAGCTAGCTTCCCGCCGTTTCGAATTCCAGGAAGCAAAGTGGTAGGCAATAGCAATTTTTGCTGGCAGCAGCAAGGATGAATTTTTTTGGTGTAGAGTTATCAAACCCACGCACGTATGTGACGTGATAAAGCAACACAACAATTGAACCACTAACGATTTCATATTTATATATGTGAATAATAATTCTTATAACTGTCTTAAGTGTAATATATATATATATATATATATATATATATATATATATATATATATATATATATATATATATATAAAAGTTCCGGGCCATGATATTTTCAAACCATGAAATTGGTCTCGTTCGAAAATGGGGAGACAACTGATACACCATCAATAAATTCCCATCATCTTACATGAATCTTAATGCATGACACGGATTTCGATACAATTTGTTGAGAAAGAAATGTTCAATCTTCGATTAAAAGTCATCCAGAGCTCCAATTTTAACAAAATTATAAACAAACTAATTGGCTCGACGAGACAAATTCAATGGTACCAAAATTGGTCCAATCCAAACAAAATCAAGACCCAATGCAGCCAATAAAACACTTTAGAAGTTTTTCTGGCATAGAATTTGGTGAGCTTATGGTTAAATCAAGCCTCAACAAAACAATTCTGATAACTCCAAGATCGCTCAATTCTAACGTCATTAAGGCTCTCAAATATCCATCAAATATCATATGATCAAATAATTTCTTCAGACCGTCCGATTATATATTCTTTCATTAATTGCAACTGAGACTCTATAAATAAAGCTCATCCCCTCTCTTGATGGAAGGGGGAAGGGTGGGTGGGAGAAAACTTGAAGCCTGAAGAAGAGTTTGATGCTCAGAGAATGAGCTGAAGTCTAACATCAGCTTATTACCGACCATCACTCACCTGCTGTCGCCAATCACCATCGACTGCTGTCCACTTCTTATAATAGGTTTATTCGCACAAAAAAATGTTGTAGCTCTGAAGAGTGTATAACATTTTCTCATGTATGGGACGAGGAATTGTACTTATAATCTTTAGTTTACAGTGCGTTTCTTCAACTGGGTCAGACCCCGTGGTTTTTCCCTTTATGAGTTTTCCACGTAAAAACTTTTGATGTCTCTACTAGTTGTTTTTCTTTCATCTGATAATGTGTTTGTGCAAACTTAAAATGATAATTAAAACTATCATCGTGAAATTTCTAGCAAGCACCAATTTTAAATGTTTTTCAAAATAATTAACTCAATCAAATATATTTTAAATATAGATAAATAAAAAGAAAAAAAAGAAAAAAAGAAGAAAAAAACGTATTTCTCTCTGTTGTTATGTATCTCTCTCTTGCACGTGGGCTTGTAGCATCTTTATTTTGAAGGTTATAATATAGCTAATAAAAAGATTTGAACCGAACACGCTGAAATGCAAGATATCAAGAAGCTTATCGTAGAACTTGGAAGTCTGATAATTTTGAACTAATTGAGTTTGCCACCAAACTAAAATCTTTGGCCAAACTTCGATCCTACTTAAGCCACCTGCCTCCCAAGCAAATTTCCAACCTCCATCATCCTCATTCCTCTTATGATTGACAGGAGATATTGAACATTCTCATTGCCTCCATATCTGTGTATGTAAATTTTCGTTATTGGGAGTCTACATAAACAGCACCCAATGCTTATGCATTTATCTATCTCACACTTAAAACTTCCATTTTTACAAAATTTTCGCTATTTCATTTCAGTTGCATTGAAGATATACAGGACTGTTCATTGAACAGTTTCAATGGCTGCTGGGGCTCCTCTCCGTTCCCAGAGCTCCATATCCAATAGCTCTTTCATATGGAAGGCAGATGAGATCTTCTCGAGTTCAGTGAACAGGGAAGAAGAGGAGGAGGATCTGACATGGGCAGCCCTCGAGAAATTGCCTACTTATAATAGATTGAGAAAAGGCATATGGAACATGGACGAAGGCGGTAAGAAGGAGATTGATATAGAGAACATTGGGTTTCAGGAGAGGAAGGAGTTGTTGGAGAGGCTGGTGAGAGTTGCAGAAGATGATAACGAAAAGTTTTTGCTGAAGCTCCGTAATAGGATTGATAGGTAAGATGGAGAGAAAGAAGATTTAGATTATTCTCTTGATTTAATTGTCTTTCCCTTCATGTGTTTCATGGTTTCAAATTCTTGGTTTCAATTTTGTTAGAGTTGGGATTGATTTGCCGACCATCGAAGTACGGTACGAGAACCTGAGTGTTAAGACGGAAGTATATGCGGGCAAGAGAGGGTTGCCTACGCTGCCCAATTCTGTGAAAAACGTGCTGGAGGTATTCCTGAAGTTTAAAGTTTACTTCTAATTAATATATCATGTAGGTGGTTGCTCGTGAGTATTTTCAATTCGTTCATTTTGGGGCAGTTTATTTTATGCGGTGATGTTTTCATAAATAACTCACTAGATCTATTTGAATAAATTATGTTTTAGCAGCTTATGCGTTTTTAAAACGCTAAAAACAGCATTTTCACACTGCATCTATCTAGGTGCGATGACAGTTGTTTGTAGGGCTGTCAAAGAAGCTCGTTGTTCGCGAACAGTTTGTGTTCGGTTCGTTCAATAAGTAAACGGGAAGAACACAAATAATTTTTTTTTGTTCGGTTAGTTGAACGAACCAAACACGACCAGTGATGCGTTCGTTCGCGTTCGAATCGTTATTGTTCGAAATATAAAATAGTTTAAAATAATTATATATAAAAAATTTATGATATTTTAAAAAAATTAAATTTTATAAATTATAATATATTTATAAAATAATAATAATAATATATTAATATACTATATTAGTAATATACTAAGATATTATATGTTTATGTAATATAAGTTATATAATTAATATAATATATTATTTATATATTTTAATATTAGGGCTGTCAAACTGGAAAAATTATTGCGTCCGGACAGCGTAGGTAAAGTTGTGTCCGTACTCCAATTATATGACGTCATGTGTTCGTGTTGGCCCCATCCCTCAAAACATAAAAATAGAACCGCTGGTTGTATTGGAATATTTCAGAATACTACCATAATACACTCGGGAATATTCCAATAAAGGGGCGGAATATTCAAATACAACCGTGGTTGTATTCAAATATTCCGCGGTTGTATTGTATTTCCTGAATACTACCACAATAAAACCGGGGAATATTCCAATAAAACTGCAAAATATTTGAATACAACCACGGCTTTATTTCTGTTGAAAAAATTGGGTCTGGTCGGGCCGCGTGATTAAATTTGTCGGTTGTATTATGGTAGTATTCTGGAATATTCTAATATAACCCTCGATTGTATTTTTGTGTTTTGAGGGATGAGACCAACACGAATACGTGTTGTCATGTAATTGGAGTCCGGAAGCAACTTTGCGTACGCTGTCCGGACGCAATAATTTTTCTTCAAACTGGCTCGTCGTTTGCAAACAACTCGTGTTCGGCTCATGTTCGACTCGTTCGTTAAGAGACAAACACAGACAGTGATTTCACGAACAATTTCGGACACGAGCTTATTTCAAACAAACTAAATTTCAAATGAACAGAACACGAACACAAGCTCTGTTCGTTCATGTTCGGTTTGTTTACATCTCTAGCTGTCTGGCTACGCCTGGCTTTTTCAAAAAAAAAAAAAAAAAAAAATTATAATAGTCACCGTACCTAACTTATCAGCAAATTATTCAACAAACTGCAGTTGCTCAAAACAGACCCTAAATAAATAGGCTGAACATAAATAATTTCTTTTACATTCGACATACCAAACATAATTAAAATTTTATTTCTTGAATGTTCGGCTCGTTTTAACTCATCAATAATTTTTTTTACATAATTTAATTTGCTATATGATTATAAAGATTTATAATCAATTAAAATTATTAATTAAATAATTAAATAAAAATATAAATAAAACCTTGACTTTAACTTCGACTTCATTATGAGAATATAAAAAAGATTTGTTGTTCATGAATAGCTCGTGCTCAACTTGTTCATCTTCAGCTCGCTAAGCAAATAAGCCGAACACGAATAAATTTTTTGTGCTTAATATATTAATGAGTCAAACGCAAATATTAGTATTTTGTAACGAGTCAAACACAAGCAAACCTAGGCCCTCTCAATGCTCGATTACACTTGTCAGGTGTAACAAAATTAATTATACTTATTTATAAACAGTTTTTTCGTCCAAAAAGTTGTCCTCGAAAAGGAAAGCCAAACTATAGGGATATTTTTACAGTATTCACTAAACTATTTAATGAGGGAAAACGATGGAGCTGACCTGCTTGCCTTTTTTGGTTGATAAAGACCTTTGCCAACAGGCTTCACATTCTACCAAGCAAGAAGAAACCTTTAACGTTGCTTCATAATGTCAGTGGGCTCATCAGACCTGGAAGGTAGATCAGCAGTTTAATCACAACATAAGAGAACATACCTGATAAACAACTTAATTTTCTCTCTTAATGTTTTACACGCCGTAAATTACAGGATGACTCTGCTCTTAGGGCCTCCTGGTTCAGGAAAGACCACTTTACTGTTGGCTCTTGCTGGACAATTAAACTCAGATGTGAAGGTTTCGGGGAAAGTGTCTTACAATGGTGTAGGAATAGATGAGTTTGTGCCTCAAAGAAGTGCTGCCTATATCAGCCAGCATGATCTTCATATTGGAGAGATGACTGTTCGAGAAACTCTATCATTCTCTGCAAGGTGTCAAGGAGTTGGAACTCGTTATGGTAAGCTTGATCAGCCATATTAGATCATGTGGGATTTAATATTTATTCAATGAATAATTCCATACACAACACTGGAAACATTGCTATTTACACATGAATAATAATATGAACAAGAGGATGCATGAATATTATCAAGTGATATGTTATGTGCTGGCAAGCAGATATATTGGCAGAGCTTGCAAGAAGAGAGAAATCGGCAAATATAAAGCCAGACCCTGACGTTGATGTATTCATGAAGGTTAGGGAGTGCTCTTTTCCCCAAGCTTATTATATTCATGAAATACGGGTAGAACTATAGCATAATCAGGCTAACAACTAATATACAAATGGTGAACTAAGTAAACTAGCTTCAATTACGTATAGGCAAGTTCAATGGAAGGACAGGAGACGAGCATAGTTGTTGATTATGTACTAAAGGTAACATTATACAACATGAACACAAGTTGTCTCATCAAACCAATCTATTTATTCATTAAAGAAAAAATTAAGACTGAAATATGGTGGTGTTTCACAACAGATTTTAGGGTTGGACATCTGTGCTGACACAGTGGTTGGAGATGACATGATCAGAGGCATTTCTGGAGGACAGAAGAAAAGAGTTACAACAGGTAAGAAAAAGAAAAAAAAAGAAAGACATCTTAAATATATGAGTATTACGTGTGTAAATATATGAAAGTTTAGGTACAAGATATCTTAAATACATAAGAATTGTGTGCTACATATGTAAATGTCCCAATAAAAACTAAATTTTGATTTTTACATGCTGAGCATCCTATCTTATATATGAAAAGGTGGATTATACTATTTTTACCTTTTTCATACGTAGAAAAAGATGTTTATGATGTTAAAATTACAATTTGGGTGTGAGATAAATAAGTGCATAAGAATTGGGTGTTATGTATGTAAATTCCCCAAATATTAATGATGAAATTCTTTAACTAATAACTTACCACCTAAAACTTAGTTCATTTTTCTCAAGATGAAACCTGCCAAACTTCTTTCATTTTGGATGGAAAAAAAATATTACATTTGAAGAGTCTGAAATTTAATAGTAGAGCATCACATGTCAAGTATACCACACCGTAATACACTGATCCTGATCAGTGTGATAAGACTTACTTAACGTGTGGCACCCAACTATTAAACTCGAGATCCTGATATAATATTTTTTCGTTTCAATGGACCAACCTGATTACCAATCTATGACAGGGGAGATGATTGTTGGACCAGCGAAAGCTTTGTTCATGGATGAGATATCCAGCGGGCTTGACAGCTCCACAACTTACCAGATTGTAAACTCATTGAGACAGTACATACATATACTTGATGCCACGGCCGTCATCTCTCTTCTCCAGCCAGCGCCCGAAACATTCGAACTCTTTGATGACATAATTCTTCTCTCTGATGCTCAAATTGTGTATCACGGTCCTCGTGAGCATGTCCAAGAGCTCTTTGAGTCAATGGGTTTCAAATGCCCGGCGAGAAAAGGAGTCGCTGATTTCCTGCAGGAAGTTGGTTCAGAACTAGAAATTTGACCACAAATCAATTTTTGTTTCAATGAGCTGATACCGATTGACATAATGGCTTGCAGGTTACATCCAGGAAAGATCAACGACAGTATTGGGCACGGCCTGAAGAGCCTTACAGATTTGTTACTGTAAGAGAATTCTCAGAAGCGTTCCAATCATTTCACGTCGGCGAAAAATTAGGGCAGGAACTTGCCGTCCCATTCGATGCGAGCAAGGCACATCCTGCCGCCTTGACGGTTTCAAAATATGGCGTAAGCAAGATAGAACTACTGAAAGCTTGCTTCTCTAGAGAATTATTGCTGATGAAGCGAAACTGGTTCGCATATGCTTTTAGAGTATTTCAGGTAAGTGATAATTTTCTCTGGCCTTCTTAACTATTTGATTTGCATGATATATGCTTCTGACATTTTAAGATTTTCTATTACTCTCCACAGCTGATTTTAGTAGCATCAGTTGCAATGACACTCTTTCTGAGGACAAAAATGCATCGTGATTCAGTCGTGGATGGAGAAATTTATTTGGGTTCAATTTTCTTTTCTACAACTGTGATCATGTTTAATGGATTCTCAGAGATTTCATTGACCATTTTGAAGCTCCCAGTATTTTATAAACAAAGAGATTCCTTCTTTTATCCTGCATGGGCATATGCATTACCATCGTGGTTACTCAAGCTTCCTATAACTCTGGTTGAAGTTGGTGGTTGGGTGTTTGTCACCTATTATGTTATAGCTTATGATCCTAATGTTGGAAGGTGAGAAATCATTTTAATTATTTAAAATTGAGAAATTTACATACATAACACACAATTCTTATGTATTTACATATCTAACACCTAAAGTTTGATATTTACACTTATAACACTTTGGTGTCATAAACCTATGCATGAAAAGTTGTATTTCACTTTTAGAATGATAATGATAGTTGTATTTTTTTTTGTGATGTTAAAGAGTTAAGTTGTATGTATGTACGTACGAACAAAAATTAGATATTAGATATGTAAATACATTAGAATTGTGTGCTAAGTCTAAAATTTAACAACAACAAAAAACTTGCAGATTTTTTAAACAGTATTTGCTGTTACTAGCACTCCATCAGGCAGCTTCGGGATTGTTTCGTTTAATTGCTGCTTTAGGCAGAGATGTGGTTATTGCAAATACTTTTGGGAGTTTTGCACTACTTGTGGTCTTCGCAGCAGCTGGATTCATTCTATCACATGGTACACCCTATGACTTTGAACTCTTGATCAGATCATCTAGCTTAAGCCTGCCACTGGTCCTGTAACACACCAATACTATCTAGGAAGATTCACATACATACCACTCAATTCCAATGTATTTACATATGTAATAACTATACGTCGATTTTTACATACATATCACCTTATGCATGAAAGGATGTATTTCACATTTTAAAAATTAAAATGGTGGTATTTTTTATGTGATTTGAATGATTTGGATGGTATTAATGTGAAAGGCTTAGAGGTGTAAATATATAGGAATTGCGCGTTATGCATGTAAATGCCCCTAATATGTGAAGTTGATGTTCATCCACCTTTCGATGTTTTGCCATTTTCATAGATGACATGAAAAAATGGTGGATATGGAGCTACTGGATCTCACCTCTAATGTACTCCAACAATGCTCTTGCAACAAATGAGTTCCTTGGGAAAAGCTGGAAACTGGTAAGAATTTTCATACTGCAATGCAACAATTTATTTGCTCTTTACAAGGATGTACGTGAGTAAATTATGAATGAGTTTGGAGGGTCATTTTGTTAACTGACACGTTGAACATGAATAATCTCAAGTTCATTAATAACTATATTTTGTTTTTATTCAGATTGATATCAAAGCAAAATCAAGTAATAATTATGCCTTGAATTACAATAAAAATAATAAGAGATTTTTGGATTGCATCATTTAGACAAGATTAAATTTAAAGAGAGAAAATATTTTATTTGTAAAGCATGCAGAGTTCCATAAAGAGCATTGAGTGTGCTATGAGAGTTTAAGCAATGGATCCTCATTGGTTGATGCAGTCCTTGCAGGTGTCTTGTTAATAAAGACAACCTCTGCCTAATAATTTAAGCTTAATCAATATTTACATATCCCTTTATGTTGATCACAACATATTTACCACTTGTTAATAATTGTGTTGTAGACTCTTTCTGGGTCGAAAGAACCACTAGGATTGGCCACCTTGAAGTCTCAGGGAATGTTTACTGAAGCAAAATGGTATTGGATAGGCTTTGGAGCTTTGATTGGATGGACAATTCTGTACAATTTTCTCTTCACTTTGGCTCTTACCTTTCTGGAACGTAAGTACCCATCCAACTAAGTATTTACATAAGAACCTCCATGTAGTGGATTAAAGTAGACGGACCATTCTTTCATATCTTTGCAGCATTTGGAAGATCCCAGCCAACCATCTCTGAGGAGGCATTGAAGGAGAAAGAAACAAAGATTACAGGAGAGAGAACTGAAATATCATCAGTAACAGAGAGCTCTGAAAGCTTCTTCGGATCCAGAAGTAGACGTAATGCTAAAGATTTGATGATTTCCATCTTTTGATGGTAGTTATCTCTTTTGTTAAAACTAATCGAATTGAGATTGGAACAGAAAATGAAAACAGGACTGGAATTGACAATGAACAGGCAGTCGCGGAGTCCAAACTAAATAAGAAAGGAAGGGCCCTTCCTTTTGTACCACTGTCCATGACATTTGATAATATAAGATACTCAGTAGACATGCCAAAGGTAATTTTCTTATAGTGTATTTTTAGTCTGTAGCTTTGCGCATAACATGCTTATTTGTCTAACAAATCCACTAAAAATGTACACTTACAGGAGATAAAGGCACAAGGTGTTCAGGAAGATCGATTGGAACTTCTAAGGGGTCTAAGTGGATCTTTTAGACCAGGTGTGCTGACAGCTCTTATGGGCATAAGCGGTGCGGGTAAGACTACATTGATGGATTTGTTGGCTGGAAGGAAAACTGAAGGATATACAGAGGGGACCATATTGATAAATGGGTACCCAAGAAAGCAAAAAACATTTGTTCGGATGTCAGGATATTGTGAACAAAATGATATCCATTCCCCTCATATAACAGTTTATGAATCTCTGATCTTTTCTGCTTGGCTCAGATTGCCGGTTGAGATAGATTACTCTGAAAAAATGGTTTGTTAAATGAAATCCCTTTTTTCATTGTAAACTTTCTTTAACATTCTTTGCATGAACTAAGATAACCTCTTCTGGCCATAGATGTTTATAGAAGACATCATTGAGCTCGTGGAACTTGCTACACTAAGGGAGGTACTGGTAGGATTGCCAGGAGTAAATGGCTTGTCAACTGAACAACGAAAGAGGCTAACAATTGCTGTTGAGCTCGTTTCTAATCCTTCAATCATATTCATGGATGAGCCTACCTCTGGGCTTGATGCAAGGGCTGCAGCAATAGTTATGAGAGCAGTAAGGAATATCGTAGACACTGGCAGAACTGTGGTATGCACAATTCATCAGCCTAGCATTGATATATTTGAAGCTTTTGATGAGGTAGAGAATCAAGAATTTAATTCATTCATTTATTATCATCATAATCATTAGTTGTCTTATCCCAACTATTTGAGATTGATTTTATAGATCCGTGTTTTCATTTATTTCTGTTGAGTGTTATTTGAATTTTTAAACCTACTCTTTTCAAGTCATTTTGAAGAACTTTAACACAAATCGCCCTAGTTCTACCTTTATCTCCTTGATCCTCTAAAAGCAATTTGAACTTTTGCCTTATAATTTTTATTTCTATTTTTTGTCTTTCAAATTGAATGTAGCTATTTCTGATGAAGAGAGGTGGCCAAGCAATTTATGTAGGGCCATTGGGTCATCGTTCTTGTCATCTAATTGAATACTTCGAAGTAAGGCCCTTCAGTTTCACGTTTAATCTACCTTTTCTAAAATCTGTGAAACAATCTAAGATTCTACTTTATCAGGGAATTAATGGAGTGAGCAAGATAAAAGATGGCTATAATCCAGCAGCATGGATGTTAGAGGTGACCACAAGGGCACAAGAGGAAATATTTGGTATTGATTTCAGTGAGTTATATAAGGACTCTGCATTATTTCAGTGAGTTGTCTCCATAGATTTTTAATTTCTATCTTTTGTTGGAGAAAGCATCTGCTGTAATCTTACACTTGATTGCATGCTATAATGTAGGAGGATTAGATCTTTGATCATGGAGTCAAGCGTACCTCCCCCTGAATCCAGTGATTTTCACTTCCCAACCGAGTTCCCGCAGTCTTTCGTTTCACAGTGCTTGGCTTGCCTGTGGAAACAAAACCTCGCATACTGGAGGAATCCCCCATACACTGCAATGAGGTATTTTTTCACCTTGGTCATGGCATTGATATTTGGCTCAATGTTCTGGGACCTTGGCCGTAAAGTGTAAGTTTAACTTTAATTTGTTTCGCCTAAGTACTTCTCATATTTCAATTCTATGCTTTTGCATGCATTTAATAATGAATTTATAATAAAAGGAACACAAAACAAGACTTATTCAATACAATGGGTTCAATGTATGCTGCTGTTTTGTTCATTGGGGTGTCAAATTCCTCCTCTATTCAACCAGTGGTGTCAGTTGAGCGAACAGTCTTTTGTAGGGAAAGAGCCGCAGGAATGTACTCAAGTTTACCATACGCATTTGGACAGGTAACATTTCTTACAATGCCAATAACACTCTAAGGGCAGAAAAAGTAGATACCAAAGTTTTAAGATACCACATAAATCTTTAATATCACTTCAAAGATATCAAGATCACTATTATTTTAAAAGTAAAATATTCATCTTCATGTACTGGTTCATGACACCAACATGTTATAAAAGTAAATATCAAACTTGGGTGTTGGACATGTAAATATATAAATGAATAGTATTTATGTAAATTTCTGAAGTTTTAAGTGTTACTATAATATTGTTTCAACTGCATTTGTAGGTTGCAATTGAGATCCCATATGTATTGGGTCAGACTATCATTTATGTGGTCATAGTCTATGCCATGATTGGATTTGAATGGACTGCTACAAAGTTCTTTTGGTTTTTGTTCTTCACGTTCTTCACATTTTTATACTTCACATACTATGGGATGATGTCTGTAGGCTTTACACCCAATCTAAACATAGCTTCAATAGTATCTGTAGCAGTTTATATTTTATGGAATCTTTTCTCGGGGTTTATTATTCCACGGCCGGTAAGTTGTAATTTCTAGATATTTTTTGTTTAGTTTAATGATAATGGAATTAAAAAGTAAATAAAAATAAAAAAGGAGATTTGTTTTCTTTAGAGGATGCCTGTATGGTGGAGATGGTATTTCTGGGCATGCCCATTTGCGTGGACACTTTATGGATTAGTTGCTTCGCAGTTTGGTGATATAGAAGACAAGCTCGACTCTGGTGAGATTGTGTCTCAATTTGTAAAAAGTTACTTTGGATTCAGACATGACTTCTTGGGCGTGGTTGCGGCTGTAATTGTTGGGATTCCAGCACTCTTTGCCTTCATGTTTGGATTTTCAATTAAAGCTCTAAACTTCCAAAGAAGATGAAGGAATTTATGAAGTTTTAAAAGATACCCTGGTGCTAGGAAGTTTACATATTCTGTTAATATTCTTCCACAAGAAGAATGAAAAGTTTTCGGAGGGAGTAGTAATGAAGGGAAGGATATATTCTTTCCTGATCTATATATGAACAACAAAATATGCTCATGAATATGTTCCTCGATATACTTAGTTTGGGCATCAATTTAAGTGTAGAGAAATTAAGATGGATGTTTAGAGGTGTTATTTATCTTTGTCAACTATTCAAATGTAATAGTGCAAATATAAAACTTTACTTAGTGGATATATAATGGGGAGATATATTAACACTTTATATTTATTATTCCATTTCCAGTTTCAAATGAGATTAAAGGGAAATTTTTTTTTTTTGTGATATCTGTTTGTCTTTGGGCTATCTGCTCAAGGTCCAAATGTTTTTCTTACAAAGAGACCCGTTATTTTTTTTTTCTCGGTATGCTCTCACTTGACAGAATTATTTACCCGTATGACTTGATTATAACACTATGGCCCGACTTTATCATTAAACAACTTGTGTTAACGAGAATGAAATTCATGGTTAGTCATCTAGTGAGTTCTTCATGACCTTTGACTTGTGTCATAAGTGAGTCAGACTCAGGTTGATCCTAAATTTCATGTTGTTTTTTTCTGTATTTATTCTTGGACAAGAAGTTTCTTTATTTTAACATTCTTTTAATGGAGGATTTTTTGGTATCTTTGTCATCATATTATAAAACTTTATCAAAGATAGTATTTCTACTCCTAATAACTCTTTTAGATCCCTTATCAAAAACTTAAAATTGAACTCGTCTCTATTATATATAAAAAAATAACACATTATAGAATTTGGGTTAAACTTTTCCCTCACTAATTTATCAATATATGTATATTATAATAGCTAAGACATCAAATATGGCAACATCCTATCCTATCTAATTTCTTTAAGAACCCCAAAATTGAGTGTGATTCATGATCTTGAAGTGATTAGATATGTTATTATCTTCACTATATCCCTAAAAGTTATAAGAAAGGTCTGCAATCTCATACTTATATTCACCCACTGAGAGCTTTAATCATTCTCTTAATTAATTATTTAATTTATTTTTTTTTTATAAATTTTGAGATCATTCTCTACATAGTGATGGTGTATGTTTTTGTTGTTGATGAGATGGAAACTAGAGATTTGATCAGTTAACAACCAAACAACCAAAATCACACCGTGAAAAAAACATACTAATTTGAGATCCGGATAAAAACTTGAACAGACACGCTCAACAAAGAATAAAAAAAAAGCACACCAAAATTTAGAAAAGCTTTTTTACTTTTTATAGTTGTATGTACTTGACTTCAAACCCTTACCCTTTGGTTGAGTTGATTAAAGGCAAGTCATTGAGACGTAAGTTGAGTTCCTATAGGCTTGGAAGTATCTTAGGCAACTCTTTGACCCCAGTGACTTAGGTCTTAATTTGGTCTCTCTCTTTGCAATTCTCTTTTACAAATTCTTCAATAATTATTTCTTTGATTCATAAAGACCACATTGGGTATGAGTCTTATCTTGGGCCAAGGTATAATTTATCTTTTAGTAAAAGAGAAGACAAGTTAAAAATTACCAATTAAAACTTGAAATACAAATGAAATTGAAATCAAATAAAATTAAATTTCATGAAGACTAAAAAATTGAAAAATCACAAAATCATAAAGTAGGATCAAATTCAAATTCAAGCTCATTAAAATCAGAAATTAAAAATTTTTAAAATTAAAATCATTTTCAAATCCAATAAAGTTATAATCTAAATTCACAAAATCAAACTAAAACCCATCAAAGTGAAATTAAAATTGAAATCATAAAATCACAAAGTAAACTAAATTAAAACCAAAATTAAAGCTAAATGAAAAAAATAATTATAAAAATTAACTCACCAAAATCAAAATTTAAATCATACCAAAATTAAGTTCACTAAAATCATAAAAAATTCAAATTAAAACTAAATTAAAATCAAATAAAGATTAAAGTCACCAAAATCTTAAACCGAAATTAGATTAAATGAATCAAAATTAAATGTACATTAACATAAACCTAAAACTATAATTGTAATTAAAATCAATTAAATAAAACATGAAATCAAAGAAATATTTACATGTATGTCACCTTTTCCTCACACATAGATTGGGTGGTATGTATGTAAATACCTCTAAAATTGAAACTAAATAAACCTTTAACTAAATTAAATTAATTAAATCATATTATGATTATCAAATCTTAACTAATGCAAAAATTTAATCAATCTAAATTTAAATCAAAATTAAAATTAAACCAAACTCAATCAATTTAATTAGAACAAACTTAAGCAAAATTTAAACGAAATGAAGCTCATCTAATCTTCCATTTAGATTCCCTAACTCCACACTTTATATGCACCTTTTGATCTTGACAAAGGGAGGTTTGAGGTATAAAAGAAATAAGGATTCCTCCAGCTATAATCGTCTACTTGTCTGCTTTCATGTTTTTTCTTCATTTCCTTTCTTTATTTTCTTCTTCTATTTGACATTCCTTAACGCTATCATGGTTTATTGATATTGAGTTTTGTAGAATTGGTGTGAAGGCTAATTGTATTTAGATTGGTTGCTTTCTTTGTTTGTTTCTGTTGAAATCTTTTTGGTTACGGTTTCCTTCTTGAATGAAGTTTTGCACTTTACCTTAAAGCCATTGAAAAAAAAAAAAAAAAAAAAACTGGTGGAATATGTTTATTAAGATTTTTTATTCCTGAACAAAAGTAGAATTCATATAAAACCTGTACGTCATCAATTAAGCCTTGAAAATTGAAACAAAACCTGTATACCTTTTTAGCCCTCCAAAGCTCTTCAAATAGAAATGAAATCTTGCCAAATCATGCCATTGAATAGCTTCCAGAACTTTTTCAAAATCTGCATACATTCAACTACACTACAAACCACTAAATACCACTTAAAACTGATATAGAATTTGCACCTATTCAGTGCCTTGATTACACATAAAACCTACCCAAAATCAGCTATAATACAACCCATAGCAGCCATTAAGTCTCATTTGAAAACCTCATATATATTGCGATTTATATTCAAACTAAAATCTAATCGAGGCTTGGGGCTTGAGTATACTAGGAAGGAATTCTTTGGACTTGCATCCAAACTAGAGGGTATAGTGACTAGATTGAGAGAGAATACCATGGGACTTGCATCCGCTCAAGAACTAGTCAACGTGACCATATCGGAAAGGAAGATGTTGGAATTTACATCCCAATTAAAATCTGATCGAGGCATGGAGCCTAAGTATACTAGGAAGGAAGGCTCTTGGACTTACACCCAACCTAGAAAGTATAGTGACTAAATCAAGCAAGACTGCCAATGAGTTCACATCCGCTAAAGAGCTAGTCAATGTGATCATATCAAGAAGGAAGATGTTGGGATTTACATCCAACCTATGATCTGATTGATGCACGGGGTTTGAGTATGCTAGGAAGGAAGGTTCTATGACTTACATCCAACCTAAAAAGTATAGTGACTAAATCAAGCAAGAATGCCTAGGGGCTCACATCCACTTGAGAGCTAGTTAAAGTGATTATATAAAGGAAGATGATGGAATTTACATCCAACATGAGATTTGATCATGGCATGGAGCTTGAGTATGCAAGGAGGGATAGCTTTGGGTCGTATATCTAACCTAGAAGGTATATCGACTATCAAGCAGGTACGCCAAGAGGCAACATCTGTTCGAGAGCTATTTAAGGCAATCATATCAGAAAGGAAGAAACTTAGATTTACATCCAATCTGAGATCTGATTGAGGCACAAAACCTGAGTAAGCTAGGAACGAATGCTCTGGGACTTGCATCCATCCTAGAAAGTATAGTGACTAAATCGAATATGTATGTCAAGGGGCTCATATCCGCTAGAAAGCCAATTAAAGTGAACATATCATGAAGGAAGGTGTTGGGATTTACATCTAATCTGAGTTTGATCAAGGCACAGGGCCTTAGTATGCTAGGAAGGAAAGCTTTTGGGACTTACATCAATCCTAGAAGATATTGTGACTAAATCGAGCAAGAATGCCAAGGGGTTCACATCCTCTCGAGAGCTAATCAAAGTGATCATATCAGAAAGGAAGACGTTGGGATTTACATCCAACCTGAGATCTGATCGAGTCACAAAGTCTGAGCATGCTAGGAAGGAAAACTTTTGGGACTTAAACCCAACCTATTAGGTATACATGGACTGATTAGATAAGCAAGGTAGTCTAAGTAGTGCAACATGTCCGATCAACCGTATACTTAGATTTTATCGGCCGTCCTAGCTCGATCGATTGATCAAATTGGTATGATGGGCCACCAAGATTCAATCAACTGTCAAATTAGGTTTGATCAACCATGAAGGTCTGATCGACCTTCCACTTCGCTTCGATCGATCGTCCCAGCTCGATTGATCGCTCAAATAAGTTCGATCAACCACTAAGGTTCGGTCGACTGTCCACTTTAGTTAGATTAGCCACCCCAGCTCGATCAACAGATCAAATTGGTTTGATCAACCACCATGGTCCGATCAACCGTTCAAATTCGGTTTGATCGGCCACGAAGGTATAATCAACCATCCAGCTTGGTTCGATCGGTCGCCCTAGCTTGATCAACTGATCAAATTGGTTCGATTAGCCACCAAGGCTCGATCAACCTATTGCTTTGGTCTGATCGGCCACTCCGGCCCAACCAATCCCTCTTGGCCATAACACCCGGTCAACTCTCCCAGTCAACCTAAAGTGTTAATTGGTCAACCTCACTTGCATGAAATATCTCTTGCATGTATTGTTTGCATTGCTTGCATGTCTTATATGACACTTTGGTTTGATCAGCCATGAAGGTCCGACCATAAAACCGATCTCTTTGGTTCGATTGGCCACGAAGGCCCGATCGATAAAATCAATTACTTTGGTTCGATCGACCATGAAGGTGCGATCAACCACCTACTTTATTTGATCGACCACCAAGGCCTGATCATAAACCAATTACATTTGTTCGATCGGTCACCAAGGCCGATCACAAAACCATACTTTAGTTCAATTGGCCACGAAGATCCGATCGATAATACCAATCAATTTGGTTCAATCTGCCATGAAGATCCGATCGGTAAAACAAACAACTTTGGTTCGATCGGCCACCAAGGTCGATCACAAAAGCACAATTCAGTTTGATCGGCCACCAAAGTCCGATAAACCAATCAATTGCATGTTGCACTATTTGCACTTGCCTTTGCATTCCTTTTATGATAGGCATGAATTCGTACTTATGTGCACATAAAAAAAAATAAATGTTTGAATGTTTTATGATATGTTAAAAAATGATCTTAATTTATTAGAACTAAATAAAAATATGAAAGTAAATAGGACGCAATGGAGAAAAAGTATTAATGTAGCCAACCCCGCGTAGTGGGATTAAGGCTTTGTTGTTGTTGTATATGATATGTTAAAGACTATTGTATGAAAAGTCAAGTTTGTGCCTTTGTCATATGCTTGCGTATGGTGTCTCCTCGAGCACCAATACTTGCAGTATTACCGCACACATATGGCATCATATGTGCGTGGCTTAACACTTGTGAATCCTCGATGAGTGGTGGCTAACACTGCTAGCCCGTCGATGTGTGAATCTCCTAAATGGAGAGCACACCTCCTCATCTCTTTTGGTGTCACACTTGTATGCCATAAGTCTTTCACATTGTGTGCTCAATTTGAGTTACGCTGAACCCATTGAGTGCACAATGTGTGCACATCTGATATGTTATGTTGCATGATTGCATGGTCATCACCTTATGTGTCTTGATAGTAAATTAGACTCATTAGGTGAGTGACCCTGTGCTGATTGCGATGCTTCAACGAGCATTGTTTGTCAGGTAAATCTTGGTAAGTAATGCGAGTTATTGCATTAGAATTAACACAAGTATAATTGCTTTAAAGTTATAACGAATCTAACGTATATCACCTTGCACGTTACGGGTTTGCATTTAATAGCCCGTTATATTTTTGAAACTACGTAGTGAAATTAGGCCATATGTGAGGCTAAATCTTTCAAAACCCTTTTAGGTGACACACATTAAATCCCTTGGATCCTTAAGAAGGGCTGGTGTTGGCAACCCCATCAAAGTCATGCGGGTAGCCTTTACCCCCGTATTACACCAAAACTTGGATGCTTTGTTAGAACACTTACGTTAGATGGTGAGCTAGGCTAGGGCTAGGATGCTAGATAGTATTTTTTATGTCTGACTATAGTTCTTTGATAGTTTGGTTGCCTAGGAAGGTATCTTTTTTGTTGTGCTGTTTTTTGTGTGTTTACTGGGTGTTGTACACTAGTTATTAGGGGCAATTTTCTATACTGGGAGTCATGCCTAAAATAATTAAAAAGGGAGGAGTGATACACCTAAAATATATATTATTTTTATGCATATTTTTCTACCTATTTTTGATGATATTGCACTTTAATGAAAGATATTTTTGTGTTTTTCTTGCAGATATAATTAAAATGGCCGATTATGATAAAAATGAGCAAAAGAGGATCAAATTTTGGAGCAAAAATAGGCTATGTGAAAATTTGACTTGTGGCGGCTAAGCGCCGCATGGTTAACGCATAGGCGCGACAATTTAAAAATACGAATTAAATCAAATTTGACTCCATTTTAAAGGGGTGTTTGAAGGAACTTTTGGTGGTAACTTCCTTTGGGCAGCAGATTTGAATGAAGAGATGCATTCTTTGGTGGATACATTGAATTTGGACATATTTTAAAGAGACACCAAAACACCTTTTGAAGAATTATAAGAATAAAGTCTTATAATCAGAAGAGAGTCCTTAGTCTTCTTAGAGTCTTCTTTTTACTGTTTATAGTCAGTTAAGTCTTTTTAATTTAAAAGAGTTTTAAAGGAGAAAGAGGTTGATGTGAAGCCTTCTTCTCACTAATTTTCTTTCATCAATTTATATAGTTTGTATTGGAGTCTAAAGTCAGAGTTGGAGTCAACAGAGTTGGGCACCCACCTCTGTGGAGTCTTTTAATGGAAAAAAAATTTAAGAGGAACTTCCAGAGTCTTGTGAAGAGGATTTTCAGATAAGAGTTTATCTTTGTTTTTTACATTTGCTTTTTAAGGAAAACTTGTGTTTTCATTATGATTTCTACTTTCAAATCAAGTTGTGATTGTGTTTTCTCTATGAGTTTTGAGTAGTTTTCTTTATCTTTTTCCTTTTAAATAATGAAGTTATTAAATTATGGAAGGAAGCTGTGTGAAGTATATATGTTTAATGTTAGAAGAAGTTGTGATGATTTATTTCCTTGCACTTAATTTACTTCTGGATTTGACCAATTAAGATGTTAAAATTTTTGTAAGATTATGTAAGAACCAATGCGGTATTGTCTCAATCAACAATTGGAAAGAATCACATGCAATTATATGGATGAGACTTGTAGTTCATATAATTGAATGCAAATAAATAAGGAGATATGTTTTTAATGGGGAGTAAAATTAGAGGTCTTTAGAGTGACAGATTAAAGCCCCCTAATTTGGTTTGATGTTTTTAATTTTGTTATGAGATGTTAGCCCGCAGATGGAGGGAATAGAGAGAAGTCTAGAGTGAGAGCTAGTATCTTTCCTGCCTAACCCATCTACAAAATTTTAAAGCTTCAAATTAACCAATTTTCTTTATAAAACCAAGTAAGGGTAAAAAATATAATTGCTCATATTTGCACAACACATTTAAATACTTCCACAACGAAATTCCATAATTATTACTGATTCGTCAAAAGAGGAAAAATATATTTTATTCTCATTGCTTTCTTATAATTTAGTAGTCTTGTTAATTTTAGTTGCTTGCTTACATTTTATTAAAAAAACATCAAAAACAATTTTCAAATTATGTATTTTAAAATATACTTTACAAAATCAATTTAAAAAGTAAAAAGTTAATTTTCTTATTTCTTTATATTTTAGACATTTTTCTGTGGGCTTGATATCTCGGGGTTAATCAGAAAGTCCTATATTACTTGATAAACGATACGTATACTTGCGTAGAATCCCTTATTATAAAGTATAAATTTTCATATCTAAAAAGAAAACATAAGTATCCTATGGAGTCAAGTTTTTTGACACCATTGCTAAGTAAGGGATATTATTATTATAAAGAAATATTAAGTGTAAAACGTAAGCATTACCTATTCGGACAAACCAAGTTTTCTGCGTTGTTGCCGGATAAATTAATTAAAATTTCATATAAAGAAGATTAAAAAAAATTAAAACTTTTACTTTTCTTTGCATTTGTTAGTATGTTTTACTTTATCTTATTTTAATTTTTGTGTATGCGTAGTTCAACATCTGAAGGACTTTTGCCTTATGATTCTGAATTAGAGAGAACTATCAGAAAAATAAAAAAAATTTAAAATACTTAAAAAGATAAAAATATTCAAGAAATGGCGAATCAAGAAAATTAAAATGTTAACATCCATCAAGAATTTAGGCTTTTAAGGGATTATGCTAACTCTACAATGGATGAACTTCATGGTAGTATTCAACACCATGTTGTTGTTGCTAATTCATTTGAACTTAAGCCTGCTATTATCCAATTGGTATCTAATAATCAATTTGGGGAGTACCAACTGAAGATCTTAATTTACATATTGCAAATTTTCTAAAATTGTGTGCTACTTTTAAATATGATGGTGTTTCTGACGATGCTATTAGACTTCGACTTTTCCTTTTTCACTGAGGGATAAGACTAAGATATGCTTAAATTCATTAGTAACTGGATCTATCACAACTTGGGGTGATTTAGCACAAAAATTTCTTGCTAAATATTTTCCACCATCAAATACTGTGAAGCTTAGAAATAATATCACATATTTTTGTCAGTATGAAGGTGAATCTATATATGAAGCATGAGAACAATTTAAAGATCTCTTAAGAAAGTGTCCACATCATTCGATACCAGATTTGTTAATAATTCAGACTTTTTATAATGGATTAGCTGGATCTCTTAGATCTATTATCTATGCCACTACTGGTGGTTCATTAATGTCTAAACAGTTCTTAATGCTTATGCTTTAATTGAAGAAATGAATACTAACAATTTTCAATGGCCTTCTGAAAGGTTAAATTCTAAAAGGTAGCCAATATTCATGATAATGATGCTTTTGCAATGTTAGCAAATCAAGTTGCTGCAATTTCAAGAAAGATAAATCAATTTGGAATGAATTTTTCTCAGCCAATTTCCATGATTGAAGAAAATTCATTAGGCCAAATGGTTGATTCTCAAACTTCACCAGAAACTTTGAATGCTATAAGTAAGCCTAATAACCCATATTACAATTATTATAACTCAGGTTGGAAAAACCATCCAAACTTTAACTGGAATAACAATAATCAGGGTGGTACTAATCAATAATGGGGGAACAATCAAGTAAACCCATTGGGGAACTGGAACAACTAAGAGAATAATAATTATAGACCAACCTATCCTCCAAGATTTAACAATAATTCACAATTAAGGAGAAAAAGTTGTCTATTGAATAAGTGGTGTTACAAATGGGAAATCAATTGCAAAGCCAAAGAGCTATAATCAGAAATATTGAGAATTAATTGGGACAAATTTCCAATTCATTAAGTAATAGATCTCAAGGAACGCTTCTTAGTAATATTGAAGTAAATCCAAAAGATAAGAATAAAGAGTAAGTAAAAGTAATTCAACTAAGAAGTGGAAGAGAGTTGGAAGGTAGAATTCAAAAAGAGATTGAAAAACCAAAAGGACGCTCCGAAAGGTTTGGAAATACCTATTTCTCCACCTAAGATTGATTTAGAAAAGTCACCACCTCCATTTCCTCAGAGACTTCGTCAATAAAAGTTGGATAAGCAAATTTCAAAGTTTTTGGAGATATTTAAGAGGCTTACAATCAACATTTCATTTGCTGAAGCCTTAAAATAAATATCAAGCCATGTGAAATTTATGAATGATATTCTCAATAAAAAAAGAAGTTTGAAGATAATGAAATTATTGCACTTAGTGAAGAGTGCAGTGCAATAATTTAGAAAAAGCTTCTTAAAAAGCTTAAAGATCTTGGTAGTTTCACAATTCCATGTGCGATCGGAGACATATTTTATGGAAAAACTTTATGTGATTTGGGTGCAAGCATTAACCTTATGTCATTATCAATATTTAAAAGACTGGGATTAAGAGAAATAACCCTTACTACTGTAACTCTGCAATTAGCGAATCGTTCGATCACATATCCTAAAGGAGTTATAGATAATGTTTTGGTGAAAGTGGATCAATTTATCTTTCCTATTGATTTCATTGTACTAGATATGGAGGTAGATAAAGAGATACCCATAATTTTAGGGAGATCTTTTCTAGCCACAGGCAGAACAATGATAGATGTGCAAAAAAGAGAATTAACAATGAGAGTTAATGATCAAACTGTTACATTCAATATTTCAAAATCAATGAAATATCTTGCAAGTGGTAAAGATGATGAATGCTATAAGATAGATGCTATCAGATATTTGAGTGAATGTCATTTCAAATTAACTTATGAAGAAAAATATGAAAGTGAAAAATTGGAACACGAGCAAGAAAATGAATTACAACATTCTGAAGAATTTCATGAGGAAGATTTAAATTATGCTCATGAAAATTTTAAATTGTTGGACATGAATGAAAAAGATGAATCTTTTGGTCCATCAATTGAAAAACCTTATGAACTTGATTTAAAGTTGCTTCATAACCATTTGAAGTATGCCTTTTTAGGTGATTCCTCAACTTTGCCAGTTATAATTTTCTCTCAATTGACTGAGAAAGAAGAAGAGAGTATGATTGAAATTTTAAAGACATATAAGAAAGCCTTTGGATGGACAATAGCTAATATTAAACGAATCAGTCCTTCAATTATATACATAGAATCCTTATGGAGGACAACTGCAAACCTCGGGCTGATCCTCAAAGGAGATTAAACCCTATCATGAAAGAAATTGTTAAAAAAAAATTTTAAAGTGGTTGGATGCTGGAATTATCTACCCTATTTCAGATAGTGCATGTGTTAGTCCTATTCACTGTGTTCCTAAGAAAGGAGTTACCATGCTGTTAATGAAAAGAATGAGATTATACAAATAAGACAAGTTACAAGATGGAGAATATGTATTGATTATAGAAAATTAAACCTTGCTACAAGAAAAGATCATTTTCCACTTTCCTTTCTAGATTAGATGTTGGATAGACTAGCCGAGCATAAATATTTTTGTATTCTGGATGGATATACTGGTTACTACCAAATACAGATTGCTCATGAGGATTAAGAGAAAACAACGTATACCAGTCTTTATGGTACATTTGCTTTTAGAAGAATGCTCTTCAGTTTATGTAATGCCCCTACTACATTTCAGAGATGTATGATGATAACTTTATGTGATTTAATTTAAAAATGAATTGAAGTTTTTATGGATGATTTTTCAATGTTTGAAATTTCATTTGAATCATGTTTAGAACATCTGTCTAAAGTTCTAAAACGCTGTGAAGAAACTAATTTGGTCATTAACTGAAAAAATGCCAATTTATGGTAGCAGGATGAATAGTTTTGGGACATCGTACATCAGAAAATGGTGTGGAGGTAGATCCTACAAAAATTCAAGTGATCTCTATTTTACCTTGCCCAACTAATGTAAGGGGAAGTAGAAGTTTTTTAGGACATGCTGGATTCTACAGGCGTTATATTAAAGGTTTTTCAAAAATTTCAAAACCTTTATGTCGTTTACTGGAAAAAGATATAATTTTTGATTTTGATAATGAATGTCTAAAAGCTTTTGAAACATTTAAAGAAAAATTAATCAATGCACCTGTTATAGTCTCACCAAACTGGGAAAGACCTTTTGAATTAATGTTTGATGCTAGTGATTATGCTATTGGAGCTGTTTTAGGTCAGCAATATGATAAGATTTTCAAAGTAATTAACTACAGAGAAAGAGGTATTAACTATAGTATTTACTTTTAATAAATTCATATCACATTTAATTGTAACTAAATGTGTGGTGCATACTGATCATTCTGCTATTAAATATTTAATGAAAAAAAAAGATGCAAAACCAAAACTGATAAGATGGATTCTTCTGTTGCAAGAATTTAATTTTGAGATGGTAGATAGGAAGGGTGTTCATAATCAAATTGCTGATCATCTGTCCAGGCTTGAAACTGAAAAATCTCTCTGTGATGTTGAAAAAAATAATGAAAATTTTCCTTATGAAAAATTGTTCACTGTTAATGAGTGGCGTGTTCCGTGGTATGCCGACATTGTAAACTTTTTTGTCAGTGATATTTTACTATATGATTTGACATACCAGAGAGGAAAAAATTTGTATCTGAAGCTAAAACGTATTTTTGGATGACCCATTTTTATATAAACAAAGAAATGATCTAATCGTTCGAAGATGTGTATCGTTAGAAGAAACTTATGAAATTATTCAAAAATGTCATAATTTTGATTATGGGGGATATTTTGGAGTTGATAAAACTATATATAAAATCTTACAATTTAGATTTTATTGGCCTTATAATTTTTAAGGATGTTAATGCTTATATTAAAAATTGTGATATATGTCAACGTGTACGCAATATTTCTAGAAAAAATGAGATGCCTCTCAATTGTATGTTAGAAGTTGAATTATTTAATGTTTGTGGATTAGATTTCATGTGATCATTTATACCATCTTTTGGAAATATATACATTTTGATAGCAGTAGACTGTATCCAAATGGATAGAAGCTGTTCCTTTACCTCGATGTGATGCTTAAAGTGTTGCAAAGTATTTAAGAAAGAATATATTTTACAGATTTGAAATACTAAGGGGCTGTTTGGCACAGCTGCAGATTATCCTGATTATCAGGATAAGCAGATTATCAGGATAATCTGCTGATCAGCAGCTGATCCGGATAATCTGTCTGTCTGTTTGGTTTGAGCGTTTGGAAAACGGTGATTTACAGCTGTTTGTGGATAAATGACCATTATGCCCCTGTTGACAGAAATTTGATGTATCTACTTTCAATCAAACAGAAGAGTGCAAGAAATACATATAGACTACAGACATAATCATAAAATGTTTTGATGTATTCTATTATAGTATTTTCTACATTACGGACTAATTACAAGTATGACAAAAAGAAACATAAGTACGAGTAGAAGGCATAGATTTTAAGAGCAATGTAAGTATAGTAAACAAGGAAAAAAAACTTTCGATCAAACACCCTTTGATTTAAATCCTGGAGAATCAAGCTCGACGAGTCTACTTCGTTAATTTTTAGCTTAAGCTGCCGAAAATTACGGACTTGTTCTTGCTAGCTTTACCGCACTCTGGATTTGGGAGAATAACTTTGCCGACCAAACACCCTTTGGGTAAAGATACTCCCGTAGCTCCGGATAAGGCCGAAGAACTTCAACTTGCCTTGCGGCACGACCACCGAAAAGAGACGGATTGAGCCGCGCCATTGCGGGATAGCGAGGAAGGAGACGAATCGAGACGGATCGAGCCGCGCCGCGTCCGGATAGCGAGGAAGGAGACGGATCGAGCCGCGCCACGGGGGCGTGATGCGGGATCGGGGAGGGAGGGAGACGGATCGCTCCAAGGGAGGAAGGAGACGGATCGATTGATAGCCGCGACTTAGGGCTCGGGAAGGAGACGGATCGCGAGACGGACGAGGGGAAGGAGACGGGTGAGGGAGGAGACGCTGCTTCGCGAGGGGTAAAAAGCGGAAGTGAATAATGAATCACGGATCGGGGGTAGGACCCCGCGATCCGCGACTAATGTAATATAAAAACTTCCGTTCTCTGCGACGCTGCTCGGACGCGAAAAACAAACAGCACAGTGGCGTTTTGAAAAACGCCGCCGCTGTAAAACGCTCTTCCAAACAGAGCCTAAGAGTAATCATAACTGATTGGGGAAGTCATTTTAGAAATGCGATTATGGAAAAGTTAACAAAGAAAAATCATATTAACCATCGCATTGCTACTGCTTATCATCTGCAGACAAGTGATTTGGTTGAATTATTCAATCGTGACATTAAAAGAATATTGGAAAAGACTGTTGATCCAAATAGAAAGGATTGGTCAATCCAACTGGATTATGCTTTGTGGGCCTATAGGACTGCTTACAGAACTCCTACAGGAATGTCCCCATATAGACTAATTTTTGGAAAAGCTTGTCATTTACCAGTTGAACTTGAACATAAAAAATATTGGACTATTAAAGAGTTCAATTATAACTTGAAAGATGCTAGAGAAAAGAGATTATTACAATTAAATGAGCTTGAAGAGATAAGGAATGAATCTTATGAAAATGCTAAGATTTATAAAGAAAAGAAGTTGTGGCATGGTCGGAAGATTCTTACTAAAAATCTTGAGTCAGGGCAACATGTTTTGCTATATAATACCAGATTAAGAATATTTGCTGGAAAACTTAAGTCTATGTGGATGGACCCATTTATTGTGATGAAAGTTTATTCCTGTGGAGCTGTAGGTATTCAAGATCCTAAGACTAGAAAAATATTTAAAGTTAATGCCCATAGACTTAAACCATATTTTTCAGTTGACCAACTTAAAACTGATAATAATCTGATGTTGGGTTACTCAGAATAAGCTCTGGGTATGTTAGGCTGAAGGCGTTAAACCAAACGCTTTGTGAAAGACAACCCATAGTTATCGGTGTGCTTTACTTTAAGTTTGATGTGTGTGCTTTGTTTGGTTTGTTTTTAAGATTATGTGGTAGTATTTTGAAGTTTATATGCTATAGTGGTGTTATTTGGACCTTATTTGATGACTTAGAGGAGTCAGAATGAAGATTTGGAAGTTTAGCAAACTTGTGCTAAATTGAGCACTAGCGGCTATGTGCTGCAGATTGGCTCTTAGGCGTCGGAGTTACAAAAAATGTGAAAAAATGGTTTATAGTAGCCTAAGTCGTGGGGAAGTAAATTTGGGAGTTTTAACACGTCTAGGGTCCGTTTTAAGCCTTCCCAAGTCTATAAAAAGACCCTAAATTAAAGAAATACTTGCCTCAGTTCTTATTTTCATCCCTGAGTTTAAAGAAGAGTATTTTGAGTGCAAAAATGTCTTCTTGGCAGAGCGAGGTTAAGAAGGAGGAAGCCAACAAGAAGAAGTTCATTAGTGAAAGTGCACAAGAGTTATTCAACGAATTTCTAGCAGTTAGTATTCAAGGAATTTCAGAAAGGATTGCGAAGATTGAAGCCAATGTGGAATCAATTGAAGCAATGATAAATGAAACTAACGCTCATTTAGTGCATATTGGTTGGCAACTCAAAATACAATTCAGTCATACAAGTCATGTGGAAGAAGCGGATAAGGCGATGTATCTGAAGAACAAATGGTTAGAAGAAGAAGATGTAAGAGTTTTTTAATTATCGCCCATTTTATCAGATTTATATTTCAAATGGTTCAAATGGAACTAATGGTGATTCTGGATATAATCCACCTGTAGGAGGTTGAAATGAAATTAAGTGTACTCTTATGATTTGGTTTTCTGTGTTTAATATTTTGTGTTTGTAATTTATGTTTGTGTTTGGTTGCACTTTAATTTGATGTTTGTTACATCTTAATGATATAAGTTTGTGTTTATGAAATGTGTTATGAACTCATGTATTGGAGAATTTCATCTAAAATGTTTGGATATAAATTTTTAGTTTGTATTAAGTATGGTTTGTTATTAATGAAATATAAGTTTGTGTTTATGTGAAATTTGTTTGGAATCAAATGAAATTTTAGTGTAATTTTGGAGTATTAAAAGAGTTTATGGGAGAGAAATAAGTATTAGAAGTGATTAAGGGAGATTAATTAAGTGATTTTGTGCCATTAAAATTAATTGCCAAAATCTGGGCACTGGCGGCTAAGCGCCAAACCGTCGACGCTTAAGCACCAAATTTCGAGGCTATGCGTCATATGCTTCGTGCATAGGCGCCAGTTTGTGAAAATCAATTTTCTGCAGTGCGCCGCAGATTGGCGCTTAGGCGCCGGAGGTACAAAAAACGTGAAAAAATGGTTTCTGGTAGCCTAAGTCGTAGGGAAGTAAATTTGGGAGTTCTAACACGTCTAGGGTCGGTTTTAAGCCTTCCCAAGTCTATAAAAAGGCCCAAAATTAAAGAAATACTTGCCCCAGTTCTTATTTTCATCCCCGAGTTTAAAGAAGAGTATTTTGAGTGCAAAAATGTCTTCTTGGGAGAGCGAAATTAAGGAGGAGGAAGCCAACAAAAAGAAGTTCATTAGTGAAAGTGCGCAAGTGTGTTGACCTCATTTTTGGATAGGTCTTTTCTCTCCTTAGTGCTTCTTAGGATCTAGCCATAAGGTTTTCTTCTTGACTATCCTAGAGGACTAGAATTGGGACCCACCCTTTAGCAATTCAGCTACTTCTTGACTCTTCTTGGGACCCCACTTGGATGGTTGCAAACCTCTAAATCACCTTAGAAGGTTAAGACCACCATATGGAGAACCAATAGTGAGCTCCTATAGGTTGTTCAAGCCTTAGGACTACCCTGGGTGGCCTGGTCCTGGTGAGGTCTGGCTTACACACACTGCACTCTCACACACACCATCCTTACGCAATTCTCCCTCCTGGTTCATTGGAGCACTCATGTGGCTAAGTCCACACCCCTAGCTCTTTAGCTAAGAGGGTTAGGTACAACCCATGAGATGTTCAAAATGGACATTTCTTGGTCTATGGCTCACTTTAAGCTTCATCATGATCAAAATTCCACTTTTGCCAAAATGCCTGGTTTTGATATTGGGTCCTTCAAACCTACCTAAAATTACCTAATTGCCCCAAATTTTCCAAAATTCCCCAAAAATTACCCAAAATTCCCAAAAAATCTTAAAGATCATTTTGAAACAATTCCCACCTTTTAAATCCACCAAAATACCCCAATACCCTCCAAATAATCTCTTGATACTCTAAAATACCCTTTTGGCACAAAATTCCAAAAATTCCAAAAATTCCAAAAATTCCCAGAAAATTCCAAAAAATCCCAAATATTCCCAATTTCATTTTGTTCAACTACACCATTGCCCAATTTTGCCAAAATAACCCACTTTTATCAAAATCCCCAAATTGACCCATTTTTAACCTAAATGGACCCAATGTCGCACCAAACCAACCCATTTGACCTCAATTTTTCCCAATTTCAATTCTAAACTTTAATTCGACATCATTCTTATCAATCTAAGCCAAATCCAAGCCCAATTTGATTCATATTTGAGTTCAATTCCACTTGAAACCCAAAATCCCCAATTTTGCCTAATTAATCCAAAACCCCCAATTAACCTAGTACCAACTTTTTTTCCCCCAAATTTCAATCCTAAACTTTCCATAACATTCCCATGAAACCTATGCAACCTTCAATTGCCCCAATTTGAGCCTAAGCTTAACCTAAATCTATTTGAAAACAAAAAATACCCCCATTTTAGCTTTAAAGTGAATCCATGCCCTAAACCCACCAAATTGATTAGCCAAACCCTAAAATATCTTCCCGATTGATGTTGGGAACTCTTGAATACATTCCCTATACCATTTGAAACTTTCAATTGGGTCTAAACCCCACCTTAACCCAACTTGGACCCAAGTTGATTCAACCTTACCTAAATTAACCAAAATACCAAAATCCACCAAATTGACCTTCCAATTGAACTCAAAACCATCCCATGTTTTCATGAAAGTTTTTCATGGCAATCATTTCTACAATGTTGCTCAAGACACTTGGACCTAAATAAAACCCAAACCCAAGTTAACGCAACCTAAACCCAAGTGAGCCAATTTGAACCCATGACCACACCAAACCAAAATGAACCAAATGTGGCTAAACCGCCACTAAGTGAACCCTAGGAACCACTCTAGATCCACCTAGCCCAAGCTAAGTGAGCCATGGACCAAGGGGTCCCCATTTTAAGGGATCTCTTCCCTTAAGTGGATAAATCCTCTTTTGCCTTACCCCAAAACATCCTCACAACTGCTAATCACCATTAAACCCTACTCCTTGGTTGACTTGACCCATGGTTAGCTCCCTTGTCCTTGCAGGCCGGCCTAGCCGCCGGAGGGGGTCAAAACCGAGAGCCACCACCAAGTGAAACTCACCCAAACTCACCCAATTGGCCACCTCAGCCAAATCAAACTTTGGAGCTCCACTGCCCTCCACCTAAGCAGTGGAATTCACCCACCAATTGAGCCCTAGCTCAGCCCAATGGCCCTGGCCATTTAAACTCATCTTCTCGACCATGAGAAGGTTGTTGACAGGTGTTGAAATTTTTCTCCACAAAACCTCACCAAATCACTCCCAGAGCTTCTCCCAGCCTAGAGAAGAAGAACCCACTTGTTCTCCTGCCACGAATCCCCAGCTGAGCCCGATTTCTCGAGTGAAAGTCGAGCCAGAAACGGGACACTCTACGAAACTTCACCAAATCCAAATTAACTCTTCCCGCACCTTCACCGGAGGTAGAGAAGAAGTTCCCGGTGAAAGCCCCTCTCCGGAGCCACCCGGTTGTTCCGGCCTCCAAGCTTTGTGATCGGGCACAGTGGAAGTCGAGGCTAGGCATTTCACCACGGCTCCGAGCTTCATCCCTAGCCTCCTTGGACTGCAACGAACGTGCCGAGCATCTCTGATTGAGGCTTCACCTCTCAAAACCAAGGTATGGATCGCCTCCTTCTCGAGAGCTTCCAGCGATTCTTCATTTCATTTGAGTCAATTTCATAGCATGTTATCCATATTGATGTGTTCGTCTTCTCAAGACGAATCCATAGAGCATAAGAACTCAAAAATCCATTGAGAAATGAGAGAGATATTAGGGTTAGAAGGTCGACATCTCACGGGACGCACCAGTCGTAGACGATGACCAGGAACCGTCCGATCGATTATGTATCAGTTGAACGGAGGAGATCAAGTCGGACCAGAAAACGGAGCAGGACCGCGAGACACATGGCTGCTGACTCAGGTGGCAGCGTCAAATGGGAGCGCGACACTTAGGGCTTCGGAGCTGCCGAGGTTGACGCGACGCTGACTGGTTTAAGTAGGAAATTAAGTTATTTTCTATTTAATTAAATACCAGAAACTTCAAATTTTATATCTTTACATAGAAAAATCACAAAAATAAAAGAAAAATATCCTCTTGCTCAGTGAACAGAGAATAATGTGAAAAAAGAATTGAGTTAATTTGATGAATATTTTATTTTTAATTAATTATTTACTGATTTCAATGTTTTAATTCTCCATGCATGTAAACATTTCACCATGGCATGAGACCAAAGGGCTTTTAAAGTCTCTGACTTGGGGAAGATTTCCCTGAATTTTTCAAGGTCAGAGGCCATCCCTATGGCAAGTTATGTTTTTTTTTCAAGTTTATGTCATTGTTTTTGACATTTTAATTCCAAAAATTAGCATGTTGCTCAGATAATTCCAGGAAAATTTGGTGAAGTTTCTTAGGACTAGAGGACCCTAGGAAAATTATGGTTTGAATTAATTCCTTAAAAATAATCATAATTGGCCTAATCACTCTAAATTGAACTTTAATTAATTAGAGTTAATCACACATTAAAATGACTTGAAAATAATTCTCTACTGATCTTTAGGATCAGGGGAACCTCACATAAAAATTTGAAGTTAATTGAAAATGTTTAACCCCACTAAATGGATTAATTAACTCACATAACCAAAATTAAACTTTAAAAATTCATAACTTCAAAAATACATTTAAAAAATTCACCAAATTGATTTTGGGACTTCCCTGATATCAGAGGAGTCTAAGAAAAATAAAATTGAAATTTTCTAAAAACTTTCATTTTTAAGCATATTTTATAATTTTTAATAATTAAAAAATAATAAAAATAAAAAAAATAATAAAAATCATAAAAATTTCATATTTAGTCCCCTAATCACTTAGGAACTAATCAAATATTTTTCCTAAGTCTCTAGGTTAAGATATTTAATTTCAAAGCCTTAAAACAATTTTTGAATTAAAAAAATGTATTTTCTAGCCTTCCCACTAAATCAATTCTAATAAATCAAAGAAAACTCATAAAAATATAAAGTTTGTTTCTACGAACTCCTTGAGGTCAGAGGGATTTTGAAAAACATAAAATTCATTTTTCAACTTTTATTTTATTTTATAATTAATTAACACTCCAAAACTTAAAATAGTTATAATAAATAAAATATAATTTGAAAAATCACCAAAATTGGTCCAAGTGGTCCTATCAGTCATTAGGAACATCCCATAATTTTCTTAAGAACATAAAGCTTTACCTTGGTCATGTTGGTGAATTTTCTTTGAAACCTCCTATTTTCCATTAAAAATAATTATATAAATAAATTAAATTCAGAAAAATCACATTTTCTCCTCTAATGTCTTAATTGACATGTGAGTGAAGTGGCATAAAAAATTTTAAGTTTATTTAAGCTTAATTTAATGAGTTATAAAATAAATAGGCTTAAAGGGGCATAAAAGGTAATTAAAAGATTTTAACCCCTAAGTAAAACTTTAGGTTTAATCAAAATGGGGGTAAAATATCTGATTTTAATTTTCTCTCATATGATTGAAACTTTGGGAAGTCAAAGGGTAGGAACCCATTAATCACTTTAATGAACCAAAAATGAAACTTCAATTAATTAAATAATTTAAATTTTGGAAGATTAATTGAAATTGGATTATTAGAATGGGGATATAACTTAAGAAGATATTGATTCTTTAATTTAAAAATCCCTAAATAATTCACTTAATAATATTTAACTCTTAACCTAAGAGGATAAGTGGAATTAATAATTAAATGATTAAAAGTAAATAATTCTTAACCATTAAATAATTTAATAATTGATTAAAACCTAAAATGTTAAATAATTAAAAAGTAAATTAAAATATTTGAAACTAATTTAAAAATCATTTCAAAACAAACTTAAATCAAAATTACAAATTTTAAATAATTTTAAGACAACTTACCTTAAAACATGATGTAAAAAATTAAATTAATTAATATAATTAATCCAAATTAAATCATCAAATTTAATAAATAATTTGAACACCTCTTTTGACCTAAGTTAAACCTAAAATTTAGATTAACATGAAATATTGATATCATTTATAAAAAGTCTAACTTAAATGAATCAAACATCATTCCAAACTTAAAAAATCATTGATTAAAATTTCATAATTAAATCACATTGAAGTAAATCATTAACTTTAACTTCAAATCATTAAAATCTTTAACAAATTAATTTGCCCCTGAAAGCTTTAAATTATTTTAACTATTAAATGAAGCGTTAAGTGAAATACCACTTCACTCATAGGATAATCAAACTTCCTAGTTCACTGAGTAAGGGAACAAAACTTGACTAAACCTTTGGATGATTAATTCACCTGTATAATTAAATTCACTTGGACTCAAAGCGTCCCGGAAGTGCGAAAAGATGTTTAGGATTTATTCTAAGCACTTCCTCAATACGATGGGTAGTTTTTAAAGAACAATTGAACTTAATTGTTCTTTGATGAAGAAAATCATCCTTAACCAAAATCAAGAACCTAGACGTCATAGGAAATGACTAGCTATAGAATTAGGATTCTGGTAAACAACCAAAACCCTTCCTTTAGTCTTTACCTAAGTACTTGTTGAAATATTTAAATGCTTTAATATGTGTTTTAAAGTGTAGCTTGGAATGACGGGAGGACCCTCCAAGTATGCTTTTATGTTATTGCAATTTACTCTATTGCATTTTCTACACTGCGCTTTACTCTTCTTGCATGTTAAACAAAACTGTTGCATGGAAACCAAAACCTTTAGGATAGTCCACGAGCCGAAACCAAAACTAAATTAAAAGTCACTACAAGATAAAATCCACCGCCACAACATTCAAAATATAAAGCAACTCAAAATTTAATCACAAACAGAACAACAAAACTACAATTGTAACTAAATTAAAACATCTCGTTGGATGATCGGTAATACCTCAGATGATGTAACCTACGTGTTGCTAATGAAATTTCCCACGGTCTAAATGAAAGTGTGAAACTCATTCATTTGAGTTTAGCAAATTCATCTGGACTAAGTGAATCCGATAAAAAATAACGGTGTCAGAATGATGGAAGCGTGAGATCTTAGCAGGTGTTGTTATAATCAACTTTAAGATTTCCCTAATAAAACATTAAAGAAATTTGAATTTTAAGTTTTCTCTAAACCAAAACAATTCTCTCATACTTTGATTTATGACTTCTAAAACTAAACCTCTGCAACGACAATGAGCTTGAAGCATAGTGGACAGCACGGCCATCGTCATCAGAAAAACTGGAATCTACATCATCAAAACCTTTCCTAGAGTTAAATAACCAAGCCATAGGATTTCGAGGTAGTTTGCCTAGTGCAACATAAATCCTCAACTTTTTGTTAGGCATTTGCATAATCATGTTATGTAAATTAAGCCCTAACCGGTCTTAGGATTCCAAGGTAGTCGTTTGGTACGACATAAACCCTCACATCTTCGAGGCTATTTGTATGATTATGTCATACAAATATTAGTCCTAATTAATTAAAATTAGCAAGATTGCAACATTAAACATTATTCCCAAATTGAAGCCAAACAATAGGATAGTTTGGGAAGTTGCCAAAATTCTTCTTGGATCCTCAACTTCTCCTACTTCTCTGCCTTCGAACTCCTGAAAATAACTGTTCCAAATTTGAGCTAACCCCTTTTGAAATTCCAAAATTCAATCATTTGAAAACCTTAAACTTTGAAATTCTTGAGAGCAAAACCACTGATCATTATCGAGTGTTTTCTTAAATGATTCCCGTCATTTAAGATGTAATTAACTATAGGGGCTTGCCCTTATAGGGAACTTTAAGAACAAAGGTAATATAAACACTGCTTAATTCCTTTATATTAAGCAGGGGAACTTGTCGGCTTATAAAATTGATTCGCAGACCAAACGGATGTCACAAATCTTCTAGTTTATTTAATCGAGCCCCATCATCAAGCAGTGTGTCTACTCTTCGAAATAGATACACGGTTTGTGGTGCGGTGCTCGTTTATATAAACTATTTGGGATGTGAGATCAGTTTAATTTCATATTTTAAAATTTTTTAACTTAAAAATTATTTTTAAAATCAAATACTACCTTTCAAATTATATATTTAAATTAAATTAAAAAGTTCACCGACAACTTCTGTAGGCGACCACCTTCTCAAAACACTCAACCTAAAAATATGCCGATAAATTTTTGGCGACTCTGCTGGGGAATTGTTCCTCTCTCCATTTTGATCGGATGGTTTTGCTTTCATAAATCGGTAGTAAGTCCATGCCCCTATTGGATCGGATCTACCATTCTTCCGTTGACATATCTTGTTCATTTACGTCTTGAACAAGTATGATCGACTCTTCTCGGATTTTGGAGCCATCTGTTTAGACGACCCAAACGAGAGAGGTTCCAAAATCCTCCTTTTGATACCTCTCCGAAGAGGCGAGGTAGACCCCCAATAGGTGTTAGTTTAGGAGCGATCCTTCGAGTTGGGAAATCCTACGAGATTTTCCCTTCCTTTCTAAGCTTTGGATTGGGTCCTTTACCCTCTCTAATCTTCTCTCGTTTTTTTTAACGAATAAACTAACCGCCTAACAAGCAAACTCTTTTCTAAATCGTAAATGCATAAATAAAACTTAAATAAATTGTGTTCGGACTCTTTTCAATTTCTTTCTTTTCGTCCTGACGAAGGAAGCATAATTCAGGACTGATAACCGAAACTTTCCTTGCAGAAGATGTCTGCACTGAAATTGATCTTCTCTTTCACCAATGGGTTAGACTTAGCTGTCTACCAGGACGAACTGCCTAGCGATGCAATCATCCGCTTTGGACAAGGGTTTGACAATATGGACGTTAAGTTTGCCGATGTTACTCTTTTCGCACTGATGAACAAAGTGCCTGAGACTGAAGAGTCTATGATTGAGTTTAACCTGAAATCGACTCAAGAATTCCCTCCCCTGCAGAGGGCCCCAGTTGAAAGGAACATTGTTGTTCATAAGAAGTTGACTGCTACCCCCAGAACTGTCGTCTCTACCCCCACCGGTCTGGTCATTACTGCACCTACCCCAGTTCCTGCCAAACTGAAAGGAAAGAAAGTACAAGTCAGTTATGAGCCTGTCACCGTGAAGGGTTCAGACTTCGCTGCGATACCGTCTATTTTCGAGATAGAGTCCGGTTCCTTAACCCAGACACAGAGGAGGAATAAAAACAGAACGTTTGCTAAGTTCAAGAAGGTCAGAGAAGCTGAAGCCGCCTGTCTTGAAGAAATCCCTGAACAGAAAGAGGAAGAACTGCCATAATACTTACCACTGTCGGAAGGAAATAGATTCCACCCTCTCTCTGCTGCATCTGATGAAATAGATGCCAGAAAGATCGCCGCTGCGTTACCCCGGCCTGCATATTACAGTGACAGCAAGAAGAAGAAGATCAAGACTACACCGCTTGCCCGATTGCATGCAGTAGTCGAGAAATTAGCCAGGAAAGAAGGATGTCCTGTATCAGAGATTCTGAGAAGAATGAAACGAGTGTCAGTTAAGTCTAGCCTCGGTCCGCGAGTAGAGCCTGCTATTGTACCTGAAAGACCAAAGAAAAAGGTGCGAGCTAGCGAGGAAGGCTCACCTGTTGTAGTATCGGGTCTCCATATTAGGGAGGACACCAACTACGTACGCACTTTGTAGACGGACCGGCCCGTCCTAGGCCTTCGCTACAAGAAGGATGGTGTGGCGACCTATTATTGCCGAACCAATACCAACGAACGTTACGGAAAGAGAAGTATCGGCGAAGATCCCGGATGCGAAGAGAGTGTCGCGATAAAAGAAACTCTCGAAAGAGAGGTTCAACAGTCGTCTCCTGACAACCATGAGACCGTTCAGAAAAGGCCACTTGAGGATGCCATAGGGCAACTAAGAATGGACATCCGACGTCTAGCAAGGGAAAGAGGAGAAGAATTAAGGGACGAAGTGGATTCGTCAGAATTCATGGATGAAGAGTATGTTGAGGTCAACATGGTTGAGATACGAGCATCGTCAGCTTCGCAGGGAGTTCCGCCAGCTTTAGGAAGAGATGAGCCAGAGTTAATGAGAGCGCAGCTTCGGGAAAGAGATGATACGATTTCCCAGATGGCGAAAAGGATGGAAGAGATGGCTGCCGCCTTAGCCACTCTCCAGAGTCAGGCCCAGCCTAAGAAAGAAACACCCCCAGAGATCATCCATATTGCAGATGGAGGAAAAGAGATTACATCTGTTAACGAAGATGATCAGTTGGAGAAAGATCCTGCACAGAACATGGTTCCCGGAAAGGATATTAAGAGCATGGTAGAACAGCAGGTGCGAGAAGCCTTAGCTTAGTCCAAGAGTGGAACATCTATTCGGACGGATAGACCTTACCACGAAGAATTTGATGCGATCCGATACCCGAAGGGCTTTGTACCACCTCTGTTTAAGACTTTCGATGGAACGGGAAACCCCCGTCAACATGTTGCACATTTTCGTGCCAGTTGCTGCAATGCCGGCGGGAGCGACACTTTGCTTTTCCGACAGTTCGTCAATAGTCTGTCAGGGATCGCCTTTGACTGGTATGCAGAATTGCCGAATGGATTAGTCAAGACTTTTTCAGAATTGGAAAATCTCTTCGTTAAGCGGTTTGTCGGAGCTCAGCACCACATCACTATCGGTGATCTAGTGGTGGAGCAACATAAATCGAACGAAACTTTGGTGGATTACATACTTCGATGGAGGAACCTGAGCATGAAGTGTGAACCACAGCTTCAGGAACAACATGCGGTTGGTATATTGCTTAAGAGTATCCATGGCCCGATAGCACTTCTTCTTAAGGGATTCACCATTAAGACTTTCGAGAAGTTGCTTAGCAAGGCTGGGAGCTTGCAAGAGGAAGCGAAACAGTTAAGTTTCGTCGACAAGACTGATAAACAGAAGCCCGCAAAAGCATTCGAGAAGAAATCTGGAACCGTCGCAGCGGTGGACAAAGGTAAACAACCGGTGCAAATACGGCCAGAGCAACCGCAGCCGAGTTATCAACCACCGCAACAGACGTATCAACACCCTCAACAGACTTATCAACACCCTCAGCAGAATTATCAGCCTTAGCAGAGTTTTCAGCCTCGACCGAGTTATCAGTAGCCGTGGTACGATCAGCCGCCGCCTCGTCGGCTCCGTCCCCTGAAGGAACTTTTGAACAAAGAATACCCCTTCAAGACTGAGGCAGTGGCTAAGATGTTTCGCAGTTTGATGAAGACGCCCGATTTTCAGCTGCCAGAACCCAGAAGGCCAGAGGAAGTCGACAAGAAGGATCATCCAAACTACTGTCTCTACCACAGGATGCTCGGACATAAAATCAAAGACTGCTTCACTTTCAAGAACTGGCAAAAGAACAACCTTCGACAAGGGAACATAACGATCCTGAAGGAATACATGAAGGAACCCCCAAAAAGGAGGTTCCGTCAATGTTATCTCGACGAAGCTTATTATTCCGATCGACCCGTACACGACCAACGATGGATGGAGTATTGTCTGGACAAAGTCATCAAAGAAAATTTTGGATCACATCCAGACCGCTTCGGTGCGCGCTTCAACTCAAAGTTTGAAACCTGCCAAGCTGGTGCTATCGCTAGTAATTGAAGAACCGCTCCAGAAGGAGGAGGAGATCGTGGAAGAAGAGAAGACTGAGGTTCCGAGAGGTAGACTAGGGGTTGCTTTTCCTAGGATGGTTATTTCTGATTCGAGGGAGAAATTCCTCGAACCTCTGACTCTGTATGATTATTTGCTCGCCCCGGCGAGATCTTATAATGATAAGAGTTTTGGTGTTGGCTACATTTTGACTGTTTCTAACAATTACGAAACTAAAGACAACCAACCTAATCTGAATCTCAATTTCGATACGAATAACGATTCTCAAATCATACAAAACCTAGATAACCACGATGAAGAGAAGGACATTCACAAGGATGGCTACGAAAGTTCAGTAAGTGACGAGTCTATTTGTGAATTCCGAGGAGCTCCGATCACGATAGAGTTAGAATTGTCAGACGCCGAGGCAACTTCAGAAGGGCCAGTCGTTCCAATTCGAGAAGAGACACCGATAAATTCAGAAGAAATAATAGAAGTCAATCTGAGAAGCGGAAAGGTCCTACCTCCGAGATTGAGTCCGAAGGACGAGGGAAAGCGGTGGTTGCTCGGGAAGAGCTAACCCCGACGGAAGAATTGCCCGTTCGGGAAGAAATTGAACAGCCTGGTAATAAAGTGGACTATAATGTGCCAGCCCATCTTAGGAAGCTACCAGCCAGACCGAGCATCTACGACGCTCTGATCCTGTCAAAGGAGATAAGAGAATCTTTGGTCAAGGCCTTGCTTGATCCAGAAATTTGCTTAGCTCAAATGGCTGGTCATTCCTTCGATGAGGTTTGCTCATTGAAAGGACAGCGCGGTGTTACCTTCACGGACGATGATTTACTACTTGGAATAGCAGATCACAACCGACCGTTGTACATTTCAGTCAGTATCGGAAAGTTCACACTCTCCAGGGTGCTAGTTGATCCAGGAGCGTCGATGCCCATGATCTCGAGGCAGACAAGATGATGCTAAGAGGCTTCAACCAAAAAGGAGAAAGAGCTCTTGGATCGATAACACTGTTAATGAAGATCGATGAATTAGCCAAGACAACCGCAAAGTTCCACATAATTGATTCTGAGACATCATTCAACGCTCTACTGGGCCGACCATGGATCCATGAGAATCGGATGGTACCGTCGTCTCTACACCAGTGTATAAAGTACTATGAAGGAGGACAAGAACAATGTATTAAAGGTGATTTGCAACCATTCTCTGTGCATGAAATCAGAATCCATGAAGATGCAGCTTACTACAAACCCCCGAAGAAAACAATCTTCTCCAGAAATGCTATACCAAATCAAGAAAAAGAAGCACGTGACAACAAAGAACCTGAAATCCTAGTTCAACAGTTACTCACCACTCCCTTACGACGAGATGGTGAAGGTTTCTCCAGAACTAGCACCCAAGGTCGAGGCCGGGGACGAGGTCGAGGAAGAAATGGTGGAACAGTTGAACAGAAGAAACTGGTCATCAATGTTGATTGGAAGAATAGCTCTGAAGAAGAAGAAATCAAGAAAGAAGCAGCAACAGTAAACTAAAGGAAACCCCAGTTCAAGATCTCTCTCGAAGATGAAAAGAATGAAGAATACAAAGCAATGTACGAGAAGATTAACCACTATGTGCATGCTTTATGACCACGACCCCGATCCATTCTAATAAGATCGAGGGTATGGTGGTCAAGGAAGTGCATGGTGGTGGTGCTAAGCCGATCAAGTTCTACCGTGGTGCTTCTTCTTCTAAAACTGAAAATGATGTACAATTTGAAGATGTTACTTCTTCTGAATTAATAGAATTGTCGTTTGAGTGGTATTCTCCCTGTGTTCAAAATTTAATTTAGCGCAGTATTTTGCCTAAGCAATGGTCAAAAGGCCAATCGCAACGCTTTGAAAAGTTATGGAACAATGCCAGTCGGCCTCCCAATTGAAAACATGGTCTTAGATTCGCCACAGTAGGATCAGTTGATGATACAGGATTTTGCTTGGTTGTCGCTAGTGAGCCTAATG
Organism: Papilionanthe hookeriana x Papilionanthe teres; assembly: GCA_022702705.1. Lineage (NCBI taxonomy): Eukaryota > Viridiplantae > Streptophyta > Magnoliopsida > Asparagales > Orchidaceae > Papilionanthe > Papilionanthe hookeriana x Papilionanthe teres. The sequence goes on along the minus strand of CM040423.1, from coordinate 63,885,774 downwards.
AAGACAGCTTGGAAACCTCAGATAATCTTGAAGATCTACCAATCAGAGATGATCCGACAGAATTTGAAAAAGAAATTAAATCTACAATAGACAAGTTAATGGAAGTTAACTTAGGTACTAGCGAAGAGCATAGGCTGACCTTTGTTAGCTTCTTACTCAATGAAGAAGACTCCGAAGAAATAATCAAGCTATTAATGGAATTCGAGGATTCGTTTTTCTTGGAGTTATGATGAAATGCCGGGATTAGCTCCGAAGTCGCGGTTCACGAGTTAGGAATGGATCACGCTGCTAGTTCCGATCGGACAAGCTCCCAGAAGAATGCGTCTAGAGATTGAACAACAAGTAATAGCTGAAGTTAAGAAGCTAATATATGCTAAATTTGTCTGTGAAGAGCAATACCCGACTTGGTTAGCCAACGTGGTACCAGTCAGAAAGAAGAATGGTCAGATCAGAATCTGTGTAGATTTCAGAGATTTAAACAAAGCATGTCCAAAGGACGAATTCCCGCTACACATTCGAGAATTAATGATCGACATTGCAACAACACATGAAATCTTCTCTTTCATGGATGGATCTTTAGGATACAACCAGATAAAGATGGCACCAGAAGATGAGAAACTCACAGCCTTCATAACGTCAATCGAAATTTACTGCTACACAGTAATGCCTTTTGGATTGAAGAACGCAGGAGCAACTTACCAAAGAGCAATGAAGAGGATATTTGATGATCTCATTCATAATCAAATCGAGTGTTACGTGGATGATGTGGTCATCAAGAGCAAGCTGAAGGAAGATCACCTGTATGATTTGAGAATTGTTTTCGAGCGATTAAGACAATTTAACCTTAAGAGGAACCCCTTAAAATGCGCCTTCGGCGTCACCTCCGGGAAATTCTTAGGATTTGTTGTCCGACATCACAGAATTGAAGTCGATCCGGAAAAGATTAAAGCTATCTTAGAAATGCCGTCTCCCAAAACCTTGAAGAAATTATGATCCTTTTAAGGAAAATTGGCATATCTTCGACGTTTTACCTCGAACTTGTCAGGTAGGTGTCAGCCCTTCTCGGCATTAATTAAAAAGGACGCCAAGTTCGTTTGGGAAGAGAAATGCCAGCGGGCCTTCAAGGACATTAAGCAGTATCTAATGATACCTCCTGTCTTAGCAGCCCCAGTCTCAGATAGACCGTTGATACTTTATACCGCGGCTTTAGACGACTCCCTTGGAGCTCTGTTAGCCCAGATCAATGACGAGGGAAAATAAAATGCTCTCTACTACTTGAGTCGTCGTCTAATTCCGACGGAAGTAAAGTACCCTCCAATTGAGAAGCATTGTTTGGCCCTGATCTTCGCCGCTCAAAAGCTCAGGCATTACATGCTCTCTCATAAGGTCAACCTTATCTCGAAAGTTAATCCGTTGCAATATTTGATGACCCGACCGACGCTTTCCGGCAGACTTGCTAGGTGGTCGATGATACTATTGCAATTCGATATAACTTTCATTCCTCTTCGTGCAGTAAAGGGCGAGTCCTGCCGGACTTCCTCGCGGCACATCCTTCTACGGCGAGAATCGCCTCTCGAAGACGACTTGCACTAACGAGCGGATAATGAGCCTAGAAGACCCCGATGATCGACGTTGGGAATTATACTTCGATGGAGCATCTTCGGCACGAAAAGACGAGAGAATCGCAAACGATAGTGCCGGTAAGGCGGGAATCGGACTAATCTTTATAACACGGAGCGGGAGATCTTAAGATACTCCTATCACCTAACGAACCGTGTACAAATAACGAAGCAGAATACGAAGCCCTCATAACATGATTGGAATTAACCATTCAGATGGGTATAACAGATATCAACATCTACGGAGATTCGCAGTTGATCATTCAGCAGATCGCCGGACAGTACAAAATTCTGAAACCGAGGCTCGAGCAGTACTTTCAGTATGCCATGAAACTATTGGAGCAAATTCCGAATGTAACAATCTACAAGATTCCCAGAAGAGAAAATGCTCTTGCATATGCGTTAGCACGCCTCGCAAAAGAGTTTGCCTGCTTACAGGATGAATCAGTTGAAGTGTCAGTTCAGGGACGACAGGTCCTCTCACAGCTCGACATGGACACGATACACAAGTCAGGAAAAGAAGAAGAAACAATTGCGGCAGTAACAAAAAATGCGAAGAGCGGCGTCGGCCGCTAATAGACTACTTGCGGACGGGAAACCTACCGGACGATAAGTCATTGGCCCATCGAATCGAAAAGAACTTCCGTCTTACGCATTAATAAACAATGCGTTATACAGAAGGTCTTTTGACCAGATGTGGCTAAGGTGCCTGAGCGGGTCCGATGCTCGTGAAATCGTTAAAGAAGTGCACTCAAGACTTTGTGGTGCTCATCAGTCAGGTCCGAAGATGAAAATGAAGATTAAAAGACTAGGGTACTACTGGCCCTCAATGATGACCGACTGCATGAAGGTCGCAAAGAGTTGTCACCGGTGCCGAGTGCATGGAGTGGTTCTACATCAACCTCCAAATGTGCTACATCCAACAATCGCGTCATGGACATTTGAATGTTGGGGCACAGATATTGTGGGTCCGATAGAACCGCCTTCTTCAAGAGGACATCGCTTCATTCTTGCAGCTACAGACTACTTTTCCAAGTGGGTAGAAGCGATGCACGCTCGGGGAAGTGAAGGCACATCACGTGCTACGGTTCTTCGAAGAATCGGGTCGTCTACCGCTTCGGGGTACCGCGCAGAATTATCTCAGACAATGGGTCCGCGTTTAAAATCACGAAGATCAATAGTTTTGTCAGAAGACACGGGATCGATTGGCGTTATTCAACGATCTACTACCCAAGAGCAAACGGCTTGGCCGAGGCGTTTAATAAAACTCTCGTCCGAATTCTAAAGAAAACCTTGGACGACAACAAAAGAAATTGGCATGAGAATTTATTGGAAGCCTTATGGGCCTACGGAACGACTTTCGGGACTCTACTCGATCTACGCCCTACGCTCTAGTGTACGGGTTCGAGGCAGTTCTACCCTTGGAAGTTCAGCTCCCATCACTCAGAATTGTAGTTGCGAACAGGGTCACTACAGAAGAAAATGCCAGACTACGGCTGGAAGAATTGGAAAACTTAGAAGGAAAGCGACTTGCAGCGCAACAAAATCCGGAACTGTATCGAGCTAAGATGATCCGGGCCCGCGACAAGCTGGTCGAGTCCAAGGACATTCAAAGTCGGTGACTTGGTCCTAGTTCTCAGAAGGCCTATTCTTGCACACCGCAAGATAGAAGGTAAATTTGAACCGACTTGGGAGGGGCCGTTCGTGGTCGAGACAGTCTACTCAGGAGGTTCTTACTAGATTGTGAATTGCCATGGAGAACGATTTATGCTTCCAATCAATGTACGATATTTGAAGAATTATTACGCAACCTGATGTTTCGAAGAATGAAATTTCATTCCTAGAAGCACGGGTAGAGTGATCACCTTTAACTGGGTCCGAACCCGAAAGAAAATGAATGATAAAAATCATAAATAAAAAATGTGTGTTAAAGGAAAACATATGCAATTGAAGTAATAATAAAATTTTGACTCTTCCTTTCGAGACGAGCTCACTCATGATCTTTTCTTATCTTCTCTTACTCTTATAAAATTTGAAATAATTAAATAAGAATTTTTCATTAATAAGTAAATTTTTCTTATTGTTCTCGTCCTGAGTACAGCCCCTGATCCTTTTCTTGTTTTCTTTTCAAGGAAATGTCGAACGGGCGGCTGTTCCTAAACTTTAAGGATGGTGTAAGTCTTGCACTTAACAAAGAAGAGCTGAAAGCTGATGCTGTGATAGAGGTTGGCTCGGACCTTGCACAACTGGAGTTGGAATATGAGGAAACTGCTTGGACTGCTTGTGGATCCCGAGCGATTCGTGGGAAGACGATGATGAGGCTCAACAAGACGGCTCCCTAAGCCGCAAACAAGAAGAGGAAGATCGATATGATCGAGGAAAACAAGATGAAATCGGTGATAACGTCCGCGAGGAGGAAAGCTTGTCAATGCTGCTCCTACCGAGATTCAGGGAGAGAGGAGAGTCACCCTGACCCCAACTCAGAGAAGAACCAAGAATCGCCATATCGCCAAGATGCTGAAGAAATTAACAGAAGAGCAGAACAAGGAAGAAACCTCGACGGCCGTAGCAGTTACCCCAAGGAGGCCAGTCCTCAGGAGCACCATAGCAGAGGTTGTTCCGGAGAAGGTTACTACAGAGCCTACACCTGAGATAGTGACGATCCCAGGAGAGCGTGACGGTGTGGAGCTATGTATCCCACAGTACGTCACTAGACCCCGACATCTGCAGATAATTTCAGAGCACGAATTGGAGATGATCCAGAGGGTGCGGAAGCAGAATTTTGAATACTTCCAGAGAATCAGAGGCAGATATGTCAACATCCTGGAAGGATTAGAGTTACATACAGATGTTTTCTCTCACTACGAGCAGAGTGAAATTGTAGACTACGTCAATGAGTCGAAGAAACAAGGTCGTGCGGGACGATTACGTAGCGGGACCTACTCCGAGCCAAAGAAATGGAAAAGAGGTAAGGGGAGGATTACTATTCAATTTGGATGCTGTTACAGCTTCACTGATGACAAGAAAGGAAATCCGCCAGAGATACTCCGCTACGATGAAGTGGGTCCAATGCCAGTTTTAATTAAGAAAATGATAAAAAGGATGGTGGCTTGGCGAGTCCTACCCGCTGATTGCATACCGAACAGTTTGTATTATCAACATCTATGCGGAAGGAGACCGCATCCCACCTCACACAGATCATCATGATTTTGTAAGGCCCTTTAGTACCGTTTCCTTCATCAATCAATGCAACATCATGTTCGGGACAGAACTCCGGATAATTGGCCCAAGAGAATTCCAAGGGCCGGTGGAGATACCTCTACCGGTAGGCTCTGTTCTTGTACTACAAGGAAATGGTGCAGATGTAGCGAAGCACTGGATACCGGGAGTTCCCTACGAGCGAGTCTCCATCACCCTCAGAAGGATGGACGAGAGTAAGATTCCGGTCTACTAGCCAGATCCAGAACTAGAGAATTTGCAGCCCTACGAGCTATATGCTACATAGTAGTAGCACACCTCTAAAATACACTTACGTGGGATTCTCCTCTGAAAAGTGGCTTAGAAGGTGATGTTATTACCTATGTAGTTTACTTTTCAGACATGGATGAATCAAACAGACAATTTTTTCAGAGTACACGGAGATACCAATGCAGTCTGTGTTCAGATATATATATATGAACTTTTGTAAAAGTTTGTTTTCAGAAGGATGTCATCAGAAATGTTTTGATGGAATCACCTGATGTATCTTCAACATTTTAGTGGAGATGAACTTTGGGTTTTACCTTTAGTTTTGTGCAATTTACTACAAACGCCACCAGACCTGAGTTTAACTCGGTTTAAAAAGAAAGTTGAACGAAGAACAATTTGAATGAAATGATAACAACAAAATAAAATTTGAATTCAAAGTCTGAATAAAACACAAACCAAAACTCAAAACAGATCAACTTAAAACTTCAAGATGTGAACCAAGTAAATGAATGAAAATCCGAATCAAAGTGAAATTTTAATTGAAAACGAAACTTAGAAAAAAAAAATCAAATCACTAAAGGCAATGAATAATGAAAACGAGGCTCCGAATCCGGTATCCCCAGCCTCTGGCTGTTCTCGAAATTTTTTTCGACTCTCCGCGATTTCTTCACCCTTTTGAGAAGGTCGACTGAGTCTACTGACATAGAACCACAAAATTTTTTATTTGGTTCTGATGGCATGGATTCATATCCTTCGCCAAACAATCAATCTTTAATCAACTCTCTTGGGATGTGAAACACTTTCATGTCTCATTCTAATCTTCCACTAAACTAAAATTTCCACAGAATCTTCAAAACCAAATCAATACCAACTTTTGGGATTGGTATCTAAATTCTAGTTCCCATCCTTCTGAGACTGGTACCTAACTTCCAGTTCTCATTTCGAGATCGATAATTAAATTTCGATTCTCTCTTCTGAATTCCTGCCAATCCCGCATCCTTCTGAGAAACTTTTTCGCATTCTAATCCTCCGACTTGGGTATAAGACCGTTAAGGCATCCTGATCTCGGTGTCCACAATCCTGCATCCTTCTGAGAAACTTTTTCGCACTCTAATCCTCCGACTTGGGTATAAGACTGCTAAGGCATCCTGATCTCGGTTTCCACAATCCTGCATCCTTCCGAGAAAATTTTCCGCACTCTAATCCTCCGACTTGGGTATAAGACCGCTAAGGCATCCTGATCTCGGTGTCCATAATCCCGCATCCTTCTGAGAAACTTTTCCGCACTCTAATCCTCCGACTTGGGTATATAACCGCTAAGGCATCCTGATCTCGGTGTCCATAATCCCGCATCCTTCCGAGAAACTTTTCCACACTCTAATCCTCCGACTTGGGTATAAGACCGCTAAGGAATCCTGATCTCGGTGTCCATAATCCCGCATCCTTCCGAGAAACTTTTCCGCACTCTAATCCTCCGACTTGGGTATAAGACCGCTAATGCATCCTGATCTCGGTGTCCATAATCTCACACTCTTTCCGAGAAACTTTTCCGCACTCTAATCCTCCGACTTGGGTATAAGACCGCTAAGGCATCCTGATCTCGGTGTCCGCTAAATCCACACTCTTCCGAGAAACTTTTTCGCACTCCTGAAATTTTGAGGTCGGTACCTAAATTCTGACTCTCCTTTCGAGATCGATACCTAAATTTTGATTCTCTTTTGAGACTGGTACCTAAATTCCAGTTCTCTCCTTTTGAGGTCGGTACCTAAATTCCGACTCTCTTTTTGAGATTGATACCTAAATTTCAATTCTCACTCTTTCGAGATCGGTACCTAAATTCTGACTCTTTTTTCGAGATCGATACCTAAATTTTGATTCTCATGTGAGACTGGTACCTAAATTCCAGTTTTCTCTTTCTGAGATCAGTACCTAAATTTTGATTCTCATCCTTTTCGAGATCGATACCTAAATTTCGATTCTCTTTCGCGATCAGTACCTAAATTCTGATTCTCATCCTTTGTGAGGTTGGTACCTAAATTCCGACTCTCTTTTCGAGATTGATACTTAAATTTCAATTTTCATCCCTTTCGAGATAAGTACTTAAATTCTGATTCTCATCCTTTTCGAGATCGATACTTAAATTTCGATTCTCTTTCGAGATCAATACCTAAATTCTGATTCTCATCCTTTGTGAGGTCGGTACCTAAATTCCGACTCTTTTTTTTTCGAGGCTGGTACTTAAATTCTGGTCCTCATCCCTTTCGATCAGTACCGAAATTCTGATCTTCTTTCCGAGGTTGGAGCCTAGATTCCAACTCTCTTCGTCAAGACTAGAGCCTAAATTCTAATTCTCTTTCAAATTCCGAGGTTAGAACCTAGGTTTCGACTCTCATTCCTAATTTTGAATCTCAACGAGGTCCGCCTTGAAATCAATTTTAAATCAAACTTTAACTAAAATTGAAACTCAAATCAATTTGAAACTCAAAATTGAAACTTGAAATAAAAATGAAGCGAATCTAAAATTCGATCTCTCCAAGTCTTGTGATTTGGGATTCACCTCCTTTTTCCCCAGCGAGAGTTAGAGAATCTTCAGTCTTGGAGATTTACCCGACACTCCCCAGCGGAATTGTTCTACGCTTTGTTCTAAATGTGTCACTTAGACGTCTGTGTTACTTTGTTGATCTCTTCGGTCAACGCCAATACGCGCGGTGTGCTTGGTTAGCACACCACACCTATTGGGGGTCCATTTGTTGACCTCATTTTTTGTGAGGTCTTTTCTCTCCTTAGTGCTTCTTAGGATCTAGCCATAAGGTTTTCTCCTTGACTATCCTAGAGGACTAGAATTGGGACCCACCCTTTAGCAATTCGAGCTACTTCTTGACTCCTCTCGGGACCCCGCTTGGATGGTTGCAAACCTCTAAATCACCTTAGAAGGTTAAGACCACCATATGGAGAACCAATAGTGAGCTCCTATAGTTTGTTCGAAGCCTTAGGACTACCCCAGGTGGCTCGGTCCTGGTGAGGTCTGGCTTACACACACTGCACTCTCACACACACCATCCTTACCCAATTCTCCCCCTGGTTCATTGGAGCACTCATGTGGCTAAGTCCAAACCCCTAGCTCTTTAGCTAAGAGGGTTAGGTACAACCCATGAGATGTTCAAAATGGACATTTCTTAGTCCATGGCTCACTTTAAGCTTCATCATGATCAAAATTCCACTTTTGCCAAAATGCCTGGTTTTGACATTGGGTCCTTCAAACCTACCTAAAATTACCTAATTGCCCCAAATTTTCCAAAATTTTCCAAAAATTACCCAAAATTCCCAAAAAATCCTAAAGATCATTTTGAAACAATTCCCACCTTTTAAATCCACCAAAATACCCCAATACCCTCCAAATAACCTCTTGATACCCTAAAATACCCTTTTGGCACAAAATTCCAAAAATTCCCAGAAAATTCCAAAAAATCCCAAATATTCCCAATTTCATTTTGTTCAACTACACCATAGCCCAATTTTGCCAAAATAACCCACTTTTATCAAAATCCCCAAATTGACCCATTTTTAACCTAAATGGACCCAATGTCACACCAAACCAACCCATTTGACCTCAATTTTGCGCAATTTCAATTCTAAACTTTAATTCAACATCATTACTATCAATCTAAACCAAATCTAAGCCCAATTTGATTCATATTTGAGTTCAATTCCACTTGAAACCCAAAATCCCCAATTTTGCCTAATTAATCCAAAACCCCCAATTAACCTAATACCAACTTTTTTTCCCCCAAATTTCAATCCTAAACTTTTCATAACATTCCCATAAAACCTATGCAACCTTTAATTGCCCCAATTTGAGCCTAAGCTTAACCTAAATCTATTTGAAAACCAAAAATACCCCCATTTTAGCCTAAAGTGAATCCATGACCTAAACCCACCAAATTGATTAGCCAAACCCTAAAATTTCCTCCCAATTCATGTTGGTAACTCTTCAATACATTCCCCTAGACCATTTGAAACTTTAAATTGGGTCTAAACCCCACCTTAACCCAACTTGGACCCAAGTTGATTCAACCTTGCCTAAATTTACCAAAATACCAAAATCCACCAAATTGACATTCCAATTGAACTCAAAACCATTCCATGTCTTCATGAAAGTTTTTCATGGCAATCATTTCTACAATGTTGCTCAAGACATTTGGACCTAAATCAAACCCAAACCCAAGTTAGCCCAACCTAAACCCAAGTGAGCCAATTTGAACCCATGACCAAACCAAACCAAATTGAACCAAATGTGGCTAAACCAACCTATCCACAACCACTAAGTGAACCCTAGGAACCACCCTAGATCCACCTAGCCCAAGCTTAGTGAGCCATGGACCAAGGGCTCTTCCCTTAAGTGGATAAATCCTCTTTTGCCTTACCCCAAAACATCCCCACAACTGCTAATCACCATTAAACCCTACTCCTTGGTTGACCTGACCCATGGCCAGCTCCCTTGTCCTTGTTGGCCGGCCTAGCCGTCGGAGGGGGTCAAAGCCGAGAGCCACCACCAAGTGAAACTCACCCAAACTCACCCAATTGGCCACCTCAGCCAAATAAAACTTTGGAGCTCCACTGCCCTCCACCTAAGCAGTGGAATCCACCCACCAATTGAGCCCTAGCTCAGCCCAATGGCCCTGGCCATTTAAACTCATCTTCTCGGCCATGAGAAGGTTGTTGACAAGTGTTGAAGTTTTTCTCAACAAAACCTCACCAAATCACTCCCAGAGTTTCTCCCAGCCTAGAGAAGAAGAACCCCACTGTTCTCCTGCCCTGAATCCCCCTAGCTGAGCCCAATTTCTCAGCTAAAAATTAGGCTAGAAACAGGACACTCTCTGAAACTTCACTAAATCCAAATTAACTCTTCCCACACCTACACCAGAGGTAGAGAAGAAGTTCCCCAGTGAAAGCCCCCTCTCTAGGCCACCCAGTTGTTCCAGCCTCCAAGCTTTGTGATCGGGCACGGTGGAAGTCAAGGCTAGGCATTTCACCACGAGCTCCGGGATTCATCCCTAGCCTCCTCGGACTCCAACGAACGTGCCGAGCATCTCTGATTGAGGCTTCACCTCTCAGAACCAAGGTATGGATCGCCTCCTTCCCGAGAGCTTCCAGCGATTCTTCATTTCATTTGAGTCAATTTCATAGCATGTTATCCGTATGGATGTGTTCATCTTCTCACGACGAATCCATAGAGCATAAGAACTCGAAAATCCATTAAGAAACGAGAGAGATATTAGGGTTAGAAGGTCGACGGCTCACGGGACGCACCAATCGTAGACGATGACCAGGAACCGTCCGATCGATTATGTATCGGTTGAACGGCGGAGATCAAGTCGGACCAGAAGACGGAGCGGGACCGCGGAACGCGCGGCTGCTAACTCAGGCGGCGGCGTCGAATGGGAGCGCGACACGCAGGGCTTCGGAGCTGCCGAGGTTGATGCGGCGCTGACTGGTTTAAGTAGGAAATTAGATTATTTTCTATTTAATTAAATACCAGAAAATTCAAAAATTCATATCTTTGCATAGAAAAATCACAAAAATAAAAGAAAAATACCCTCTTGCTCAGTGAACAGAGGAGAATAATGTGAAAAAAGAATTGAGTTAATTTGATGAATATTTTATTTTTAATTAATTATTTACTGATTTTAATGTTTTAATTCTCCATGCATGTAAACATTTCACCATGGCATGAGACCAAAGGGCTTTTGAAGCCTCTGACTTGGGGAAGATTTCCCTGAATTTTTCAAGGTCAGAGGTCATCCCTATGACAAGTTATGTTTTTTTTCAAGTTTATGTCACTGTTTTTGACATTTTAATTCCAAAAATTAGCATGTTGCTCAGAAATTCCAGGAAAATTTGGTGAAGTTTCTTAGGACCAGAGGACCCTAGGAAAATTATGGTTTGAATTAATTCCTTAAAAATAATCCTAATTTGCCTAATCACTCTAAATTGAACTTTAATTAATTAGAGTTAATCACACATTAAAATGAATTAAAAATAATTCTCTACTGATCTTTAGGATCAGGGGAACCTCACATAAAAATTTGAGGTCAATTGGAAATGTTTAACCCCACTAAATCGATTAATTAAGTCACATAACCAAAATTAAACTTTAAAAATTCATAAATATAAAAATTCATAACTTCAAAAATACATTTCAAAAATTCACCAAATTGATTTTGAGACTTCTCTGATATCAGAGGAGTCTAAGAAAAATAAAATTGTAATTTTCTAAAAACTTTCATTTTTAAGCATATTTTAATATTTTTAATAATTAAAAAATAATAAAAATCACAAAAATAATAAAAATCATAAAAGTGTCATATTTGGTCCTCTAATCACTTAGGAACCAATCAAATATTTTTCCTAAGTCTTTAGGTTAAGATATTTAATTTCAAAGCCTTAAAACAATTTTTGAATTTAAAAAACATGTATTTTCTAGCCTTCCCACTAAATTAATTCTAATAAATCAAAGAAAACTCATAAAAATATAAAGTTTGTTTCTCTGAACTCCTTGAGGTCAGAGGGATTTTTGAAAAATATAAAATTCATTTTTCAACTTTTATTTTATTTTATAATTAATTAACACTCCAAAATTTAAAATAATTATAATAAATAAAACATAATTTGAAAAATCACCAAAATTGGTCCAAGTGGTCCTCTGGTCATTAGGAACATCCCATAATTTTCTTAAGAATAGAAACTTTACCTTAGTCATGTTGGTGAATTTTCTTTGAAACCCCCTATTTTCCATTAAAAATAATTATATAAATAAATTAAATTCAGAAAAATCACATTTTCTTCTTTAATGTCTTAATTGACATGTGAGTGAAGTGGCATAAAAAATTTTAAGTTCATTTAAGCTTAATTTAATGAGTTATAAAATAAATAGGCTTAAAGGGGCATAAATGTAATTAAAAGATTTTAACCCCTAATTAAAACTTTAGGTTTAATCAAAATGGGGGTAAAATATCTGATTTTAATTTTCTCTCAGTTGATTGAAACTTTGGGAAGTCAAAGGGTAGGAACCCATTAATCACTTTAATGAACCAAAAATGAAACTTGAATTAATTAAATAATTTAAATTTTGGAAGATTAATTGAAATTGGATTATTGGAATGGGGATATAACTTAAAAAGATATTGATTCTTTAATTTAAAAATCCCTAAATAATTCACTTAATAATATTTAGCTCTTAACCTAGAGGATTAGTGGAATTAATAATTAAATGATTAAAAGTAAATAATTCTTAACCATTAAATAATTTAATAATTGATTAAAACCTAAAATGTTAAATAATTAAAAAGTAAATTAAAATATTTGAAACTAATTTAAAAATCATTTCAAAACAACTTAAATCAAAATTACAAATTTTAAATAATTTTAAGACAACTTACCTTAAAACATGATGTAAAAAATTAAATTAATTAATATAATTAATCCAAATTAAATCATCAAATTTAATAAATAATTTGAACACCTCTTTTGACCTAAGTTAAATCTAAAATTTAGATTAACATGAAATATTGATATCATTTATAAAAAGTCTAACTTAAATGAATCAAACATCATTCTAAACTTAAAATCATTGATTAAAATTTCATAATTAAATCACATTGAAGTAAATCATTAACTTTAACTTCAAATCATTAAAATCTTTAACAAATTAATTTTCCTCTGAAAGCTTTAAATTATTATAACTATTAAATGAAGCGTTAAGTGAAATACCACTTCACTCATAGGATAATCAAACATCCTAGCTCACTGAGCAAGGGAACAAAACTTGACTAAACCTTTGGATGATTAATTCACATGTATAATTAAATTCACTTGGACTCAAAACTGTCCCAGAGGTACTGAAAAGATGTTTAGGATTTATTCTAAGCACTTCCTCAATACGATGGGTAGTTTTTAAAGAACAATTGAACTTAATTGTTCTTTGATGAAGAAAATCATCCTTAACCAAAATCAAGAACCTAGACGTCATAGGAAATGACTAACTATAGGAGTAGGATTCTTGTAGACAATCAAAACCCTTCCTTTAGTCTTTACCTAAGTACTTGTTGAAATATTAAATTCTTTAATATGTGTTTTAAAGTGTATCTTGGAATGACGGGAGGACCCTCCAGGTATGCTTTTATGTTATTGCAATTTATTCTATTGCATTTTCTACACTGCGCTTTACTCTTCTTGCATGTTAAACAAAACTATTGCATGAAAACCAAAACCTTTAGGATAGTCCCTGAACTAAAACCAAAACTAAATTAAAAATCACTACAAGATAAAATCCACCGCCACAACATTCAAAATATAAAGCAACTCAAAATTTAATCACAAACAGAACAACAAAACTACAATTGTAACTAAATTAAAACATCTCGTTGGATGATCGGGAATACCTCGGATGATGTAACGTACGTGTTGCTAACGGGATTTCCCACGGTCTAAATGAAATTGTGGAACTCATTCAGTTGAGTTTAGCAAATTCATCTGGACTAAATGAATCCGATAAAAAATAACGGTGTCGGAATGATGGAACCGTGGGATCTTAATCGGTGTTGTTATAATCAACTTTAAGATTTCCCTAATTAAACATTAAAGACATTTGAATTTTAAGTTTTCTCTAAACCAAAATACTTTTCTCATCCTTTGATTTATGACTTCTAAAACTAAACCTCTGCAACAACAAGGAGCTTGGAGCATAGTGGGCAGCACGGCCATCTTCGTCAGCAAAACTGGAATCTACATCAACAAAACCTTTCCTAGAATTAAATAACCAAACCATAGGATTTCGAGGTAGTTTGCCTAGTGCAACATAAATCCTTAACTTTTTGTTAGGCATTTGCATTATCATGTTATGTAAATTAAGCCCTAACCGGTCTTAGGATTCCGAGATAGTCGTTTGGTACGACATAAACCCTCACATCTTCAATGCTATTTGTATGATTATGTCATACAAATATAAGTCCTAATTAATTAAAAGTAGCAAGATTGCAACATTAAACATTATTCCCAAATTGAAGCCAAACAATAGGATAGTTTAGGAAGTTGCCAAGATTCTTCTTGGATCCTCAACTTCTCCTACTTCTCTGCCTTCGGACTCCTGAAAATAACTGTTCCAAATTTGAGCTAACCCCTTTTGAAATTCCGAAATTCAATCATTTGAAAACCTTAAACTTTGAAATTCTTGAGAGCAAAACCACTGATCATTAACGAGAGTTTTCTTAAATGATTCCTGTCATTTAAGATATAATTAACTATTGGGGCTTGCCCTTATAGGGAACTTTAAGAACCCAGATAATATAAACCCTTCTTAATTCCTTTATATTAAGCAGGGGAACTTGTCGGCTTATAAAATTGGTTCGTAGACCAAACAAATTTCACAAATCTTCTAGTTTATTTAATCGAGCCCCATCATCAAGCAGTGTGTCTATTCTTTGGAATAGATACACGGTTTGTGGTGCGGTGCTCGTTTATATAAACTATTTGGGATGTGAGATCGGTTTAATTTCATATCTTAAAATTTTTAAACTTAAAAATTATTTTTAAATCAAATAATACCTTTCAAATTATATATTTAAATTAAATTAAAAAGTTCGCCGACAACTTCTATAGGCGACCCCCTTCTCAAAACACTCAACCTAAAAATATGTCGACAAAGTATTGTTCAACGGATTCCTAGCAGTTAATATTTAAGCAATTGCCGAAAGGATTGCGAAGAATGAAGCCGATGTGGAATCAAATGAAGCAAAGGTAAATGAAACTAACGCTCATTTAGCGCATATTGGTTGGCAACTCAACATGCAATTAAATCATACAAGTCATATGGAAGAAGCTGATAAGGCGATGTATCTGAAGAACAAATGGTTAGAAGAAGATGTAAGAGTTTTTAATCATCGCCTATTTTATCAGATTTATATTCCAGATGGTTCAAAAAGAACTAATGGTAGTTATGGATTTAATCCACCTGCAGGAGATTGAAATTAAATTAAGTTTAGTCTTGTGATTTGGTTTTCTGTGTTTAGTATTTTGTGTTTGTGATTTATGTTTGTGTTTTATTGCACTTTAATTTGATGTTTGTTACTTCTTAATGATGTAAGTTTGTGTTTATGAAATGTGTTATGAACTCATGTATTGGAGAACTTCATCTAAATGTTTGGCTCGAAATTTTTAGTTTGTATTAAGTATGTTTTGTTATTAATGAAATATAAGTTTGTGTTTGTGTGAAATTTGTTTGGAATCAAATGAAAATTTTAATGTAATTTTGGAGTATTAGAAGAGTTTATGGGAGAGAAATAAGTATTAGAAGTGATTAAGGGAGATTAAATAAGTGATTTTGTGTCATTAAAATTAATTTTCAAAATCTGGGCACTGGCAGCTAAGCGCCAAACCGTCGACGCTTAAGCGTCAAATTTCGCGGCTATGCGCCGTATGCTCCGCGCATAAGCGCCAGTTTTCGAAAATCAGTTTTTTGTAGTTAAAAACCCAAAATTTTGCCATTTTAACTACCCCATCGTCTTTAACCTCTCGGTTTCGCGAAATAGAAGCCTAGGGCATCACTTAATAGGATCACTTAAGAGCCGATTTCACTGAAATTTATTAAATTTGAGTTCCTTGAGGTATGAGCACTTCTTCTAAGTAAAAATTTTTTATTTTTGCAATGTATTTTGTGTACATGATTGAAAAATCTGAAAATCACTATTCATGGTGAAAATTTGAGGAAAAACATGAGAAATTGCTTGGATTTAGTGAAAATTACCTTTGGAAGTTAAATTAGCAAGTTTAGTTTGATTTTAAAATTTATGGTGATTTTTTTTGTAAATTTTTAGAAATGGCTCCAAAGTCTTAACGCTCGAAAGAGAAGACAAGATTTGATTCCAACAAATTTGTCAGTTTTAGAGCAGAGGATAGATATGTCGACGCACTTTCGTCGCGTAAATTGATTCCTGAACAAGTAAACCAGGGGAGAGATTGAAACCAGGGGAGAGATTGAATAAATGATTATTCGAAGAAATTGGGAAAATTAATGTTGCTTCTCATCTGTTGTTGTTATTTCTGTTGTTAGAGAGTTTTATGCAAACTTGTCAGCAGCAGAAGAAAATATGGTGATGGTTTGAGGTCAACAAGTGCATTTTTCGTCGGCGATAATTAATATTTTTTATAGATTGCCTCCTGAGAAGTTTTGTTTTTATGCCAACTATCATCCTTCTGAGGGAGAGCTAGATGAGATAATGTCTTTTCTTATTGATGGAAGAGGTTTATGGAAATAACAAATGAGAGAAGAGTAAATTTCAGGCCTCTAAGTTGAATGCCACCTTAAAGACATGATATTACTTTATCTCATCAAAGTTGTTGCCTTTAAGTCATGTTAGTGAAGTTACGAGAGAAAGAGCTGTTCTGAACCATTGTATTCAGCAAGGAAAACCTATAGACATAGGGGATATTATTTTTTATTACGTGATGAACTGTGCCAGAGCTGCTACTACTGCAGGTATGAGATTTTCTTCTCTGATTTATTTTATTTGTGAGCAGTTTGGATTGAAGTTTGAAACATGGGAAGAGGTTCTTCAACCACTTAAACCCATTACCAGTGTAAATGTAAATACTTACATAGTGCATTCGGTATTTGGCTGGAAAGAAGGATCTGTTAGAGCTTCCAGTGCCTGTGCTTCTGCTGTCTCTACTTCTCGAGCTTCTACTTCACATGCATCATCTTTAAGAGATTCACAAACTGGATTGTTAAGAAAAATTTTAAAGAAAGTGAGTCTTACTAGAGAACATGTTAGAGATATGGATGGTAAGATAGAAAATATTGAATGGTATATTGTGAAACATGATGAGTATGAGGAGAATTATCAACAGTACATGGACAATGTGATTAGAGGTGATTACGGTGCTGAGATGCCCCCTCATCCTTTTTATATACCTTATGTGTCATCCAAAGATTGGAATGAAGATGATGATGATGATGATAATGATTAGGATTGTTGTGTTGAGTTTGTGATGTTATTATGTGCTTTTCTTATGTTTTGTGATGTTTTTATTTGATGTTCTCAAATGTGATGTGTTGATTAAATTTTTATGTGATGTATTTTGGTATGAAATTATGTTATAAAAATAGTTGGTGGTGGAATAATAATGTGCAAGAAAAGAAAAAATATAAGAAGTTATGTTATAAAAATTGGTTTAAATATAAAAGCGTAGAGAACTGGGAAAAATATAAACGGCCCGCAGGGAGTCTAAAAGAATAATCTGTGACCCTAAAAATTCTGCTTTTAGTGATCTTTATAACATGTTAGATACTAAGGACGGTGAAAAATTTATGTATAAACTAGCCAAACAAAGAGAAAAGAAAAGTAAAGATTTAACTCAAGTAAAGTTTATTAAAAATGAAAATAAAAAAGTGCTTTTCTTAGAAAATGATATTCAACATAGGTGGGTGAGTTATTTTGATAAACTTTTTAATGAAGATGCTAAAAGTACGATCGACCTTAGTGATCTTAATATCGTTAATAATAATAAAACATTTCATTTTTACCGTCGCATTAGTAAAAAAGAAGTTGATGAGGATATAAAGAAAACCAAGGGGGGAAAGTGTGTAGGACCTGATGATATCCCAATTGAAGTGTGGAAATGTTTAGGTGATTTGGGGATTTCCTGACTTACTAAACTTTTTAATATTATTTTAAAAACTAAAAAGATGTCTGAGGAGTGGAGAAAGAGCATCTTGGTCCCCATTTTTAAGAATAAAGGAGATGCACAAGAGTGTGCAAACTATAGATGAATTAAATTGATGTGTCATACTTTAAAATTATGGGAGAGGGTATTGAACATAAGTTAAGACGTATTACGAAGGTTTCTCATAATCAATTTGGATTTATGCCGGACAGGTCTACCATGGAAGTGATACATTTATTGAGAGGTTTGATGGAGAAGTACAAAGATAATAAGGAGGATCTACATTTGATTTTTATTGATTTAGAAAAAGCTTACGATAAGGCCCCTAGAGATGCTCTTTGGAGAGTCCTTGAGAAGAAAGTTGTTGATATGACTTATATTCAAGTCATTAAAGATATGTATGCTAGAGCAGTTACATGTGTTCGAACTAAAGAAGGATTGACCAAATATTTTACTATTTCTGTTGGTTTACATCAAGGATCGGCTTTAAGCCCATATCTTTTTGCTTTATTTATGGATGGTCTTCATTGGGCATTTACAAGAGGATGTACCTTGGTGTATGCTTTTTGCTGATGATATCCTCCTTGTGGATAAGACAAGAGAAAAGTCCAGGAAAAACTTGAATTATGGAGGTCTACATTAGAGTCTAAAGGTCTTCGTTTGAGTAGAACTAAAACTGAACACATGGAATGTAACTTTAGTAATAGTAGGTCTAGTGAAAGAAGTGTAACTTTGGGTGATCAAATTATTAAAAGGTGTGAACGATTTAGTCCATTGTTCAAAGCGATGGTGATATAGATGGGGATGTTAATAGTAGAATTTAGGTTGGTTGGTTGAAGTGGAGGAATGCGTCCGGCCTATTGTGTGATAGAAAAGTACCGCTTAGATCGAAAGGAAAATTTTATAAGATGGTGGTGAGACCTTCAATGCTCTATGGTGCTGAATGTTGGCCTTTAAAAGGGAAGCATAATGTTAAGTTAAGTGTTGCCGAGATGAAAATGACTAGGTGGATGAGTGGCTTTACACTTAGAGACAAAATGTGAAATGTATATATTCGTAATAGGGTTGGTGTTGCACCAGTGATGGATAAAATAAGAGAGAGTCGCCTTAGATGGTTTGGTCACATTAAACGTTGACCACCTGATGATCCGATTATGAGTGTAGATGTTTTAAATACAACTTACGTTAAGAAAGACAGCGGTAGACCTAGGAAAACTTTGGCTTGTTGCATAAAAAATGATCTTAATTTTTTAGAATTAAACGAAAATTTGACACTAAATAGGACGCAATGGAGAAAAATGATTCATGTAGCCGACCCCACTTAGTGAGATTAAGGCTTTGTTGTTGTATTTTGGTATGAACTCTGATATTGTGTAGAGAATTGTTGAGACTATTTCTTTTATGCACATTCAGATGTTTATATGATAAATTGTTGTTTTATGTTGTATGTTTGTGATATATTTGTGGTAGTTAATGTTTTAAATTTGTATTTAGTGTTTGAGTTTCTAATATGTATAATTTAATTCCAAAACTGTTAGGAAAATTTAGAACACTATTAGAAAACCCCTATTTAAATTGCATGTTTAAACTTTTCAAAATCTGCTACCATATTATCTAATGTTGTTGTGATTTTAGTCATGTTAAAGTTGGTGTGTATTTGCTTTGAAAATTTCCACTACTGTAGAAGCCTTTTGAAATTTTTATTGTAAGAAAAAAAAATGAAAAACTGAATTTGATTTCTTTTTACCCTTTGTTTTGAAACTGTTATACTTACATATTTAAGATATGAAAATTTCTGCTAGCATGATATTTTATTTTTTAATTCTGACCCATGTATCATTTATTTTGCTTAAAGGTTTTATCCTAACTAAAATTTTAAAGTTTGAGGGAAATTTTAAAAACAAATTTTCAAAAACTAAAATTTTATTTGTTCTCAAGAATACTATAAATAAATTTTATTTTTGATTGAAAACAATTATGTATATGAAGTTATATTAGGGAAACAAAATTTTGAATATAGAAATGAGTAAGAGAATTTAGTTAAAATTTATAGTAATAATGAAAATTTTGAAGTTAAAATTTTCTTAGTAAAGAAATGATAAATATAGTTAAACTATATTTAGTGAGAAATATTGTATTTTTGTAAAAATAGAAGATTTGACTTTTATTTTTCAAAAATTAAATTTCTTTTATTAAGAAATAATTCTCAAAATTATTATTATTATTTTAAGTGAAAGATACATATTAGACATTTATTTTAAATGGAAGGGTAGAATTCAAAATCATTAAAGGCCTATCCAGATACATTAATCCCTGCCTTTAAAAAAATAAAGTGAAAAATAGTATGTGAAAAGGAAGGAGAAGCTTGAGAATTTAATGGTCTAATAAAAAATTGGTTCCATACATAAAGTTTAATATATAAGTTTTGAGAAAATCTAAAACTTAAGATTATAATATAGTGAGTAAAATTATTTTCAAATAAAAATTTTTAAGTGTGAAAAATAAGATGTTTGAATCCTATATTTTGAAGAATCTACAATTATTTCTGAATTAGATAGAAACTTATATTTTCATTATCCTATACTTAAGAACTTTCTAAACTTTAAGTTGGTCTTATTTACTAAATTTTTTTCTAAATTGGACTATTTCATTTCTAGAACAAAAATTTGAAATCTTCCTAAGAAACTCATTTACATAATTTGCATGTTAAAATTTTCTATGTGATTAAGAATCACTTGAGGACAAGTAACATTTTAAGTTTGAGCGATTTTGATACACCTATAATATATAATATTTTTATGCACATTTTTATACCTATTTTGGATAATATTGCACTTTAATGGAATGTAATTTTGTGTTTTTCTTGTAGGTATGATTAAAATGACTGATTATGATAAAAATGAGTAAAAAAGGATCAAATTTGGAGAAAAAATAGGCTATGTGAAAATTTGACCTGTGGCGGCTAAGCGCCGCATGATTGGCGCATTGGCACGGCAGTTTAAAAATACGAATTAAATCAAATTTGACGCCATTTTCAAGGGGTGTTTGAAGGAACTTTTGGTGGTAACTTCATTAACTTTCTTTGGGCGGCAGATTTGATTGAAGAGATGCATTCTTTGGTAGATACATTGAATCTGAATATTTTTGAAGAAACACCAAAGTATCTTTTGAAGAATTATAAGAATAAAGTCTTATAATCAGAAAAGAGTCCTTCTTAGTCTTCTTAGATTCTTCTTTTTACTGTTTAGAGTCAGTTAATTAAGTCTTTTTAGTTTAAGAGAGTTTTAAAGGAGAAAAGGGTTGGTGTGAAGCCATCTTCTCATCAATTTTCTTTCATCCATTTATCTAGTTTGTATTGGAGTCTAAAGTCAGAGGTAGAGTCAATAGAGTTCGGCGCCAACCTCTGTGGAGTCTTTTAGTGGAAAGCAAAATTTCAGAGGAACTTCCAGAGTCTTGTGGAGAGGATTTTCAGATAAGTGTTTATCTTTGTTTTTACATTTGATTTTTAAGTAAAACTTGTGTTTTCACTATAATTTCTACTTTCAAATCAAGTTATGATTGTGTTTTCTTCATGAGTTATGAGTAGTTTTTTTTATCTTTTTTCTTTTAAATGTTGAAGTAATTAAATTATGAAAGGAAGTTGTGTGAAATATATATGTTTAATGTTGGAAGAAGTTGTGATGATTTATTTCCTTATACTTAATTTACTTCTTGATTTGACCAGTTAAGATGTTAAAATTTATTGTGAGATTATGTAAGAACCAATGTGGTTTTGTCTCAATCAATAATTGAAATAAATTACATGCAATTGTATGGATGAGAATTGTAGTCCATATAATTGAATGCAAATAAATAGGGAGATATGTTTTTAATGGAAAGTAATTAGATGTCTTTAGAGTGACAGGCTAAAGCCCCCTAATTTGGTTTGATGTTTTTAATTTTGTTATGAGATGTTAGCCCTCAGGTTGAGGGAATAGAGGGAACTCTAGAGTGAGAGCTGATATCTTCCCTGCCTAACCCATCTACAAAATTTCAAAGTTTCAAATTAACAAATTTTCTTTATAGAACTAAGTAAGGGTAAAGAATATAATTGCTCATATTTGGCACAACACATTTAAATACTTCCACAATGAAATTCCATAACTATTACTGATTCATTGAAAGAGGAAAAAAATGTTTTATTCTCATTGCTTTCATATCATTTAGTAGTCTTGTTAATTTAAGTTGCTTGCTTACCTTTTATTAAAAAAACATTAAAAACAATTTTCAAATTATCTATTTTAAAACATACTTTACAAAATTAATTTAAAAAGTAAAAAGTTAATTTTCTTATTTCTTTATATTTTTAGACATTTCCTTGTGGGTTCGATATATCAGGGCATAATCAGAAAGTCCTATATTACTTGATAAACAATATGTATACTTGCGTAGAATCCCTTATTTTAATGTATAAATTTTCATATCTAAAAAGAAAACATAAATATCCTGTGGAGTCAAGTTTTTGGCACAATTGCTAAGTAAGAGATATTATTAGTATAAAGAAATATTAAGTGTAAAACGTAAGCATTAACATTCGGGGATCAAGGAGCAAATAAAGATTTAAGTTCAAACACTTTCTGCAGGTATTGTTAATGCTCTACTCCCGCCAGACATGACTCATATGCATTGCATGATATAACCTGTGCTAACTCTTTTGTCAGTCAAGTCCTTTTTTTATTATTTTATCATGTATTTGATAGAGTCCTTAGGATCAAGTTTGTATCAAAAATAAGATACGAGTACGGGTTCCGAGGCGCGCGACGCACTGAGCCACGTGATGGGGACTATGGGCAGAAGTTCGTGTCTCGCACCATAATTTCGAATTTACATTCATGTAGAAAATTAAGATCATACATGCATTTGTGGAGTCCAGCTACCTTTCTTGCTTTCCTGACATATGTTGCTGACCCAACGGTAGCATCCTTTATATATATATATATTTTTTGGCTTTATTTTTAACTGCATAGCGTGCTTGCTTTTGTGCTTTCTTTGATTGTGGATTATTTGGGCTCTACGAAAATGAAATCTAGGCTCCTTAATGACCAAAAATGTCTCTTTTAAAATCATAATAATAAAATATTCAAGATAAAATTAAAATTTAGGATTAAAATATTCCAATTTTAAAATGAGCAATTTACTTTATGCTTTTACTTTTCTGCGGCTTTGTACCGGTTTTAAAATGGGCTGCATGGCATAACAATATCCCAAGTCATCCCTAATAGGGTCTCAAAATCTAAATTTAATTGCAAATAACTTTATTATTTTGCAATTTCTGAGGAAGTCCCGTTCTCCTTCAATTAACTAAGCCAAGCATAAATATCTACATAGGAGATTATCTAGAACGATTATGGTGTTAGAGGGTCCCCAAACCCAAATGGGGGTGTATGTCTTTTGTGGGCCGGTTCCAACTACATAGTTTGACCCCTCTCCTCTACTTCTTTCTAGAAGCATCTTTGTCATTGAATTGACGAGTATAAGGGGGTGTTAGTCTTTTGTGGGGCGGTTCCAACTACGTAGCTGGACCCCTCTCTTCTTCCTCTTTCTAGCAGCATCTCATCATCAAATTGATGAGTATAAGACCCACTTGTACCTATTCCAACCCTTAGAGAGTGATAGGAAATTATAGGTCTCTTTCTTCTGGCTTTAGGGCTATAAGGATTCTCTTGGATGACATAACTCATGGATTGCTAACAAAAGGTCTCTGGTCGGGTCGGGTCAACTACCTTCACGCAATGTAGACTTAGGGCCTCTATAACTTGGGATGACAAATCCATGATATCCTGACCTGACTAACACTACACCTTAGGTATTCTTTCCCCTTCTTGTTGAAACATCTTTTGAGTCCCGTCATTCCTTGAAAAATTATTAATATCGTCTCATGGGCCACACATGCCTAAGCATCGTTGTGTGTAGTGAACACAATGATTCACCCTCTGCTCAATGGCCCAGTATAGGCGTCGAAAGCATCAATCTTCTCTCACTTGAGACCATCAAATTCCTTTGGTTTCCCAAATAATCTGATCAAAAATTATGTAAGTAAGGATCTTCTTATCGAGAGTATTCTTGGGCATCCCTAATATGTAATTAACCAAAGGGATATGTTCCTTTGGGATTTTGATCCAAGAAAAAAAATACCTATTTTTATGCCTTGATTTTTATTAAATTTTAAGGATATAATGCTTTAATGAAAGGTATTTTTGTGTTTTTGGATGTAGGTGATACAAAAATGTTCAATAAGGAGAAAAATATGAAAAAGGAGCAAAAAGGAGCAAAAATAGAGCAAAAATGCAAAATTTTCGAAATTATTGGCCTGGCGCCTATGCGCCAGAGTCCGGCGCCTAAGCGCCAGCTCGATACAGAAAACTGTTAAGTTTTTGATGACTTTTGGGCTGTTATTTTGACGGTGTGAGCGGTTATTGGACCTTCTAGAAGACTGGCAGTTGTTCCTAGTTTATAGGACATGTGATACAATGTATTTGGATGCTTCAAAATGATTTTAATCGCGAAGAGGTGCGATCCAAAGTGAAGAGGTGCGAAGAACTGGACGCGGTGTCTGGCGCCTAGGCGCCAGATTCCGGCGCCTAGGCGCCAGACACACCTTCTAGAAGATTCATTGAATGTAAACACATTTTAAAGAGGTGCCTTGAGGCAACCCTTGAAGCTTATAAATAGGAGGGTATTCCTTCAGAGAAAAACGCCCCATGTACCCCTCCCTATCTAGAGTCCTATCTAGAGAGAGAATTAGAGAGATCATATTAGGGCCTCCATTTTACTTTCCTTCATAAATTAGTGAGTTTATTTTAGTTTTTGGATTCAGAGCTTGCAAGAGTTGGTGCATCTGTAGTTCATTACGCTGTGGAGTCAGTAGGAATCATAAGTTTAATAGGAGAAACATCTAAGATAAGTATTTTTATTTTGATTCAAAGTTTATTTATTATGTTTTGTTATTTAATTTCAACGTGTTACGAGTAGTTACTTTACTTTCTCCTTTCAATTATGAAAAGATAAATAAGATAATACAAAATTCGTTGGAGAATTAAAAATCATATATTTTCAAAACATTGTGATGATATTAATACCGGGTTCTTAATTTAATATTTACATTGGCCATTTAAATTGTTAAAACTGTTAAAGTGTTTTGAGACCTAGAAGGAGATGAATTCTTAACTTGTAGATATCACATGAAACCTTGGGTAGTCGAAGGCCTTGTGCTGGTTATTCAAGGTGAAGTGCAAATAAATAGAAAGATATTATATAATGGGCATATAATTGATAAGTTTTTAGAGTGACAGACTAAATTCTTGTGATTTGGTTTATAGAAAGGGAAAGTGTCACTAGTAGGGCCGACAATAGCCACCCTTGGACATCTAGTAGAGTGAGCCTAGATTAACCCATTCTACTAACAATACATCCGGACTCGATCTATAAAGCTGCCTGATGTTCTTTGCACTGAATCAAAGGGTAAAGAATATGAATGCTTCTATTTGGCACAATACCATAAATTTATATTCTCCACGAATATTATCATTATCTTAGAAAATCTTGGATTAATTGAAAGGGAGAAAGTTGCTTTCTTATTGCTTATTTACATCAATTATTTTATTTACGCTTTATTATTGCATCTAGTAAATTAAAAATTATAAAAGAAATACTTTAAAATAAAAATATTTATAAATCTATAACTCTCTCCTCGTGGGATCGATACTGGGGCTTTGTTTCAAAGCCCTATATTACTTGAAACGATACGTATACTTACGTAGAACCCCTAGTGTGTAAAATATTTTCCATAAAATTATATTTATATACACTAGTCGCTATTATTATTTATAACATATATTTTTGAAAGCATTAATTAGTACGTTGATCTTCAGAGGACTTCGGATTCAAGTTTTTGGCGCCGTTGTCGGGGAAGAAGATTTTAGTACACATATATTTATATCGGGTCAAGTTTTTGGCGCCGTTGCCAGGGGAGAGCAGAGGCAAACTTTTAGATTTTTAAGTATTTTTATTTTATTCATTTTTCTTTATTAAAAAAAACAAAACAAAAAAATATAAAATCATATAAATATAATACTAATATTTATTTTAATTCTTGCTAATTGACTTTTTATGCGTAGTTACGGATGCTACGAGGATTATTACCTTTAGATTCCGAATTAGAAAGAAGCTATTAGAAGAATTAAAAAGGAAAACAAATTCAAAAATTTCAAGAAATGACTAATTTACATAACAATTTACAAAATCCAATTGAAATTAATGATCAAAATGTTTATAAACTATTAAGGGATTATCGCTAACCCTACGAGTTGATGAACTCCATAGTAGTATTCAAATACCCACTTGTAGATGCTTAATTCTTTTGAGCTTAAACGCGTCTATTATTCAAATGGTTCAAAAAAATCAATTTGGTGGAACACGAATGAGGATCCAAATTTACACCTTGCTAGTTTTTTATAACTTTGTGCTACCTTTAAATATAACAATGTTTCTGATGATGCTATTAGGCTTAGACTCTTTCATTTTTCTTTAAGAGATAAAGCAAATATGTGGCTGAACTTATTAGCAACAGGTTCTATTAAAACATGGGTTGAAATGCCACAAAAATTTCTTGCTAAATATTTTCCTCCTAAAACTGCTAAATTAAGAAATGATATTACTTCATTTAGTTAATTTGACGGGGAGACAATTTATGAAACTTGGGAAAGATTTAAAGAACAATTAAGAAAATGTCATCATCATGTTTTACCTGATTGGTTAACTATTCAAACATTTTATAATGGATTAATTGGATCTTTAAAATCAATTATTGATGCTTTCTTCTTGGAGGTTCTTTAATGTCTAAATCATTTCAAGAAGCTTACACTTTAATTGAAGAAATGGCTAACAATAATTTTCAATTGTCTTCTGAAAGGATTAATCCTAAAAGAATTGCAAGTATTCATGATAATGAAGCCTTTTCTATTTTAGCTTCACGAGTAGCGACGATATGCAAGAAATTAGATAGTTTCTGCTATAATATATGACATAATAACTCCGCTAATATTGAAGATTCTCAAACTATTGAAACTTTACAAGCTATTGCTAGTAAAAATAATCCTTATTCAAATTATTATAATCCTAGATGGAAAAATCATCCTAATTTTAATTGGAATAATTCACAACAATGGGGTAATAATCAATCTCATCCCACTGGAAATTGGAATAATCAAGTTAATTCAAACTATAAACCACCTGGATTTAATAATCAACGAGAAAAAGTTATCTATAGAAGAATTAATTTTACAACTAAGTAATAAATTACAAAATCAAAACACCATTATTCGTAATATTGAGAATCAAATGGGACAAATCGCTAATTTAATTAATTATAGACCCCAGGGAACACTTCCTAGTAATGTTGAAATCAATCCAAAAGAAACTGGAAAAGAACATGAACATGTTAAAGGCATGTACAACTCGAAGTGGAAAGGAATTAAAAGAAAGAATGCAGAATGAAATTGAAAAGGAGATTGAGGTTGAAGAGATTGAAAAATCTAAAGAAACTCCTTCTCTTAATAAAGATCAAACTGAAATTTCTATTAATATGGAAGTTGAAAAGCCACCACCACCTTTTCCTCAAAGACTTAAACAGCAGAAGCTTGATCATCAATTTTCTAAGTTCTTTGAAAATTTTAAGAAACTTACTATAAACATACCTTTTCTTGAAGCTTTGGAACGGATGTCAACTTATGCAAAATTTATGAAAGATATTTTAAGTAAGAAATGAAGATTTGAAGCTTTTGAAACTCGTTGCATTAAGTGAAGAATGTAGTGCGATAATTCAAAAGAAATTACCTCAAAAACTTAAAGATCCTGGAAGTTTTACTATACCTTGTGCTATTGGAGAAAATTTTTGTGGAAAAGCTTTATACGATTTAGGAGCAAGTATTAATCTCATGCCATTTTCTATTTTTCGAAGGTTGAATTTAGGAGAGATTACTTCCACCACTGTAACCCTTCGATTAGTGATAGATCTATCACTTATCCTAAAGGAGTTATAGAGGATGTTCTTGTTAAAGTAGATAAATTTATCTTCCCTGTAGATTTCATTGTACTTGATATGGAAGAAGATAAAGAAATTCCTATTATTTTAGGAGACCTTTTCTAGCGACCGGACGAGCTATGATTGATGTGCAAAAAGGAGAATTAACCATGAGAGTTAATGATCAAGAGATTAAATTTAATGTTCTTAAATCAATGAAGTACCACGACAAAGAAAAATGTTATCGAATGGATATAATTGACTATTTAATTGAGAAACATTATCAAGAAAAATGTAAAGTCATTTCTGAAGAAAAACTTGAATTATTAACCGATGAAGATGAAGAACTAAAAGAAGAATAAACTCATTATATTAAAGATAATTAGGAAACTTTGGACATAACTCAAAATGATATACTTTTACCCTCAATTAAAAAAGCCCCTGAACTAGAATTAAAATTGTTACCTTCACTTTTAAAGTATGCATTTTTGGGAAATTCATTAACTTTACCTGTTATTATTTCTTTTGAGCTAAGTAAAGATCAAGAAGAAAAATTGATAGGAGTGTTAAAGAATTATAAGAAAGCATTTGGTTGGACAATTAGCGACATAAAAGGAATAAGCCCATCCATTTGTATGCATAGAATTTTAATGGAAGAAAATTTTAAATCTACTATTGAACCACAAAGAAGATTAAATCCTATCATGAAAGAGGTTGTTAAACAAGAAATTGTTAAATGATTAGATGCTTGGTATTATTTATCCTATTTCGGATAAGCTGATGGGTAAGTCCTATTCATTGTGTTCCGAAGAAAGGAGTAACTGTCATTGTCAATGATAAAAATGAACTAATTCCTACGAGACAAGTTACTGGATGGTGAATTTGCATTGATTATAGGAAATTAAATGACGCCACTAGAAATGATCATTTTCCTTTACCTTTCTTGGATCAAATGCTTGATAAATTAGCTGGACACTCATATTTCTGTTTTCTGGATGGATATTCTAGATATCATTAATTACCTGTCACTCCTGAGACCAAGAGAAAACAACATTTACAAGTCCTTATGGAACATTTGCCTTTAGAAGAATGCCTTTTGGTTTATGTAATGCACCTGCAACTTTTTAAAGATGTATGATGTCAATATTTTGTGATTTGATTGATAAAGAAATTGAAATATTCATAGGCGATTTTTCAGTTTTTAGAACTTCTTTTGAATCTTGTTTAGAAAATATTTCCAAAATTCTGAAAAGATGTGAAGAAACAAACTCAGCTCTTAACTGGGAAAAATGTCAATTCATGGTCACAGAAGGCATTGTACTTGGTCGCGAAGTTTCACAAAAAGGGATGGAAGTAGATCGAGTAAAAGTGAAAATTATTGCTTGAATTACTGACCACCTACTATCATTCGAGTGAGAAGTTTTCTAGGTACATGCTTGGATTTTATAGAAGATATATAAAAGATTTTTCTAAAATTGCTAAACCTCTTTGTCATTTATTGGAAAAAGATGCTAAATTTGAATTTAACAAAGACTGTGTTAATGTTTTTAATATTTTTTAAAAAAATAATAACTGCACATATCATTGTTGCACCTAATTGGAATAAATCTTTTGAATTAATGTGCGATGCAAGTGATTTTGCAATTGGAGTACGTATTGGGACAAAAATATGAGAAAATTTTCAAAGTTATATATTATGCCGAGTAAAACTCTTACTTGAAACTCAAAGAAAGTACACTACTTACTCGAAAGAGCTTCTAGCTATAGTATATGCCTTTGATAAATTTAGATCTTATCATCTTGGTACTAAATGCATAGTTCATACTGATCATTCCGCTATTAAATATCTAATGTCAAAAAAGGATGCTAAACCTAGATTAATAAGATGGGTTTTACTTCTACAAGAATTTGATTTTCAAATAGTGGATAGAAAAGGAATGGACAACCAAATTGCTGATCATTTATCTAGAATAAAGAATGATGTTATTACTGAAGAAAATATAAACGAGAAATTTTCTGATGAACATTTATATGTTATTCAAGGATACCAAACACATTGGTATGCGGATATAGTTAACTATTTAGTTAGCAATATTCTACCTTATGGATTGGATGAAAAATTTATTAAGAAATTTAAAAATGATGCTAAATATTATATTTGGGAAGATCCTCATTTATTTAAATTAGGAAGATATTCTATAATTCGAAGATGCATACCTTATGAAGAAACTTTTGCTATTATTCAAAAATGTCATGATTCCAATTGTGGAGGACACTTTGGAATAGATAAAACTGCATTTAAATTTTTAAATTCAGTATTTTATTGGCCTACTTTATTCAGAGATGTGAGACATTATGTTCAAACATGTGATCGATGTCAAAGAATGAGAAATATATCCAAGAAAGATGAAATGCCTTTAAACTATATATTGGAAGTTGAAATTTTTGATATATGGGGTTTAGACTTTATAGGATCATTTGTACCATCATCTGGAAAAATTTATATTTTATTAGCAGTTGATTATATTTCAAAGTGGATTGAAGCTCGTAGCTTTACTCTAATCGTGACTCCAAAAGTGTATCTAAATTCTTAAAGAAGATAATTTTTTCAAGATTTAGAATGCCTAAGGTAATTATCACAGATAGTGGAAGTCATTTTAGAAATATAAGAATTCAATCATTACAGCAAAATTTTGGAATCAAACATAAAATTTCAACTGCATATCACCCACAAACAAGTGGAATGGCTGAAGTATCAAACAGAGAAATTAAAAGAATTTTAGAGAAGACTGGTAATCCTAAAAGAACTTGGGTTGATAGACTTGATTCTGTATTATGGGCTTATAGAACAACTTATAAGACACCAATCAGAATGTCACCTTACCGGTTAGTTTTTTGAAAACACTGTCACTTACTTGTTGAACTTGAACATAAAGCTTATTGGGCAATAAAGGAGTTTAATTCTGATTTGAATACTACAGGAGAAAAATAATTATTGCAATTAAATGAGATGGATGAAATAAGAAATGAATCATATGATAATACAAAAAATTTATAAAGAGAAAATGAAGGTATTACATGATAAAAAGATTTCAGGAAAAATATTTGAGCCTGGATGAGAAGTATTACTATTTAATACTCATTTAAGACTTTTCCCTGGAAAATTGAGATCAAAATGGATAGATTATATATAATTGAAAAAGTATACCAATATGGAGTCATTGATATTAAAGACCCCAAAACGAGGAAAAATTTTTAAAGTTAATGGATTAAGATTAAAGCCTTATTTGGGAGATATTAAAAAGATTTATAAAGAGTCTTATGAATTAAGTCAACCTGATTAAAGAATTACTTAGGTCTGGCTGATGACGTTAAACCAAGCGCTTTATGGGAGGCAACCCATAGATTTTAATTTTTAGTGTGTTTTTACATTTTTGATGTATGGTTATGCCTCGGTCTTGATTAATTTTATATAACTTCAGAAAATTAAAAATTATCTTGAAGTATATAAAGTTTTGACTTTGGATCACTCCATTTCATATGTGAGTAAAAAAGAGATCAAGTTAACCTTCATTGAAATTATGTATAATTGTGTTATTGAGATTGTTCTGATCTTACCATTATAATTTACCTATTTTTGGAGAACGAAAGCTTGAAATTTGACGTTAGGCGAAACAGAGTCGAACATGGTTCCGGCGCCTAGGCACCAGAATTCGGCGCCTAAGCGCCAGAATAAGCTGTGTATCGATGGGTCCGGCGCCTAGGCGCCGAGTTGGCGCCTAAGCGCCACGATTCTTGGGTCGTGTAAAAGCTGAAAACTTTCGGTTTTTCACACGATTTTCATCTTTAAATTAACCCATCTTCGTCCCCAATCCCTATGCAATCATAATTTCGACCTATACACTCCATTCTTGAGAGATTAGAGAGGATTTTTAAAGAAATGGAGAGGAGAAATCTTGGAGAAGAGACTAGAGACAAAGGTCCAAAAGATCCTCAACCCTACTTCAATGGTTTCATCGTTGTAAGTTTGGAGAAAATTTCTAGTCGTCTTGATAAATTTGAAGTGGATTTCAAAAATAATGGAGATCGCCTTCATGAGATGTATCATCAGATTGAACATCTGGAATGACAAGCGAAACTCCAATTTGATCATCTAGCGGCTTATCAAGATGCTCAAGTGGAGATGTATGCGAAGAACAAGTGGATCGAGGAGAAAACGACTACGGATTTTCCAAGAGCATTAGTGTTCTTCCCAAGTGGGCTGAATAGTTTTCCTTGTGAAGATAATGGAAATTAGATAGTGATTTGGTGAGATCGTGATTTGTCTAGTGAGTCGTTGTATCGATTTAGTGAATCGATTGTGTTTGTTTGTGTATTTGCTTTCATGTTCAATATGTGTTGTACTTGTTTTAAAATTGTGTTGTTTGATTGTGTGTTAGGACTTGAATCATTATATTATACTTATCTGAAGTGTACTGAGCCAATATTGAATATTATAAATGGAAATTAGAGAAGTTTGATTTAAACCTTGTGTTTGATTGGTGGATTTAATATTTAATTTTTAAAATTTTTGGAAAATGTTTTGAAAGTTAGAAACTGAAGCCCTATTCAAATATGAGTCATTGGAAGTTGAATTTATGAATTTTGGTGGAAAATAAAATTTTTAGAGTGATTTTTGTGAAAGGCGAGTACGGCGCCTAGGCGCCGGAGTCGGCGCCTAAGCGCCGGTTCGGCTCGCTTACCGAAAAACACCATATAAACCTCATTAGCCATGGATGACGCATAAGCTTCATCTTCTTCCCCATTTTTGCGAAAATACGCCTCTTAGATCCATTTTGAGGTCAAAATATCAAGTATTTGGGCGCGAAATCACTTGATTTCTTCGTCTCAAGGTCAGATCTACACTCTAATCCATTTATTTTCGATTTTCACCATAGTTTTTCCTATGTTTTGCTAAAAACCAAAATTTTGAGAAAAATTTTGATTTTTAGATATTCTATTTGGATTTTTAAACTTATTTTAAGTTTCATAAACTTAAAAAGAGTTTAAATATTTGATTCCTAAATTTGTTCTTATTTTCTTTCACGTTTAGATGACACCAAAATCTAAGCGAGGGAAGGGACGAGAAAATTTTGACAATAGCAAGTTCGCGACTGCGACAGCGCATTTTTGATATCACGAATTTGCGACGTCGAGAAAGTTTATCTCGGAGCGAAGTTTTTACAATCATGGTGAAATGATTGAAAACACAATCGTTGCGCACAACTGGCAACGATTCTGTTATTTCACTGTTGTTGCTGTTATTCCAGTCGTTCGTGAAATTTATGCTAACTTTTTAGATGCGAAAGACTATGAAGTCTTCGTCAGAGGTATTGGAATAGGATTTTCTCCAGATAGGATCAATGTGTTTTATGGACTGCCACCTACCATCGAGTGTCACTATTCTGAATTATCTCCATCTGAGGGAGATCTTGAGATGATTATTGCTTATTTGACTGACGGCACTGGAGCCTGGAAGATCCTAAATGAAAAACGGGTAAATTTCAAATCTTCCAAATTAAATGGTGTTTCAAAGGCTTGGCATTATTTTATTTCTGCTAGACTTCTACCTTCCAACCACACGAGTGAAGTCACCGGAGATCGAGCTATCTTAAACTATTGCATTCGGGAGAGAGCTGATAGATGCGGTAGTATTATTTATGATTACGTGAGTCTCTTCGCTAGATCCAGCACTTACGTGGGATCGGGATTCCCATCTTTGATCTATTCTTTATGTGTTAGTAATGGAGTCACTTCGATATTTACGAGGTGAAGGCTGAAGTCTACCAAGCCAATTGGGCAGGGGAGTGTTAGTATCTATGATCATCTTCGAGGGAAGAGATCGACCGCTCCTTCTACTTCTGCACACACTTCAGGTAGACCTTCTACTTCCATACCTTCTACTTCTACTGCTAAGCCACCATCTAGTTTTTGGGAATCGATGCATGATCCGTTTTTAGAGCAGCAGCATGAGTTATTTCAAACTCACTGCAGAGTTGATTCTATTGATAAGAAAATTGATCATTTATCCGAGTATACCCGGAGGAAGAGTAGTTACGATGCTTGAGTATGATGAAGCTCTCGTTAGATTCCGAAGAGAGAGCATGATGTTCAGTTTCCTACCTTTCCTAGTTTCTCACCATATGTTGATCCTAAGGATGTTGAGTTCTCTTTTGGTGATGATGACGATGCTGAGGCTACAGATAGTGATTAGTGGCCTGATTTACCTCTGAATTGTGCTAAGTCTGTTGTTAGTTTAGTTTGTTTGCTAGTATTGATTGTTGTTTTTTGTTTGCTAGTTTAGATTTGTTTATTTACTTTGTGTGGATTATTGGATGTTAAGACTGTTGTTAGAGTATTTTTAATGTATTGTGTTTAAGATTGAAATTTGGATAAATTTATGTTTATGCATGTTTCAGCTTACTTTTTAGTAGTTAGTAATGTTGTTCTATTTTTTTTAAGTAGTATAGTCATTTAATTTAATTATTAATGAGCCTGCTTACTTTATACCTGCTTCATTATTTCAGAATTATTCATAAAAGCATGTGTAGAAGTAAATTTTTCTTTCTAGAATGTTTTTTTTACATACTTATAAAAATTCCTTTTTAAAATTATGTTTCTCTTTCTCTCATACTTTAAAAAAAAAAATTTTATGATAGACCAAAACTTAAGTTTGGGGGAAAGGGAAAATACATTCAAATTTAAATTTTATTTGTCCTTAAAGAACTAATATTTTCTTAAAATAAAAATTTTTAACATAACATGAGGAATGAAGAATCTATTTAAGATCACTTAAATTTTTGAAATTATAAATAATTTAGTAGACTTAACCAAAAATTTTAATAACTTTGATTGATTTTAAGAATAGAATTATTCAACTTAAAGAAGAATAAGATTAAGAAATTTTTCTATTCATAGTAGAGATAATTGAATTTTAGAAGTATTAAGAAATCAAAAATTATAACTCGAAAAAGAATAGATTGAAATTCTTTTTGAAATCTATTTATGTTATAATAATTAAGTGAAAATGTATAAGTTTGAAAATATAAGCTAAGGATGGTGAAGTTCAAAACCATTAACAGGCTACCCAGATATAGTAATCCTCTCTTCAAGAAAAAAAAAGAAAAAAAAAGAAGAAAAAGAGAAGAGAAGCTTGAGAAAATGCCTAATCAAAAATTGGCTTCACTTGAATTAACTTATAAAAAGAAAATTGATTACATTTATTACTTAATTTTTATGCATGTATTTTTATTAGAAAAGAATCATGGAGATCTTTTTCCTGTGAATAATTTATGTGATCTTAATATAATAAACTACAATTATTTTCGAAGTGAATGAAAAATTTTTGAAGTCTTATGATTTGGTAGTTAGAATATTCTTTAAATTCTTAAAATTAAACTTAGTTAGTGAAATTTGGTTAATGATTTACTAAAGCCTTTATAAAATCAAAAATTATAAGGAGTCTTAAATATTTACCTTTTTATTCTAATGTTATACATTTTATATAGTAAAAAGAGTTACTTGAGGACAAGTAACGTTTAAGTTTGGGGGATTTTGATCCAAAAAAAACCTATTTTTATGCCTTGATTTTTATTAAATTTTAAGGATATTATGCTTTAATGAAAGGTATTTTTGTGTTTTTGGATGTAGGTGAAACAAAAATATTCAAAAGGAGAAAAATATGAAAATGGAGCAAAAAGGAGCAAAAATAGAGTCAAAATGCAAAATTTTTGAAATTATTAGTCCGGCGCTCAGGCGCCGAGTCCGGCGCTAGGCGCCGAGTCGGCGCCTGGCGCCGAGTCCGGCGCCTAAGCGCCAGCTCGATACAGAAAACTGTTAAGTTTTTGACTACTTTTGGGCGGTTATTTTGATGGTGTGAGCGGTTATTGGACCTTCTAGAAGACTGACAGTTGTTCCTGGTTTATAGGACATGTGATACAATGTGATTGGACGCTTCAAAATGGTTTTAATCGTGAAGAGGTGCGAAGAACTGGACGTGGTGTCCGGCTCCTAGGTGCCAGATTCTAGCGCCTACGCGCCAGACACACCTTCTAGAAGATTCATTGAATGTGGACACATTTTGAAGAGGTGCCTTGAGGCAACCCTTGAAGCCTACAAATAGGAGGGTATTCCTTCAGAGAAAAATGTCCCATCTACCCCTCCCTATCTAGAGAGAGAATTAGAGAGATCATATTAGGGCCACCATTTTACTTTCCTTCATAAATTAGTGAGTTTATTTTAGAGTTTATATTCAGAGTTTGAAAGAGTTGGTGCATCTGTAGTTCATTACGCTGTGGAGTCGGTTGGAATCGAATTTCGATAGGAGAAACATCTAAGATAAGTATTTTTATTTTGATTCAAAGTTTATTTATTATGTTTTGTTATTTAATTTCAATGTGTTCTGAGTAGTTACTTTACTTTCTCCTTTCAATTATGAAAAGATGAATAAGATAATACAAAATTCGTTGGAGAATTAAAAATCATATATTTTCAAAACGTTGTGATGATATTAATATTGGTTCTTAATTTACTATTTAAATTGGCCATTTAAATTGTTAAAACCTGTTGAAGAGTTTTGAGACCTAGAAGGAGATGAATTCTTAACATGTAGATATCCCATGAATCCTTTGGTAGTTGAAGGCCTTGTGCGGGTTATTCAAGGTGAAGTGCAAATAAATAGGAAGATATTATATAATGGGCGTAGAATTGATAAGTTTTTAGAGTAACAGACTAAATTCTTGTGATTTGGTTTATTGAAAAGGAAAGGGTCACTAGTAGGGCCGACCATAGCCACCCTTGGACATCTAGTAGTGTGAGCATAGATTAACCCATTCTACTAACAATACATCTGAACCCGATCTATAAAGTTGCTGATGTTCTTTGCACTCGGATCGAAGGGTAAAGAATATGAATGCTTCTATTTGCACAATACCATAAATTTATATTCTCCACGAATATTATCATTATCTTAGAAAATCTTGGATTAATTGAAAGGGAGAAAGTTACTTTCTTATTGCTTATTTACATCAATTATTTTATCCTGCTTTATTATTGCATCTAGTAAATTAAAAATTATAAAATAAATACTTTAAAATAAAAATATTTATAAATCTATAACTCTCTCCTCGTGAGATCGATACTGGGGTCTTTGTTTCAAAGTCATATATTACTTGAAACGATACGTATACTTGCGTAGAACCCCTAGTGTGTAAAATATTTTCCATAAAATTATATTTATATACACTAGTCGTTATTATTATTTATAACATATATTTTTGAAAGCATTAATTAGTATGTTGATCTTCAGAGGACTTCGGGTCAATTTTTTGGCGTCGTTGCCGGGGAAGAAGATTTTAGTACGCATATATTTATATCGGGTCAAATTTCTCTTGACCCAGAACATGTACAAAAACTTGATTCTCTGATTGTTGGTTGCTTTCATGGGATTTTGTTCACGGATATGTTTCCAAGGCATTTTCGATTTGATCTTGTTTCATACATACACGCTTGGACTATCACGCGAAGGTTGCATTATGAAAAAGTTCTTCACATTCTTTTTGAATTGTTTGTCTATTTTTGTCATATTTTCTTTCTCTTCGGTTCTTCTCAAAAGAGAGACTTATCTGGAAAGAGAATTATACGACAATGATAAGACAAGATAGAAACTCTAAATGTTCAACTAAAAAGAATGAAAACACAAAGTAGGTATAGGCAAAATGCTGGCGTATGTTTTGACGGGTTGTCGTCCCCATCCCCGTCCTAAGGATCTAATGATTCTAAAAGGTGCCATTGTTGATCTCATTTTTGGTGAGGTCTTTTCTTTCCTCTTAGTGGTTAGGATCTAGCCATAGGACTTTTCCTTGACTATCCTAGAGGACTAGAATTGAGACCCACCCTTTAGCAATTCAGCCACCTCTTGACTCCTCTTGGGAACCTACTTGGATGGTTGTAAACCTCTAAATCACCTTGGAAGGTTAAAACCACCATATGGGCAACCAATAGTGAATTCCTATAGGATGTCCAAGCCTTAGGACTACCCTGGGTGACCTTGGGTGACTTGAGCTTCTCTTGCACACGCACACACCCCTAAGCCAATTAACCTAAACCTTGAAGCCTTGCCTTTCTACCCTTATGAAACTCACATGGTTGAACCTAAGCCACTAATATTTGATTAAGATGGCTAAGGTCAATATGTGAAGGATCATAAAGTGGTTACCATTTGGCTAGACTTGGTCCCAAAGTGGTTGGACTTAGCTAAGTCCATGGCTTATGCTTCCAAACCCTAATTCCATTCCAAATAAATTTTTATTCAATCTTGAATCCACTAAAACGGTCTCATTCTTCCTTATTTGAAATCTCATTCAATTGCCAAAATTTCCGGTTTTGACATTGGGTCCCCTAAGCTTACCCAAAACTACCAAAATGGCCCCCACAACCACCAAAATTATCCAAAAATTCCCAAAAATTACCCAAAATTCCTAAAATTTCTAAGAATCATTTCAAAACAATCCCTACCTTTTAAATCCACCAAAATACCCCAATACTCTCCAAATAACTTCCAAATACCCTAAATACCTCTTTTGGCCTGAAATTTCAAAAATTTAAAAAAATTACTAAAAAAATTCCCAAAAATCCCAAATATTCCCAATTTCATTTTGTTCAACTATGCCATAAGCTAGTTTTGCCAATTTAATCCACTTTTATCAAAATCCCCAATGTGACCCATCTTTAACCCATCTTTAACCCATGTAGACCCAATGTCAAACCAAGTCAACTCAATTGACCCCAATTTTGCTCAAACTCAATTCTAAACTTTAATTCAACATTTCCAATACCAATTTAAACCAAAACCAAGCCCAATTTGACTCACACTTGAATTCAATTTCAACTTGAAACCAAAACCCCAATCTTAGCCTATGACCCAAACCTACCCAAATCCAACCCAATTCAACTCAATTTTCCCCAATTTCAATTCCAAATTCTTCCTAATACATCCATACACCAAACTAAACATCAATTGGCTCTCAATTTAAACCCTAACCAAACTCAAAATCCATTTGAAATCAAAACCCCCAAATTTGCCCTAAAGTTGTCACCTACCCCTAAATCTCCAAATTGAATCCCCTAAGCCCAAAATTTCCACACAATTTCTATCCTAAACCCTTCCTAACAATCATTTGAAACATTTTGAACCATCAATTGGCCTTGAACCAAACTCTAGCCAAACCTAAACCCAACCTAACCCATGGTGACCAAAATTGACTAAGACCCCAAAATTCTCCAAATTGAAACCCCAAATGAACTCAAATCCACTTCATGTCTTCATGAAAAATCTTCCTTACAATAATCTACACAATGTTGACCAATCAATTTGATCCAATTCAAACCCAAACTCAAGTTAGCCCAACTCAAATCCTTGTGAACCCATGTGTACACATGAACCAAATTGAACCAAACCAAACCAAAATTGACCAAACCAACTTCTTGGCTGCTGACCCTAGGCCTTCTA
Organism: Papilionanthe hookeriana x Papilionanthe teres; assembly: GCA_022702705.1. Taxonomy (NCBI): domain Eukaryota; kingdom Viridiplantae; phylum Streptophyta; class Magnoliopsida; order Asparagales; family Orchidaceae; genus Papilionanthe; species Papilionanthe hookeriana x Papilionanthe teres. The sequence goes on along the minus strand of CM040423.1, from coordinate 63,846,359 downwards.
GGGTGGGTTTGACTTGACCCGACCCATGCCCCATGAGCCATGGACCAATGGTCCACCACTTTGGACCAATGGGCTAAGCCACATGGCTAAGGCCATGTCCCATCCTTAATCTCCCTTTAAGCAACCATCTCTGCCAAATTAATTGAGCTAAACTCCTCCTCCACTCCTCCTCAGCCTGCTCAGCTGCCTGACCGTCCTTGCCAGCCACCCCAGCCGCCGAACGATCACGCCCGAGCACCCCTTTGTCCTCGAAAATTCAAAATTGAACCCAGGCGGTGGCCGATCCTTTCACCGACCACCACCGCCGCACTGCCCTCACCCTAAGCGGCCTAAATCACTCATTGCCTAGCCCTGAGCTCCCCTCTCTGGCAAAGGCTATAAAATCCCCACCTTTCGGCCTCGCCAAAGGTGCTGAAATTTCTTCCACCAAACTTCCCCAAATTGCTCCCATACCTTCTGCCAGCCTAGAGAAGAAGAGCCCTACTGTCCTCCCCGCTCTAATTCCCATCGATTGAGCTCGATTTTGGAGCTCGATTCTCGAGCCGAACAGGGACAATCCTCGAATCTCAACGAAGTCAAATTAACTCCTCTCACACCTTCACCGGAGGTAGAGAAGGAGTTTCCCAGTGAAAGCCCCTCCCGGACCACCCGATCTCTCCAGCCATCAAAGTCCGAAATCGGCCCCGGTCGAAGTCATACTGAGCAATTCCCGGAGCCGGAGACATCATCCGAAGCTTCCTTGGGCTCGATCGAAGGTGCCACGACTCTCTGATTGAAGCTTCACTTCTCAGAGCTAAGGTATTGACCTCTCCTCCCTCCCGAGCTTCCAGCAAATCTCCATTTTGTTTAGCTTGATTTCATAGCATGTTAGTCATATGGATGTGTTTGTCTTGTCGAGACGAATCCATCGAGCATAAGAACATAAAATTTGGTGGAGAAATGAGAGAGATCTTAGGGTTTTAGTGTGGACGGCTCTCGGGACACACCAGACGGAGACAATGACCAGCAGCCGTCGGATCGCACGTGTATCAGATGGATGGCCCATATCGAGCTGAACGAGGAGATGGAATGAGACCGCGGGCCGCGTGGCATCCCAGTCAGATGGAGGCGTCAAATGGCGGAGCGACTCGTGTAGCTTCGGAGCTGTCGAGGATGATGATGCGCTGCGTGGATAAATAGAAAAATAGGGTATTTTTGATTTATTTAAATACTAGAAACTTCAAAAATTCATATCTTTGCATAAAAAATCATAAAAATAAAAGAAAAATACCCACTTGCTCAGTGAACATAGGAGAATAATGTGGAAAAAGAATTGATCTGTTTTGTTAAGTATTTTATTTTTAATAATTTAATACTGTTTTGAATATTTTAATTCTCCACTCATGCATACAATTCACCATGGCATGAGACCATAGGGCTTTTGTAGCCTCTGTTCTTGGGAACATTACCTGAATTTTCCAAGGCTAGAGGCCATCTCTGTGGCAATATATTAATTTTCTAAATTTATATGTCTGTTTTGCCATTTTAATTCCAGTAATTAGCATGTTGCTTAGAAATTTCTAGGAAAATTAGGGGAAGTATCTTAGGACCAGAGGACCCTAGGAAAATTATGGTTTGGCTTAATTCCCTTAAAATACTTCTAATTGGCCCAAACACCCAAAATTGAATTTTAATTAATTAGGATTAACCACACATCAAAACCACTTGAAAACAATTCTCCACTGATCTTTAGGGTCAGAGGAGTCTCACATAAAAATTTGGGATTAATTGGAAATGGTTTAACCCATTAAATGAATTAATTAAATCACGTGGCTATTTTTAAACTTTAAAAATTCATAAAACCCAAAATACATTTCAAAAATTCACTGAATTGGTTTTGGGACCTCTCTGATACCAGAGGAGTCTAAGAAAATTAAAATTGGATTTTTCTAAAAAACTTCATTTTTTACCTTTTTTTTAATATTTTAATAATTAAAAAATAATAAAAATCACAAAAATATTAAAATTCACAAAAATGTCATATTTTGCTCCCTAATCATTTAGGAACAAACTAAATATTTTTCCCAAGTCTCTAGGTTGAGATATTGAATTTTAAAGGCTTAATGTAATTTTTAATATTAAAAAATGAATTTTCAAACTTTCTCATTAAAATAATTCTAATAAATCAAAGAAAAATCAGAAAAATATAAAATTTGTTTCTTTGGACTCCTTGAGGTCAGAGAGATTTAATAAAAATATAAAATCCATTTTTCAACTTTAATTTTATTTTAAAATTAATTAATACCTTAAAACTTGAAATAATTATAATAAATAAAATATAATTCAAAAAATCACCAAAATTAGTCCAAGTGGTCCTCTGGTAGGTAGAAACATCCCATATTTTTCCTAAGAACAGAAAACTTACCTGGGTCATGTTGTTGAATTTTCATTGAAAATCCATATTTTCCACAAAAATAATTACATAAATTAAGTTAAAAATAGAAAAATCACGTTTTCTCCTCTAATGTTTTAATTGACATGTGAGTGAAGTGACACAAAAATTTCAAATTGATTTGAGCTCAATTTAGTGAATTATGAAGTGAATAGGCTTAAGAGGGCATAAAGGTAATTAAGAATTTTAACCTTAATTAATATTTTAGGCCTAATAAAGGGGGAGGGTAAAATATTTGATTTTAATCCTCACTTGGATGATTGAAACTTAGGGAATAAAAGGGTAGAAACCCATTAATCACCTTAAAAAAATATCAAGATGGAACCTTATTAAACCATTTAAATTTTGGAAGATTAATTAAAATTTTGGATTATTAAAATTAGGGATATAACTTAAGAAGATATTAATTCTTTGACCTAAAATCCCTGATTGAAGCAATACAATAACATTCAATTGTTAATAATTATAATTGAAATTATTAATTAAATAATAAATAATCCATAATTAATTAAAGTTTAAAACATTAAACAATTTAAATAATCAATTAAAATTTAAAACTTTAAAATAATTTAGTAATTAATTAAAATTTAAAAAATTAAATCATTTAATAATCTAATTAAAAGAAACTTAAAATATTTGAAACTAACCTTGAATCATTCTAATAACAAATCTAAAACAAATTCAAAACATTAAATGATCTCAAAACAACCTCTAATTGAAATGTGAAAATTAAATTAATAATTAAAATTAACTTAAATTAATGTGATTGATTCAAAAATTAAAATCATCAAAACTTAATGAAATTAAACAACTCAAATATCTCTTTCAATCTAAGTAACTTAAGACACTTAGAAGAAACTAAGTTAGAATTTTAACATTTAAATCATCTTAAGTTAACAATTCAATTTTAATTAAGGGTGATTAAGTTCCTTAACAAACCAATTTGCCCCTTAAAGACTTTCATTATTATAACTCCTAAATGAAATATCAAATGAAATGTCACTTCACTTATAGGATAATCAAATATCCTGATTCACTGAGCAAGAGTAACTCGGGTGATTGATTCGTCACAACAATGAAATTAATTGAACTTAAAGTAATCCCTAAATTGTTTAAGAAGATGTTCAGAATTCAATTCCGAGCACTTCTCTAACTTGATGGGATGTTTTCAAAGAACAGTGAAACTTCATTATTCTTTGATGAAGAAAATCATCCTTAACAAAACACAAAAGAACTTAGACGTCATAAGGATTAACTAGCAATAGGATTAGGATCTTGGTAGACAACCAGAACCTTCCCTTAGCTTTACCTAGGTATTGGTTGCAAATATTTAAATGCCCTAACAAATGTTCGAGTGCAGCTTGGAATGACGAGAAGACCTCTACAGGTACACTTTTGTGTTATTGTAATTTACTTACATGTCTTGCGCTTTACTTTTCTTGCATGTTAAAAAAAATTGTCACCTCGCATGAAAGCCGAAACCCAAAACTAAATTAAAAGTCACAACAAGATAAAATTCATCGCCACGACATTTCGAAAAGATAAAACAACTCAAAATTTAATCGCAAACGAACAACAAAACTACAACTACAACTAAATTAAAATGTCTCGTTAGATGATCGGGAATACCTCGGATGATGTAACCCGCGTGTTGCTTAACAAGATTTCCCACGGTCTAAATGAAAGTGTGGAACTCATTCAGTTGAGTTTAGCAAATTCATTTAGACTAAGTGAATCCGATGAAAATAACAGTGTCGGGATGACGGAACCGTGGGATCTTAATCGGTTCTGTTTAATCAACTTTAAGATTCGTTTTAATTAAAACATAAAGACATTTGAACCTTAAGAATTCTAAACTAAAACACTTCTCTCATCTCTTGATTGCACTTTCTAAAACTAAACCTTCTGCAACAACAAGGAGCTTGGAGCACGGTGGGCAGCACGGCCATCGTCGTCAGCAAAACTGGAATCTACTTCAGAAAAATATTTCTTAGCATTTAATAACAAGGTCATAGGATTTCGAGGTAGTTTGCTTATTGCAACATAAATCCTCAACTTTTTGTTAGGCATTTGCATAATCATATTATGCAAATTAAGCCCTAACCGGTCTTAGGACTCCGAGGTAGTCGTTTGGTACGACCTAAACCCTCACATCTTCGAGGCTATTTGTGTGATTATATCATACAAGCATAAGTCCTAATTAATTAAAATTGGCAGGATTACAACATTAAATAAACTCTCAAATTGAAGCCAAACCATAGGATAGTTGGGAAGTCACCGAAGTCCACTTCGGATCCGTGACATCCCCTACTTCTCTTCCTTTTGACTCCTGAAATAAATTGTTCCAAATTTGATACATTCCCTATTGAAATTTCCAAAACTTCAATCCTTTGAAAACCTTAAACTTTGAAATTCTTGAGAACAAAATCACTGATCATTATCGAGAGTTTTCTTAAGTGATTTTCGTCATTTAAGATGTAATTAACTATAGGGGCTTGCCCTTATAGGGAACTTTAAGAACCCAGTAATATAAACCCTATTTAATTCCTTTGTATTAAGCAGGGGAACTTGTCGGCTTATAAAATTGGTTCGCAGACCAAACGGATGTCACAAATCTTCTAGTTTATTTAATCGAGCCCCATTATCAAGCAGTGTGTCTATTCCTCGGGATAGATACACGGTTTGTGATGTGGTGCTCGTTTATATGAACTTTTCGAAGTGTGAGATCAGTTTTACTTCATACTTCAAAATTTTCCAAACTTAAAACTATTTTCAAAATTAAAAAATGCTACTTTCTAAAAAAAAGATATATATAAATTTAAATTAAACACTCAACCTAAAAATATGCCGACAGCCACTAGATGCAGATTTTTTAAAACTTACATTTTCAAAGATTGACCTTATATACGGTGCAAGCATATAATATAATAGTTTTTAAAATAGATATATATTTTTTAAATATGATGCATACAAGTATTAGAAATATAAATTTTTTTATACTTTAAAATAGATCATAATGAAAGAAACGTGTAAGTGACACCTATTAAACCTCTTGGAACCTTAACACATCATACGCATGCTACTCACGGTGTGATAGCTGGTTTTGCCCATCAAGACATCCTCGTGGGCAATACTCGCTAACGCATCGTGACCAGCAAGGGATCACTCAGCTAATGAGCCAAGTTCATTGTCAAGACAATCGAGAGTGCACATGCAGATGCAAGGTGATCGAGTACATCGTGACCGCTTTGTCGTGTTGACCTCATTTTTGGTGAGGTCTTTTCTTCTCTCCTTAGTACTTAGGATCTAGCCATAGGTTTTCCCTTTGACTATCCTAGAGGACTAGAAATGGAACCCACCATCACTTAGAAATTCAAACCACTTCTTGACTCCCTTCAAACCCCACATGTTTGATTGTAAACCCCTAAACCACTTGGAGGGTTAAGATCAAATATGGAGGTTTAAAGGATGAGTTTCTTACAGGACTCTATGGCCTTAGGACTACCTTGGATGGTCTGGTCTGGTGAGGGTTGACTTGCACACACTCTACACTCTTACACACATTCCAACCCTAAAATCATTCTTACCCAATTTAATTCCCTGACTCATGTAGGTAATTCATATGGATGGACCTTAACCCCTAAGCCCCTTGCTAAGAGGTTAGGAACAACATAGTGAATGTCTAAAATGAGTCCTCTCATGGCTCTTGTGAGCTTAACATGGCTTCATGGCTCAACCAAAATGATTTCATTTCACTCACACTTGAACAACCTTCATTTTTTCAAAATTTCAATTTTTGACCCCCGGGACCCTAAACCCACCAAGCCTACCAAATGCCTTCGAAATTGCCCAAAATTTGCAAAGTTGCCTAAATTTCCCAAAATTCCTCAAAATCAGTCCTAAATATTTCCCACCACTCAAATTAATCATCCTTGGTCCAATATACCAAAATTTTCAAAATACCCCCCCCGATAATCTCCAAATACCCAAAATACCCTTTTAACTCAAAAATTCCAAAAATTCAGAAAATTCTCAAAAAAATTTCAGAAAATCCCAAATATTCCCAATTTAATTTTGTTCAACTACACCATAAGCCAATTTTGTCAATTTAGCCCATTTTTACCAAAACCCCCAATTTGACCTATTTTTAACTCTAAGAGAGCCCAATGTCCAACCAAACCACTCCAATTGACCTCAATTTTGATCCAATTCAATCCTAAGCTTCAATTTAATATCCTCAATATCAATTTAGACCAAATCCAAGCCCAATTTGACCAACATGTGGATCCAATTTCAATTTGAAGCTTAAAGCCCAATTTTGGCCCATGACCTAAACTTAGCCCAAACCAACCCAACTCAACTCCAATTAACCCCAAATCTTTTCCTAAACCTTCCTAATATCCCCACAAACAAAACACTAACATGATTTGTCCCAAATTTGAAACCAAACATCACCCAAACCTAACCCAAATAAAAATCCCCGATTTGGCCTAAACCAATCATGAACCCAAATAGGCCCAAATCCCAAAATCAAAGCCCAAACAAAATTGAAAACTCTTTGTTATACTCCCATAAACATTTTTCAACATTAATTTTACATCAAACCCAACATTGGCCCAACCTTAACCCAAGTTAGCCCAATTTGATCCACTTTGGCCTTATTACCAAAAAGACCCAAATTAAACCCAATTCAACTCAAAATCAACCCAAACCTTTTCTAAAATTCTCATGACACATCCCTAAACTAAACACAACATTTATTTGGCACAATCTTTTACAAAACTTTCATCCACTAACTTGTTTTAAAACCTAAAAGCCTACCTATTTAAGACACTTTAAAAGCCCATCCAAAACAATTTCGAAGGCCCAAAACCTATTTCAAAACCCATATGACATCTTCATTGGTCATCCATTTGATAAAATCACCCCCTAAGTTTTATTTCATCATTTAAACAAACCAAATGTGGCCCCATGAAAATTTTCCATCAAAATGTCCAAAAATTCAAAACCCTTTTTTATGTAATTGACCATGCTTTGCCCCAAGCCACATGGAGCCATGGAGCCATGCATAAGCCATATGCAAGCCTTGGAAGCCACTTTCTACATCACCAAACCATTTATGGCTAGAGAGGGAACCCCTTTCCAAACTCCTTCTTAAGCCTTTTTAACCCCTTTTATGTCACCCTCTAACCCATGCTTAATCAAAATTCTTGGGATAGAGACTTCTCCACCTAAAGTCGAGCTGAGCCGAATGATTCATTTCGGCCCAAATCAAACTCTTGGAGGGTGAACCCAACCTATTTCCATGGCTTGACCAAATTAAGCTTAAAATGACCCTTCCACCTTACCACTTAAATCAAACTCCTTTACACATGTCGAGCCTCGATTGAACTCACCAACTTCCACCCGACCCCGCCGAGTCGGATTGTGACTTGACCACGGTTGGATCATCACACGGGCGCCGGAAAACACTAGGCCGAGAGCCTCATTTGAATTCAAAAATTCAAAACTCACCTGCTGAGCTGTCCCAAGCCCAATGGCGATTAAAGCTCTTCTTCTCCTCCCCTAGGCAGCAAATCCCAGCCTCCAAAACTCATTGAAACCAGCCATGGACATGGCTATTTAAACCCACCTCCCTCACGGCCAAAAGGGTTGATGCACTGGACCTTAACAAAACTCTGCCCAATCCACTCCAAACTTTTCACTCAACACAGAGAACTCAATCCCCACTTGTTTCCACCGCCCTAACCTCCATTAACGGAGCTCGATTTCTCGACTCGAAATCCACCCCAAAACCGGGACACTTCTCCGTAGTGAACCAAACTCCAAATTGAGCAACCCTACACCTTCACCGGACACTAGAGAAGAAGTTCCCCGACAAAAGCCCCCTCACCGAGCCAACCATTCTCCCTATCGACCAAGCTTTGAAATCGGCCCCGGTCACTTTAATACCCGGACAATTCCTCGAGCCGGAGACTTCATGCGGAGCTTCCTTGGGTTCGATCAAAGTGCCGCGACTCTGCGATTGAAGCTTCACTTCTCAGAACACAGGTATGGATCTCTTCTTCCTCCCGAGTTTCTGTGAGTTCTCCATTTTGTTTGGCTCAATTTCATAGCATTTTAGCTGTATAGATGTGTTCGTCTTGTTGAGACGAATCCATAGAGTATAAGAACATGAAATTTGGTGGAGAAATGCGAGAGATCTTAGGGTTTTAGTGTGGATGGCTCTCGGGAGAGACCAGGCGGAGACGATGACCTGCAGCCGTCGAATCGCGCGTGTATCGGATGGACGGCCAGGATCGCGCAGGATCAAGATATGAGACGGAACCGCGGGACGCGTGGCATCCCAGTCAGATGGCGGCGTCAAATGGGAGCGCGCCGCGTGGGCTTTCGATCCGCCGTAGGATGACGGGGCGCTGACTGGTTTAAATAGAAAATAGGGTATTTTGATTTATTTAAATACCAGAAACTTTAAAAATTCATATCTTTGTGTAGAAAAATCACAAAAATAAAATAAAAATACTCTCTTGCTTAGTGAACAGAGGAGAACAACGTGGAAAAAGAATTAAGTTATTTTGATGAGTATTTTATTTTTAATTAATTATTTACTGATTTCAATATTTTAATTCTCCATGCATGCACACAATTCACCATGGCATGAGACCATATGGCTTTTGTAGCCTCTGTTCTTGGGAACATTCCTTGAATTTTTCAAGGCCAGAGGCCATCTCTTTGGCAAGATATTGATTTTTCAAATTTATGTGTCTATTTTGATGTTTTAATTCCAGTAATTAGCATGTTACTTAGAAAATTATAGGAAAATTTGGGGAGGTATCTTATGACCAGAGGACCATAGGAAAATTATGGTTTGGTTTAATTCCTTAAGAATAACCCTAATTAGCATAAACACCCAAAATTGAGTATTAATTAATTAGGATTAACCACACATCAAAATTACTTGAAATCAATTCTCCACTTTCTCTTAGGATGCAGAGAATCTCACATAAAAATTTGATGTCAATTGGAAATAATTTAACCCATTAAATGAATTATTTAAGTTGTAGACCACTTTTAAAATTAAAAAATTCATAAAACCTAAAATACACTTCAAAAATTCACCAAAATGATTTTGTGGGGTCTTTAATATCAAAGGAGTCTAGCAAAATTAAAATTGGAATTTTCTAAAAATTTTCATTTTTAATCATATTTTTAATATTTTAATAATTAAAAAATAATAAAAATCACAAAAATGTCACATTTTACCTCCTAATTACTTAGGAACAAACTAAATATTTTTCTCAAGTCTACAAATTTAGAAATTGAATTTTAAAGGCTTAAGACAATTTTTAATATTAAAAAATGAATTTCCCCACATTTTCACTAAATTAATTCTAGTAAATCAAAGAAAAATAAAAAAAATATTTAATTTGCTTCTCTGGACTCCTTGAGGTCATAGAGATTTATGAAAAATATAAAACTTAATTTTTAACTTTAGTTTTATTTTATAATTAATTAATAACTCAAAACTCAAAATAATTATAATAAATAAAATATGATTCAAAAAATCACCAAAATTGGTCTAGGTGGTCATCTGGTCTTAATTGACAGCCCTCATTTTCTCCCACAATTTTCCTAAGGATAGAAACCTCACCTTGGTCATGTTGTTCAAATTTCATTTAAAACCCTCATTTTCTCACAAAAATAAACATATAAATTAAATTAAATTCAGAAAAATCACATTTTATCCTCTAGTGTCTTAATTGACATATGAGTGAAGTGACATAAAAATTTTAAATTCATTTGAGCTTAATTTGATGAGTTATGAAATAAATAATCCTAAAAGGGCATAAAGGTAATTAAAGGATTTTAACCCTAATTAATACTTTAGGTTTAATCAAAAGGGAGGGTAAAATATTTGATCTTAATTTCCTCTTGAGTGATTGAAATTTAGGGAGTAAAGGGTAGAAACCCATTGATCACTTTGAAAATATCAAAATGGAACTTTAATTAATTAAATCATTTAAATTTTGGGAGGATAATTAAAATTTTGGATTATTAGGGATGTGACTTAGGAAGATACCAATTCTTTAATTTGAAATTCCTAAATAAATCACTTTGATAATATTTCAATTCTTAATTAAACTTAAAATGATAATTGAAATTAATGATTAAAAGGAAAATAACCCTTAATTAAATTAAAGTTTAAAACATTAAGTGATTTAATAAATTAATTAAATTAAATTGAGAACAGTAAAATTAATTTATCATTTGAAAACAAACCTAAAACAAATTTAAAATATTAAAATTAATCTAAAATATTAAGATCATTAAAATATAAAGGTTTAATAGAATTGAAACAACTTGAACAACTATTCGAAACTTGAAATTATTAATTAAAATTTTATAACTAAACCAAATCATTTCAAACCATCAATTCAAATTTCCTAATTAAGAATTGTTAAAATCTTCAAAAAATTAATTTGTCCCTAAAGGCTTTCATTATCATAACTCTTAAATAAAGCGTTAAGTGAAATGTCACTTCACTTATAGGATAATCAAATGTCCAAGTTCACTGAGCAAGAGACAAAACTTAACTAAATCTCTTGAATGATTAATTCACTTGTACAATGAAATTCATTTGGACTCAAAATAATCTCAAAAGTGTTGAAAAGATGTTTAGGATTCGTCCTAAGCACTTTCTTAATACGATGAAATGTTTTAGAAGAACAACTGAATTTATTTTTTCTTTGGTGAAGAAAATCATCCTTAACAAAACATAAGAACCTAGACGTCATAGGAATTGACTAGCTATAGGATTAGGATTTTGGTAGACAACCAAAACCCTCCCTTAGCTTTACCTAGGTGTTTTCTTGCAATTATATAAATGTTTTAACCTGTGTTTTAAGTGCGGGAGAAAATAAATAGGAATACTTACCAGGTACGCTTTTATTTCATTGCAATTTATTTACCTGCACTGTACTTTACTTCTCTTGCATGTTAAACAAAAATGTCACCCTACATGAAAACTGAAACCTTTAGGATAGCCACAAAACTGAAAACCAAAACTAAATTAAAAGTCACAACATTTCAAAATATAAAACAACTCAAAATTTAATCACAAACAGAACAACAAAACTACAACTACAACTAAATTAAAACGTCTCATTGGATGATCGGGAATACCTCGGATGATGTAACCCACGTGTTGCTTAACGGGATTTCCACGGTGCTAAATGAAAGTGTGAAACTCATTCAGTTGAGTTTAGCAAATTCATCTGGACTAAGTGAATCCGATGAAAATAACGGTGCCGGGATGACAGAACTGTGGGATCTTAATCGGTTCTGTTTAACCAACTTTAAGATTTGTTTTAATTAAAACATTAAAAACATTTGGACTTTAAGATTTCTCTAAACCAAAACACTTCTCTCATCTCCTGATTTTCACTTTCTAAAACTAAACCTCTGCAACAATATGGAGCTTGGAGCATAATGGGCAGCACGGCCATCTTCGTCAGCAAAACTGGAATCTACATCAACAAAATCCTTTCCTAGTTTTAAATAACAAGCCATAGGATTTTGAGGTAGTTCGCCTAGTGCAACATAAATCCTCAACTCTTCGTTAGGTATTTTCATAATCATGTTATGTAAATTAGGCCCTAACCGGTCTTAGGACTCCGAGGTAGTCATTTGGTACGACATAAACCCACACATCTTCGAGGCTATTTGTGTAAGTCCTAATTAATTAAAATTGGTAGAATTGAAACATTAAATATACTCTTAAGTTGAAGCCAAACAATAGGATAGTTTGGGAAGTTGTCAAGATTCTTCTTGGATCCTCAGCTTCTCCTACTCCTCTTCCTTTGGACTCCTAAAATAAATTGTTCCAAATTTGATCCACTCCCTTTTGAAATTTCCAAAGTCCAATTGTTTGAAAACCTTAAACTTTGAAATTCTTGAGAGCAAAACCACTGATCATTATCGAGAGTTTTCTTAAGTGATTCCCGTCATTTAAGATGTAATTAACTATAGGGGCTTGCCCTTATAGGGAACTTTAAGAACCCTGGTAATATAAACCCTGCTTATTTCCTTTATATTAAGCAGGGGAACTTTTCGGCTTATAAAAATTGGTTCGTAGACCAAACGGATATCACAAATCTTCTAGTTTATTTAATCGAGCTCCATCATCAAGCAGTGTGTCTATTCTTCGGGATAGATACACGGTTTGTGGTGCGGTGCTCGTTTATATAAACTATTTGAGATGTGAGATCGGTTTGATTTCATATCTTAAAATTTTTAAACTTAAAATTATTTTCAAAATCAAATGTTACTTTCCAAATTATATATATATTTAAATTAAATCTAAAAATTTGCCGACAATTTCTGTAGGCGACCCCTTTTTAAAACACAAACCTAAAAAATATGCCGACATGTCGGAGTAGAAGTGATCATGATATAGCTAACATTCGTCATAATTATACGGCGGTGTATACTAATGAAGAATGAATCGAAGTAAGGTGGTGTTCTTCTTGCTAGGGAGAATCACACGATGGGTAGACTTGATATGCAAGCCGTCCTTAAAGAGGACACATGAGTGTCAGAAATGAGTGTGCGAGGAGCAGTCACTCAACAAAATACCTTTGGTAGTTCGAAGCGGTGACATAGGAGATGAAAGAGTGTGCGAGGAACAGTAACTTGAGAAGATACTTACAACAGTCCGAAGTGGTGCTGAAGGACATAATTGACTGTGCGAGAAGCTGTGGCTTAAGAAAATACCAACGACAATCCGAAGCAGTGTCATAGGAGGGGATGTGGTGTAATTCTTGTTGGAAAGAATCACGGAACAGATAGGCTTGATGCGCATGCCGTTCCCGACCGTGACTCAAGAAAGACACAAATATGCATACGATTAACATGGAAAATGCCATGCAAGACAAACATGCAAGAGTGCTGATAACTGCCTATTGGGGCTTTATATATACTTTCAAATTTAAGAATTTGATACCACTGCTAGAAGATTTAGGGTCTGTTTGGCGCAGCTGCAGATTATCCAGATTATCAGGATAAGCAGATTATCAGGATAATCTACTGATGAGTAGGCGATCGGGATAATGCGTACATGCATTTGGTTTAAGCGTTTTGAAAACAACTAATTCTGGATAAATGACCATTCTGCCCCACATTTGGGATTTTATTTTATTTTATTTTATTTATATTTTAATTAAATTTTTTTTATCAATAAAATATGATATATTGATTTCTTTAATGTGAAATTCCCTCCTTGAACAGGCCTTCTTTGCCTATTTAACAAATTAAACAAATTAAAAGCACTATATTACAGCATATGTGCAGGATCGTATGTGCAGAGCTCGCGATGAACAGAAAAAAAAATAAAAAAATGCACTCCCACTCGATCGTGTAGAGCAGAAAAAAAACATATGGCGAAGAGAAGGAAAGCCGAAGAGAAGGGCCGTTCGTGCAGAGCCCTGGAATCGCGATGAGCAGGATCGTGCCGAAGAGAAGGGTCGTTCGTGAAGCCGCGAAGAGAAGGATCTACTGATGACAAAGATCACGAAGAGAAGGGCCGCGGCTTCGACTTTTTTTCGGCGACGGAGAGCGACGAAGGGTCGGAGAGCGACGCACGCTCCGACTCGTGAAGGAGATCGGTGTTGCGAGATCGCGAAGGAAGGGGTGCTGCGAGATCGCGAAGGAAGACGGAGAGGGAGACGGGGACGCGAGGGCAATTTTCGTCTTTTGATGAAATGAATCACGGATCGCGGGTAGGACCCCGCGATCCGCTTGTAATAGAAAAAATGTAATCACGATCTGTCGTGATTTGTAAAACGCCGTCAAAATGAAATTTCCAAACAGCTCAGTGGCGTTTTGAAAACGCCACCGCTGCAAACGGGACCTTAATCCCCGGCAAACAATGTCAAAAACTTGATGTGACCCAACTTTTACTTATGTAAGAATTTATGAATTTATGTTTAAATATTATATTAATTATTGTAAAAGTCACAATTTTAAATGCAAGTATACGTATCGTTTCAAGTAATACGAGGTTCTAGTGGAGTCCTGGTTATCGATCCCACAGGGAAGATTTTGAGAAAATTAAGAAATATTTTTAGATTTTTCAAATTAAAAGTAATTATTATTTTTATTTTGTTTTCAAAGTTTATATTTTAAACAATTTTTACTAAAATTTCTACTAATAGCAAGTAAGCAGTAATAAAATAAAGATTAATGCAGGTATAAATAAAACAACTTTTTCCTTTTCAACTAATCCAAAATTTTTAGAATAATTATCATTTGTGGAGAATTTAGATTATGGTATTGTGCCAAATAGAAGCATTCATATTATTTACCCTTTGGTCCAGGCATAAAGAACATTGACTAATCTATAGATCGGTTCAGGATGTTTTATTAGTAGAATGGGTTAATCTGAGCTCACACTACTTAGATGTCCAAGGGTGGTATGGACAGACCCTACCAGGTGACCCGTTCCCTTTCTATAAACTAAATTATTAGAATTTAGTTTTTCACTCTAAAAACTAATTAATTCTACACCCTATAAAACATATATTTCTATTTATTTGCACTTCACCTTGAATAACCCGCATAAAGTCTTCGATTATCCAAGGATTCATGTGATATCTACTAGTTAAGAACTCATCTCCGGATAGGTCTCAAAATTTTTCAACAGGTTTTAACAATTTAAATGACCAGTTTAAAAAGTAAACTAAGATCAGATATTAATATCATCACAATTTTTATAAATATTTTAAGTTAAATTCTCCAACAAAATTCAATTATCTTATTATCTTTTCATAGTTGAAAGGAGAAAGAAAACTGACTACTCATAACACATTGAATTCACACAACAAATCATATTTATAAAACTTTGAACCAAGATACAAATACTTATCTGGAATGTTTCTTCAAGTGATCCGCTGACTCCTACTGACTCCTACTGACTGCAATGCAATGATGAAAGACTTCAACAGCAACAACACTAATAAACTCACACTCAACACTCAAAATAAACTAAAAATAAACTCACTAAATACTAAAGAAGGTTGCTCCCTAAAATGATTGGATGCTAGAGGGGGGGATAAAATGGTTATATGGTGCTTGGAGACTATAGGGTGCTTGGGGACTATAGGGTGCTTGGGGACTATAGGATGTGATTTTCTCTGTAGAATGGGCTCCTATTTATAGAGCTCTGAAATTGACCAGGGGTTGCTTAAGGTATCTCTTCAAAATTCATCCAAATACAATGTATCTTCTAGAAGGTAACTGTCGTGCCTAGGTGTCAGGATCTGGCACCTAGGCACCGGACTCCGTGACCAGGTCTTCGCACCTCCTGACTTTGGATCGTACCTCTTCGCGACTAAAACTGTTTTCCTGTGTTCAGATGCATTGTATCACATGTCCTATATATTAGGAGTAACTTCCAGTCTCCTAGAAGCTCTGATAACCGCTTAACATCATCAAAATAACTGCCCAAAGTAGTCAAAAATCTTGTCTGCGTCTGTATCAAACTGGGGCTGGGGCGCCGGAATCCGGCGCCTAAGCGCCAGACCTATAATTTCGATAACTTTGCTCTTTAAGCTCCATTTTTGCTCATTTTTCCTTCTTGAACTCTTTTTTTATCACCTACATCCAAAAACATAAAAATACATTTCATTAAAGCATAATATCATTAAGAATTGAATCATAAATAAGGCATAAAAATGGGTATTTTTAAAGTGGATCAATTTCCCCCAAACTTAAATGTTACTTGTCTTCAAGTAACCTTTTTAATTACATAAAATGTATAACATTTGGAATGAAGTTTAAATACTTAAGATTTCTTTTAATTTTTTGTTTTATAAAAGCTTTAGCAAATCATCAACTAAATTTCACTAATTAAGGTTAATTTTCTGAATTTAAAGAATACTTAACCACCAAATCATAAGACTTCCAATTTTTCATTTATTTCAAGAATAATTGTAATTTATCATATTAAGGTCACAATATTTACAAGAAAAAGATTTTCATGAAATATTATTCTAGTAAAAATAATTGTACATAAAAATTAAGTTAAAAATTTAATTGGTTTTCTTTCTACAAGATATTTAGAGTGAAGCCAATTTTTTATTAGGCATTTCCTCAAGCTTTTTCTCACATTTTTTTTTATGCTTGTTTTTTCTTTTCTTCTTCTTTTTTTAAGGATATTTTTCAATCCTCCATTTTTTTTATTATTTTTTTATTTGTGAGGATTACTATTTTTGGATAGCCTATTAATGATTTTGAACTTCACTATCTTTAACTTATATTTAAAAACTTATACATTTTTTTACTTAATAAATATGACATTATTAATAAGTATTTTTCAAAGATTATTTCAATCTTTTCTTTTTCAAGTAATAATCTCGATTGCTTAGTATTTCTAAAATAAAATTCTCTTTACTATAAATAAAAAAATTTTTAATCTTATTATTCTTTAAGTAAAATAATTCTATTCTTAAAATCAATCAAAATTATTGAAATTTTAGTTAAGTTTACTAAATTATTTATAAATTCCAAATATTTAAGTAATCTTAAATAGATTTTTCATTTCTTATGTTATGTTAATGTTTTTAAAGAAAATATTATTTCATTAAGGACAAATAATATTTAAATTTGAAAAATGTTTTCCCTTCCTCTAAACTTCAACTTTAGTATATAAAATGAATCATAAAATTTTCTAAAGCATGAGAGAAAGAAATAAACAGGAATTTCTTTAGGTACAATGATGATGTAGTAAGGAAAGACTCATTTCTAATTCTACACATGCTTCGATATGTATATAACAGAAATAATTAAGCATATATAGAAAAGTTTGCTGAGCAGGAGTTAATTTCTAAAATTTTTTATTTTTTATATTTTTATTTTCAGAACATGCAAAATTACTAATTATTCATGAATATTAAATAGTATGCTGAAAATAGAAATAAATATTTATCATAGAAGATAAAAATTCATCCATATTTCAGTCTTAAACACATAACCAATCAGATGCTCTAAAATAGTCTCAATGTTAAAACTCCACACAAAGTTACTTAAACAAATTGACACTAGCAAACAACAATACAATCAGACTAATCAGTACTAACAAACAAGAAATAAACTAAAAAAAGAATCACACATCTCAAGAGGTAAATCAAGCTACTAATCACTGTCTGTAGCCTCGTCATCGTCATCACCAAAAGAAAATTACATATCCTTCGGATCAACATACTGTGAAAATCTAGGACAGGTAGGGAACTGAAAATCATGTTCACCCTTCAGGAATCTAACTAAAGATTCAGAATACTCAGCATCATAGTCACTCTTCCTTTGGGTATACTCAGAAAGATAATCGATCTTCTTATTGATCGTATCTACTCTACAATGAGTTAGAAATAACTCATTCTGCTGCTCCATAAACTGATCATGCATGGATTCCCAGAAACTAGATGGTGGCTCAGTAGTAGAAGTAGAAGGTCTAGAAGTATAAGCTCTACCAGAAGTAGGTAATGAACCAGAAGGTGCAGTAGAACTCTTACCTCGAAGTCGATCATAGATACTGACACTTTCCTTCCTATGGGCTTTGTACACTTAAGCTTTTCCTCAGAAATCTCAGCAAATACTCCAGCACTTTCACACAGAGAATATATCAAATATGGAAATCCAAGTCCAATAGAAGTACTAGAACAAGCAGTGGTCTCTACAGAATCATAAATGATACTCCCTACATCAATCGACTTCCTCTCTTGTATGCAGTAGTTGAGGATAACTCTGTCCTTGGAAACCTCGCTCAAATGATTGGATGGAAGAAGGCGAGTAGAAATAAAATAATGTCATGCCTTAGAAACACCATTAAGCTTAGAAGATGAAAAATTTACCCTTTTTCCGTTTCGGATCTTCCAAGCTCCAGTACCATCAGTCAAGTAAGCAATAATCATATCTAAATCTCCCTTAGATGGAGATAATCCGGAGTAATAGCACTCGATGTTCGGCAGCAGGCCGTAGAAAATGTTGATACACTCTGGAGTGAATTCTACTCCAACTCCTCTTACGAAAATCTCGTACTCTTCAGCATCCACGAAATTGGCATAAAACTCCCTAACGACAGGGATACAACAATAGCAGTAAAATAGCAAAATCGTTGTCAGTTGAGTGCAACGATCGTATTCTCAATCCTTCCTCCAGGATTTTAAAAACTTCATTCCGAGATAAACTTCTGAGTCATAACAAAATCATTGTACCGAAAATGTGCAGCAACAGTGAAAAACTTGCTAAGATTAAAATTTTCTCGTTCATTTCCTCGCTTAGATTTGGGTGTCTTCTAAACGTGAAATAAAAATGTAAAATAAATTCATAGGATCAAATGAAATAAACTAATTTAAGCTTTCAAACTTAAAATAGCTTAAAAATTCATGGATTTAACTCTAAAAATCAATTTTTTTCTCAAAATTTTGATTTTCCTCAATGAGAGCAAAATCCAGTGTGAAAATAAAAAATAATTGGTTTAGAATGTAGATCTGACCTTGGGATGAAGAAATCGAGTGATTTCAAGCTCAAAAACTTGAAAATCCGGCCTCAAGTGGGATCTCTAGGGTCTATTTTCGTGAAAACCAGAGGAAAGGGAAGCTTAGGCGTCAAAAATGGCGTGGGGGTGTTTAAGAAGATAGAGTTTCGGGTCCAAGCCAAACCGACGCCTAGGCGCCGAATTCTGGCGCCTATGCGCCAGACTCGCCTTTCAAAAAAATTGATTTAAATTTTATATTTTCTAACAAAACTTATCAGATTCGACTCATAATTACTCTTATGAGAGTATTAATCCAATTTATATCCTCCAAACATTTCCAAAATCAATTAAAAATGATAACTTAGATCCACATTTCAAACTCAAAATATATCCAAACTCTTCAATTCCAATTCATAATTTTTATTCCAAACTCAATAAATTCCAGAACAAGACTATAACAAGGTTCATCATTCTATAAACAACACAAACAACATAAATTCAAATCAAATTCTCAATCCAACAACACACATTGAACAATTAAGCAAACACACAAACTAGATATTCAACACACTAAAACTTGACTCAATCACACCTAGAACACATAAGAGATCTATTCAACACCGATCTTCAATTTCCATCTCTTTTGCAAAGAAGTTCACTAGGACCGCCGAGATAGAAAACCAACGCCCTTAGAAATTCCAAAGCCGTCTTTTCATCGATCCACTTGTTCTTCGCGTACATTGCTACTTGAGCGTCTTGATAAGCTGCCATATGATCAAATTGAAGTTTCGTTTGCCATTCCATGTGCTCAATTTGATGATACATTTCATGCAAAAGATTCCCAATGCTTTGAAGTTCCACTTCAATCTTTTCTAAGCTACTAAACAATCTCTCCATACTAACTACATTAAAATCATTAAAATAAGGTTGAGGATCTTTGGGGGATTTGTCTCTTACCTCATTTCAATGATTTCCACTATCCATTGCTTCCAAACTCCTCTTAACTCCTCCAAAATGGATTGCTCTGGTCGAAATTATGGTTTCTATTTGATTGGGGACGAAGATAGGACAACATATAAGGAGTTTTCGTGTGAAAAACTGAAGATTTTTGGTTTTTACACGACCTGTAACTGTGGCACTTAGACGCCGGAATCTAGCGCCTAGGCGTCGGATCATCGATACGCACAGGTTATTCTGGCGCTTAGGCGCCAACTTTTGGTGCCTAGGCACCGGAACCACGATCGACTCTGTTTCTCCTATTGTCAAATTTTTCAAAGTTTCGGTCTTAAAAATAGGTCTAATAAAAGGGTGTGATCCACATACAAACATGATTAAAATAAATTCAAATCACAAACAATCACAATGATAATAAATGAGTTGCCTTCCACAAAGTGCTTGGTTTAACGTCGTCATCCCGACCTAATAAATTGAATTAATCGGGTAGACTTAGTTTGTAAGCCTCTTTGTAATTTGGTTTCATTTCTCCCATACAAGGCTTCAATCTTAATCCGTTAACTTTAAATACTTTTCTAGTTTTGGGATCTTTAATATCCACAGCTCCATAAGGGTATACTTTCTCAATTATAAATGGTTCCATTCATTTAGATCTTAATTTTCCAGGAAAAAGTTTTAAACGAGCATTAAATAAAAACACTTCTTGTCCAGGCTCAAATGTTTTCCTTGAAATCTTTTTTTCATGCAATTTCTTCATTCTTTCCTTATAAATCTTTGCATTTTCATAGGACTCATTTCTTATCTCTTCCATTTCATTCAATTGTAATAATTATTTCTCTCCTGCAGCATTCAAACCGTAATTGAACTTATTTATCGCCCAGTAAGCTTTATGTTCCAGTTCAACAGGTAAGTGACAATGTTTATCATAAACTAACAGATAAGTTGACATTCCGATAGGTGTCTTATAAGCTGTTCTATAAGCCCATAATGCAGAATCAAGTCTATCAACCCAGTCAGTTCTTTTAGGATTAACAGTCTTTTCCAATATTCTTTTAATTTCTATGTTTGATACTTCAGACATTCCACTTGTTTGCGGGTTATAAGCAGTTGCAATTCTATATTTAATTCCGAATTTTGCCAGTAATGATTAAATTTTTATATTTCTGAAATGACTTCCTCCATCTGTGATAATTATCCTTGGCATTCCAAATCTTGTAAAAATCATCCTCTTTAAAAATTTCAAAACACTTTTAGAATCACAGTTAGGTAAAGCTACAGCTTCGATCCACTTTGAAACATAATCAATCGCTAATAAAATATAAATCTTTCACGATGATGGTACGAAAGGTCCCATAAAGTCTAAACCCCATACATCAAAAATTTCAATTTCTAAAATATAGTTTAGAGGCATTTCATCTTTTCTGGATATATTTCCCATTCTTTGACATCGATCACAAGTTTTCACATAATTTCCAACATCTTTAAATAATGCAAGCCAATAGAATCCAAAATTTAAAATTTTAAACGCAGTTTTATCCACTCTAAAGTGTCATCCAAATTCAGAATTGTGACATTTTTGAATAATTACAAAAGTTTCTTCATAAGGTACACATCTTCGAATCACAGAATCTCTTCCTATTTTAAATAAATGAGGATCTTCCCAAATATATGATTTACAATCATTCTTGAATTTCTTAATATATTTGTTATTCAATCCATATGATAAAATATTGCTAACCAAATAGTTAACTATATCTGCATAACAAGGCATTTGTAATCCTTTAATAACATATAGTTAACCGTTCATCAGGGAATTTCTCATTTATATTTTCTTCATAAATCTTCTATTTGTTATTTTTTATTCTTGACAAATGATCAGCAATTTTGTTGTCAGCTCATTTTCTGTTCACAGTTTCAAAATCAAATTCTTGTAAAAGTAAAACCCATCTGATCAATCTAGGTTTAGCATCCTTTTTAGACATTAAATACTTAATAGCAGAATGATCAGTATGTACGATATATTTCTTTCTAAGAAGATATGGTCTAAATTTATCAAAGGCATATACTATTGCTAAAAGCTCTTTTCAGTAGTAGTGTAATTTGTTTG
Organism: Papilionanthe hookeriana x Papilionanthe teres; assembly: GCA_022702705.1. Taxonomy (NCBI): domain Eukaryota; kingdom Viridiplantae; phylum Streptophyta; class Magnoliopsida; order Asparagales; family Orchidaceae; genus Papilionanthe; species Papilionanthe hookeriana x Papilionanthe teres. The sequence goes on along the minus strand of CM040423.1, from coordinate 63,824,336 downwards.
AGTTTCATTAAGAGTTTTGCTAACATAATATATAACTTTGGAAGTTTTCTCCTATTTTTTTCCCAATACAGCTCCAATTGCATAATCACTTGCATCACACATTAATTCAAAAGATTTACTCCAATCAGATGCAACAATAACAGGTGCAGTGATTAATTTTTCTTTTAAAATATTGAACGCATTCATACAATTTTCATTAAATTCGAATTTAGCTTCTTTTTCCAATAAATGACAAAGAGGTTTAGCAATTTTAGAAAAATTCTTTATATATCTCCTATAAAATCCAGCATAACCCAGAAAACTTCTCACATCAGTAACTATAGTAGGTGGTTGAAGTTCAGCAATAATTTTCACTTTTGCATGATTAACTCCCATACCTATTTGTGATATTTTATGTCCAAGTACAATTCCTTCTGTGACCATAAATTGACATTTTTTCCAGTTTAGAACCAATTTTGTTTATTCACATCTCTTCAAAACTTTCGTTATATTTTCTAAGCAAGACTCAAAAGAAGTTCTAAATACTGAAAAATCGTTCATAAATACTTCAATTCCTTTATCAATTAAATCACAGAATATTGACATCATACATCTTTAAAAAATTACAAGTGCATTACATAAACCGAAAGACATTCTTCTAAAGGCAAATATTCCATAAGGACTTATAAATGTTGTTTTCTCTTGGTCCTCGGGAGCAGCAGGTAATTGATGATAACCAGAATATCCATCCAGAAAACAGAAATATGAGTTTCCAGCTAATTTATCTAACATCTAATCCAAGAAAGGTAAAGGAAAATGATCCTTTATAGTGGCATTGTTTAATTTTTGATAATCAATGCAAATTCATCATTCAGTAACTTATCTTGTTGGGATTAATTCATTTTTTTCATTAACAATGGCAGTTACACCTCCTTTCTTCGAAACACAATGTATAGGACTTACCCATTGACTATCTGAAATAGGATAAATAATTTCAGCATCTAACCATTTCAAAATCTCTTTTTTTACAACCTCCTTTATAATTGGGTTCAATCTTCTTTGAGGTTCAATAGTGGGTTTACAATTTTCTTCCATTAAAATCCTATGCATACAGATTGAAGGGCTTATTCCTTTTATATACGTAATAGTCAACCAAAAGCTTTCTTATAGTTCTTCGAACTCCTATTAATTTTTCTTCTTGATCTTTACTTAGTTCTGAAGATATAATTATAGGTAAGTTAATGAATTTCCAAGAAATGCATACTTTAAATGTGCAGGTAACATTTTTAATTCCAATTCAGGGGCTTTTTCAATTGAGGGTAAAAGTATATCATTTTTAGTTATGTCTAAATTTTTCAGTTTTCATGAATATAATGATTTTCTTCAGATAAATTTTCTTCATTTACTTTTTCAATTTCTTCAGTTAATGACTCATTATATATTACAGATTCATAATCTTTATCTTCAGAAATGACCTCATTTTTCTTGATAATGTTTTTCAATTATATAGCCAAAAATATCCATCCGATAGCATTTTTATTTATCAGGATACCTCATTGATTTCAGAACATTAAATGTTATCTCTTAATCATTAACTCTCATCGTTAATTATCCTTTTTGTACGTCAATCATAGCACCTCCGTTAGCTAGAAAAGGTCTCCCTAAAATAATAAGTATTTATTTATCTTCTTCTATATCTAGTATAATGAAATCCCCAGGAAAGATAAATTTATCTACTTTCACAAGAACATCCTCTATAACTCCTTTAGGAAAAATGATAGATCGATCAGCTAACTGAAGGGTTACAGTGGTTGGAGAAATCTCTCATAAATCTAACCTTCGAAAAATTGAAAATGAAATGAGATTAATACTTGCTTCTAAATCACATAAGGCTTTTCCACAAAATTTTTCTCCAATAGCACATGGTATAGTGAAACTTCCAGGATCTCTAAGTTTCTGAGGTTATTTCTTCTGAATTATTGCACTACATTCTTCACTTAATGCAACAGTTTCATAAGCTTCAAATTTTCTCTTCTTGCTTAAAATATCCTTCATAAATTTTGCATAGTTTGGCATTTGCTCCAAAGCTTCAGCAAAAGGAATGTTGATGGTAAGTTTCTTATAAATTTCAAAGAGCTTAGAAAATTGATGGTCAAGCTTCTGATGTTTTAGTCTTTGAGAAAAAGGTGGTGGTGGTCTTTCAACTTCCACTTTAATAGGAATTACAGTCTGATCTTTACTTGGAGAAAGAATATCTTTAGGTTTTTCAATCTCTTCTACCTCTCTCTCCTTTTCAATTTCATTCTGAATTTTCTCTTTTAATTCATTTCCACTTCTAAGTTGTACAGCTTTTGCTTGTTCATGTTCTTTCCTAGTTTCTTTAGAATTAATTTTGACATTGCTAGGTAGTGTTCTTGAGGTCTGCAATTAATAAAATTAACAATTTGACCCATCTGATTATCAATATTACGAATAGCAGTGTTTTGACTTTGTAGTTGATTACTTAGTTGCAAGATCAATTCTTCTACAGATAACTTTTTCTGCTGATTTTTAAAACCAGGAGGGTAAGTTGGTCTAAAGTTTGAATTTCCTTGATTGTTCCAATTTGGATTAACTTGATTATTACTCCATTGTTGATGTCCATTATTCCAATTAAAATTAGGATGATTTTTCCAACCTGGATTATAATAATTATAATAAGGATTATTAGTTTTACTAGCAATAGCTTGCAAAGTTTCCATTATTTTAGAATCATCAGTATTTGTAGAATTATCATTACTTAGATGCGATATATTAATACAAAATTATCTAATTTCTTAGATATCACAGCCACTTGTGAAGCTAAAATAGAAAAGACTTCATTATCTTGAATACTTGTCATTCTTTTAGGATTAACCCTTTCAGAAGGCCATTGAAAATTATTATTAGCCATTTCTTCAATTAAAGTATAAGCTTCTTCAAATGTCTTAGCCATTAAAGAATCACCAGCAGCAGCATCTATAATAGATCTAAGTGATCCAATAGGTCCATTATAAAATGTTTGAATAATTAACCAATCTGGTAAAGCATGATGAGGACATTTTCTTAATAGTTCTTTAAATCTTTCCCAAGCTTCATAAATACAAATACAGCCAGAGCGGCCACAACCAAGTTATCAACCATCGCAATGAGTTTATCAGCAACCTCAGCAGAGTTATCAGCTACCTCAGCAGAGTTATCAACTACCTCAGCAGAGCTATCAGTAACCTCAACAGAGCTATCAACAGCCTCGACCAAACTATCAATCATGGCAACAAGATCAGTCGCCGCTTCGTCCACCGCGTGCCCTGAAGGAACTTTTGAATAAGGAATACCTCTTCAAGGTCGAAGCAGTGGCCAAGATGTTTCACAGTTTGATTAAGACACCTAAATTTCAGCTGCCAGAGCCTAGGAGATCGGAAGAAATCGACAAGAAAGATCATCTGAACTACTGTCTCTAGCATAGAATGCTCGGACACAAGATAGAAGACTGCTTTACCTTCAAGAATTGGCTCGAGGATAATCTTCGGAAATGGAACATAACGATCCCGAAAGAATACATGAAGGAGCCCCAAAAAGGAGGTTCCGTTAATGTTATTTCAATGGATCCTATTGTTCCGATAGACCCATACGTGACTGATGATGGAATACTATCATACTACTCAATTTAGGCGACCCTTTTTTTTTAAACACATCATGCTTGTTATGATGCTCAGGTCAGATTTATGAGGGGGAGTCTGATGTGATATTTCCTACTTGTCCCAGTTATACACCATATAGACCTGCCCTGCTGATGACCCTGTTGATCCTAGTGTTGGAGGTTGGTAGATTGTTTGTTTCTATTTCTGTTGTTCTTGTTGTGTTGTTCTACTGTTATGATGTAGTAGATATTTATTTTTCATGTTGTGTGTAACCCTGTTCTGTTGTACTGTTGTGATGTAGTAGTTATTTATTTTTCATGTTATGTGTAACCCTGTTGGTGTATTGTATGTTGTACTGAAACATTAAAATTGTTAGCTGGATTGTGTAGTACTGTGATAGTTTGTTTCATGTTATAGTGCTTTTTTGGATATTTAGATGTTTAAAGTTAATTTCTCTTTACCCATGCAAATATTTAAAAATTGTTATATCACTGCTACTAATTGTTTCATGCCTGCTAGTTATAAATTTTGATTAATACCAGATAGCTGTTGAAGATTTCAAGATCCCAGCACAGAAAGGTTAGTTTTCTTTTACTCTCAACTGTTTCAAATTTACTGAAAGTTTTAAGTTTGGGGAAGGGTAGAGAAATATTAACTTTTATTTGTTCTCAATTATTATATTTTTAAAAATTATTAGCATAACTTATGGCAGTTGAACCTCACTGTAAGTAACTAAAACTTTTTATTTCAGTTGAATATTATGGAAGGATTGGATGAAAATTTTTAGTAATAAAGGTTAATTTTATAGAACTAAGGTATTTGGTATGAAAGGATTTGATTATAGTTAACTATTTAAACTATTTTTGAAATACTAAGGGACTTAAAGTATTGTGTGTTAAGAAGAGATTGTAACTTTATGATGAATAATAAAGCTTGTACTTAACTATAAAGTAAGGAGGTGTCTTAAGTTTGAACTTTAGAAAGAGGAGAGTGAAGTTCAAAATCATTAATGGCTATCTATATATAGTAATCCTCATTAAATGAAAAGAAAAGAAAAGAAAAGAAGGATTGAAAAACAATCCCTAAAAAACAGAAGAAAAGAAAAGAAATGAAATGAAAAAGAAAGAAAAATATTTATGAGGAGAAGCTTGAGGAGATGTCTAATCAAAAATTGGCTTCACTTGAGTCGCTCTAAAGGGAAAACTTGATTTCATTTTTGAATTTATGTTTAAAGTATTAGCCTACATTCTAATAAAGTTTGCATGAACTCCTTTTTCACATAGTTTTTTGAGGCACTCTTAATGTGATAAATTGTGGTTCATCTTGAAATGAATAAAAGATTAGAACTCCTAGACTTGATTGCTGAATATTCTTATACCTGTAATGTTGGCCTGAGTTACTAAATTTCTTTCTGAAAATCTAACCAGTATATTCTTTTGAATGAAAAATTTTAGTGTCTTACAGTTAAAAAATACATTGCCTAAAGTTATAATTTTATGTATTAAAAAGATTACTTGAGGACAAGTAATAGTTAAAGTTTAGGGGATTTTGATGCACCAAAAATATATACAGTTTTTGCTATACAATTTTACCCATTTTTAGTGATATTGCATTTTAAAGAAAGGTATTTTTCATGATTTGTTACAGGTATGATGATTTTAGGTGATTGGAGTGAAAAAAGCAAAAAGGAACAAATTCAGAGCAAAAATGTGGAAGCGCCCAAATCCAGAGACTCTAGAAAATATTGGCAGGATAGAGCGCCGCCGGCGCCTGAAGTCGGTGGAATTTAAATTTGAAAAGTTTTGGCGACTTTTTGAAGGGATGCCTATGGAAACACTTGGGATTTCGTCTCTATCTTATAAGTAACTGTTTTTGGACGAAAATGGTGTGCTTCTTCAGTGGTTCTAGTGTAGTTTTAGTGTGTGTTAAGTGTTAGGGTTTAGTAGAAGAGTGTCTAGAAGTGAGGATTTGAGAGGAATTCTTCTCTAAGGAGTGAAGGAGAAAAAGTAAAGTGAGAGATTGCTTCTTCCTTTCTATTCTAAAGAGAGAATCAAGTGTTGTAAAGAAGAGAGAAAATGATTCAAAGGAACTTAAAGGTAATTGCATTGGGGAAAAGAAAGAGATAATTTGAATTTTCTTTTGTGGTTTGTATGACTTTTCTTATATATATAAAATCCATGTTTTATTGTATCTTCCTCGTGAATTCTGAGTAGTCTCCTTTGTCTTTCTTCTTGCATAGAGATGTGGTGATGGATTGATGTGGATTTGATGTGCTTTTAATGTATTGAAGAAATTGTGATGGTTTTTCATTTCAAACTTAATTTACTTTTCGATTTGGCCAATTGAAATGTTAAAATATGTTGTTGAGCATTAATTCTGAAAGGATTTAATGTCCTACAAAAATAATGAAAGATCTATTCAATTTCCATGGATGAATTGCGTAGTTCATGGGAATTGAGTGCAAATAAATAGGGAAATGTGTTTTGATGGACTTCAATGTGGAGATTTCAGGGTGACAAGCTGAAATCCCCAAATTGGTTCTAAGATTAGTAACTAAATATCAAAGGTTAGCCTTCGGGTGAAGGGTGAGTGGGAGCTCCGAAGTGAGAGCTGGTATCCTCCCAGCCTAGCCTTAGGTTTAGTGACTAAACCTAAGATATGTCAATGTTCTTTTCATGCTTAGAAGAGGGGGGTACTCTTTTAAGGGTAAAGAATCATCCATGCTCCTATTCGGCACAATAACATAAATAATTTTTCCATATCAGTCCACACATCATATTCTCATTGTAAGAGGAAAGATACTTTTCTCATATATCAAAAACCTTTCAAATACATAGTTTAGTGTGTATGTTAGTTAATTTTGTCTTCAAAGTTAGAAGTAAATGTAGTTTAATTAATTGTTACTGTTTTCTGCACTGTGGTAGTAGAAGTAAGTAGTAAACTTTAAGTGCAATTTAAGTATCGGATTTCAGTGCTATATTATATATATATTGTGAAACACTTTCTTATACTTCGAACTTCCCTGTGGGATCGATAACCAGGACTCCATTAGAACCCTGTATTACTTAATACGATACGTTTATTTGTGTTGAGTGTTTGGACTTTACAAAATCATTATAAACATATATAAATTTGAGTTCATACATTCTTGCATACATAAAGTCCGCCGATCTGGGTTTCATGACGATTTTCCTGACCTGTGCTCAATGAATTTTGGTGTTTCGATGGTGTCATGAGTGATGTAATTAGACATCCATTTGATGTTTTATTTAAGAATTATGTGATTGAAAGCCCATAAGGGCAAGTTGAGTTATTAAAGGTCTTTGATTGAAGTTGGGCTAGTAGTGTTGATAAAGGGTTCATATTTTCTTTTCTAAACCTCATTAAGCAACCTTTAATTAAATTTGGTTCACTACTAATCCCTTAAGTTTTATGAATAAATTTGTAATTTTGAAGATGTTAAATGAAGTGAATTTAATCTTTATTAAAAGATCATATTATCATTCAAATACTGACTTACGGTTTAGTATTAGTGGATTATAATCTTCCTAGATCAAACCCCTTACCTTAAGATCACTAAATTTCAATTTTCTTCCAAGTTCTAATAACTTATGAAATGATAATTATATCATTGTTCTGAAAAAGTGGTAAGTTGGTTTTTACCTCTTAATCTCTCATGTTTCAATCATCCAAGAGAGCTAATTAAGAATAGTTATTACCCATTTAACCTTTAGTTTAGCCTAAATATTAATTAGGGTTTCAAGTCCCATAATTACCATTTTACCCTTTAGACTTATCACTATATAATTTTTTAAATTTAATTCAAATGACTTTGGAATTTTTTTTTACCCCACTCATTGGTTAATTAAAATATCAGAGAAGAAATTATATTTTTTTATTTTGATTTTATTTTTTAGAATTATTTTATTTCAAAATTAGGGAATTTCCAAAGTTAAATCTTTTAATCATTTAAAACATATCATCTGCCCTTAGGAAAATTATTTGAGGTTCGCCTATCTCAGAGGACTAATTAAGCTAATTTTCATGATTTTTTTAATTTTAGTTTAATTATTATAATTATTTGTTGACATTTTATATTTATAAAATAGAAATTACAATTAATTTGAAAATTACTTTTTATATTTTTCTTTAGTTCCACTCAGTTCAAGGAATCCAGAGAAATAAGTTTTATATTTTGTAATTTTTATTTTATTTATTGCAATTATTTTAGTGCAAAATTAAGGAAAATACATTTTATGCATTTAAAAATGTATAAAAATGTTTCGAAAATTAGGAAAATTATTTTAAGTTGTCTCAAGTGATCAGGGCACAATTTATGATAATTTGGTGCATTTATATATTTTTTGTGATTTTTATCATTTTTAAATTATTTTAAAAAATTAGGAAAATGATGAAAATTTGACTTTTTATTTAAAACTTAATTTTATTTTTTTTCTGGGTGTCTCTGGTCATAAGGATCTCCCCAAACCACTCTTCATAATTTTTGGAGTTATATTTTAGTTGTTATAATTATTTTAGTGCGAAAATATCATTTTATTTAGAAAATAAATTTTGATATCAAACATATTTCACATGGATTTCAAATTTTTACATAGGTTTAATATACTCATTATATTCAATATGAATTAAATTTTATAATTTTTATGGATATATTTTTTCTTAATTTTTATAGGTTTTAATGACTTAAATACATAAAGTTGTATTTTTAACCACTTAAATTCAATTTATATTTTTCCTAGAAATCTTTAACCACGGTGAACCTACCAAACAAGTTTCATCTTTTTCTAATTTATATTGTAATTTTTTTGTATTTTTTAATTAAAACAGAAGTAGTTAATATGCTTTCACTCTTATGGGTGTTCTTTGACTTCAGAAAAATCAGATAACAATCTTAAGCACATGAAGTTCAAGCACTCCAAATTTCAGCTCATGGTGATTAATATTTAAATAATTATAATTAAAATAAGTTTCTATGTATTTAATTAATTAAAAATAAATATATATGACAAAAAAATTTATTTTAGTTCATAATTTTCTCCTTTGTTCATTGAGCATAGGAGTATTTTTATTTCTATTTTTAGGAATTTCCTACACCAAGTTATGGATTTTAGAAATTTATGAATTAATTAAAATCATAAATAGGCTAATTTACTACTTAAACACGTGTTTTGATTCGACACCACCATCCGCGTCAGCACTTGCTGGGCTCCGCGTTAACGCTCCATTTCCTCGTTCAGCTTGATCTGGTTCGTTCATACATGCACTATCTGACGGTCTTTAGTCTTCATCCCAACTAATGTGAGTTGAGAATCGCACGTACTAAAACCCTAAGATCTCGCTCGATACTTAATGAAATTGCATGAGGTTTGTTCATACACCTTCATCTTGTCTAAACGAACCTATCTATATGGTCACATGCACATCGATTTATAATTTTATTCATAAAGGTTTAAACCGAGATTGAAGAGGAGGAACATGGTGTATACCTTAGTCCAAAAGGTGTAGCCTCGATTGGATGCTTGCAGAAGCTTCAGTGGAGTCCGACGAAGGTCCCTGTGGTGTTGACTTGATCCAAGCTAAGGTCCTAGTAGGAGTTTGATCAACAGGTGGTGCGTTCTTGATCAAAGTTAGGTGCAGAGAACTTAGAAGAGGGGGATTTTGATGGGGAACTTCCTCATTTGGTCTGGAAAAGTTTTTGGGTTAATCAATTGCAAGGTTGGTGGATTTTTGGTAGATGGATGGAAAATACCCTGTTTTGAGCTCTAAAATTGGGCTCCGGTAGTGAAGGAAATGGCTAGAATTTGATTGGGATGAACTTAGGAAGGTTGCAATTGAAGTCTGGAATAATTTTGGCAGGGCTTCGCCTGGCGTTGTACTCTATCTTAATTATGTCGTGGAGGGGCCAATTTATAGTCATGGCCAAAGGGGAGGCCTCAAGCTCTGATTGGCTGGTGCAAGTAAGTTGAGGTAGAGAGCTAGTGGCCAACTGGAAATTGCCACATTGGTGGGCCTCAATTTTAGGTTCAAAGCATGGGTGGTTTTCTTGGTTTTGGGTTCAATTTGATGAAATTTAGAGGTGTGGTCAAACTGGATATTTTGGCTCAAAATTGAAATTAAGGTTTAAGAGTTGGTTCAATTGGGCTACAAATTGATGTAGATTGGGGTTGCATAGGTCGATGAACAATTTGGGTTTGAAATTGGGTGAAATTGAAATGAATTTGGTGGAAATTGGGCTTGATTTGGGGAATTTTACAAGTTAGGGGGAAAATTAGGATTTTGGTCAAAATTGGTCAATTTGGTCAAATTTTAGCAAATTTAAGGAAATTGGGCAATGTGGGGGGGGTTGATCCACTAAAAATTTGATAGCTTTTTGATGTCCATTTCATACCTGTTTTTTATGATATTGCACTTTAAAGAAATGTATTTTTCATGATTTCATGCAGGTACAATGATTTTAGGCCTTTTGAGCAAAAGAAAGCGAAAATGAGCAAATTTGGAGTGAAAAAGAACAAAAGTGCATTTTATTGAACTAGCGCTGAAAGACGCTGTCACCAGTGCCAAACAGCGCCAGTTTACAGAGAGTTACAACATTTTGGTGGAATAATGTGCCGAATGGCACTCCTACCAGCGCCGGACAGCGCCATATCCCAAATTCAGACTAGATTCAATGTATTTGGCCAGATTTGGAAGGGTTGCTTGAGGAAACTCTTGGGAATTCAGTTTTGGCCGAATTTAAACACTTTTGGAGCCAAGTTTGAAAGGGGAAGAAAGGAAGAGAAGAGTTTAGAGTTTAGAGAGTTTCTTTCCATTTTGTGTAGGAAGTTAGGTTTTGTGTTTTCTCTTCTAAGGAGTGTGAGAGAAGAGGGAAAGTGAGAGATTTCTTCTTCCTTACTCATCTAAAGAGAGAATTGTGTATTGTTGTGAAGAAAGAAGAGGAGTTAAAGGAATTCCTTGAGATTCGCTTGGGGAAGAGTTTCAGATAAGTTGTCTTTACTTTACTCTGTTTGTATGATGCTGTTTTTATATATATAATCCATGTTCTATCATCTTTTCCTCATGAGTCTTGAGTACATTTCTTTGTCTTTCTCCTTTTCATGTGATGTGTTGATGTTATGAAATTGAAATGATGTGTCGATTTATTATGGAGAATTTGTGATGACCTTTTCACTTAGAACATTTTTTACTTTTTGATCTGACCAATTGAATTGTTAAAACTTGTTGGGAAACATATGTTCCGAAAGGATTATGAGTTCCACAACAAAAGTGAAGGTCACATTCAATGTCCATGAATGGGAGACGCAGTTCATGGGGATTGAGTGCAAATAAATAGAGAAATATACTTTGATGAGCGTAGAATTGGAGATTTCAGAGTGATAGGCTGAAATCCTCAATTTGGTCCTAATGTTTAGAAACTGAAGTGGGAGTTAACCTTCAAGTTAAGGGAAGTGGGAGCTCTTGAGAGAGAGCCAGTATCCTCCTAGCCTAACCACGGATTTGGGGACTAAACTTAGGATTAGCCAATGTTCTTTATACGCTGAAATATGGGTTAGGAATGCTCCTATTTGGCAGAATACATTTGCATCACTGATCTATGTCACAATAATCATCACATTATGATTGTAAAGGAGGAAGACTCTTTCTTACAACTGAACTTTGTTATAAATTTAGTCTTGTGTTAGTTTAACTTGTTATAGTCTAAAACGTACTTTGGTAGAAATATTAATTGCATATGTTTGTCTTTACATTAAGAATTAACCCACTTGCAATTGTGATGTGATTTGATTAGTGATTTCTGTACTACGCCATAAAATTAAAGCCTCCCTATGAGATTGATAACCAGGATTCCACTAGAGCCCTGTATTACTTGAGCGATATGTATGCTTGTGTTAATAGCGTGACTCATTATTAAACTAAATCAATATATAAATCTAAATATGAGTTCATTAATTTTTACAAATTAAAAAGTTGCAGCAGGGTTCAAATTGATTTAGGTAAGGTTTGAAGTGAATTTGGAGATTTTGACAATTTTTTGGCCATGAGAGGCATTTTGGTAATTTTAAAAAGAAGGGTATTTTAGAAATTGTGAGGAAAATTGGGCATTTTAGCCAATTCAAGGGGTTTGGAATAGTTTGGTATAATTTTTGAAGGGAAATTGAGAATTTGGGAAATTTTAGAAAATTAGGGTTTCATGGGTATTTTTGTAATTTGGGGAAAATTTTGGGGCAAAAGGCCAAGGTTGAGGTTTTGGTGAATTTAGGAGTTATTGAATATGCTAACCTTAAGATTACCCTTTTTTTTTTACCATGAGACTAAGGGGAGAGAGCCCACTTTGGATCCTCCATGTGTTGGTCCTAACCACCCTTTCCAAGGCCTAAAGGCTTCAGGACCACCCACTTGTGTTTCCAAAAGAGTGGAAAAAGATTAGTTGAAAATGATTTTAGGGTATTGGGATTGGATGAATCGGCTCAAGTGATTGTGTGTGCAGAAATGACCAAGACCACACCACCCAGGGTTAACATTAAGTTCAACAGTCCTATGGGAACTCATGTTTGAATCATCACATGTTAGTCATAAAATTCCAAGTGTTGGATTTTCATGACCATCCATGTATGGTTTCAAAAAGAGCGGGAAAGTTACTTGAATTTTTATGTGGTGAGTTTCATCTCTAGTCTTCTATGATAGTCAAGGGGAAGTCATATGGCTAGATCCAAATTATTAAGAGGGAGAAAAGAAATCACAAAAAAGAGGTCAATAGAGTCCCCCATGGTACTAACTAAGCCTAGAATGAGGTGTCAGAAAATGATATGCTTTTCTTGAGACTGGGCATAGGTCTAAATTTTTAGACTTTACTTTTTTCTTGAAAATATGCTTGCCACCAAATTTATGAATAATGTTTAGCAATTTGCTAGTTGCTAATTTTAAATTTGTGGTCCCCCAAAGATGGTGTTTTCTACATGAATTTGCAAAGTAGCCTATGTATCAAATTCTGAAAAGACCAACTTCCTCGTTCACTTTAAGAAGAACTCAAGTACAGTGAGGGTACATCGAGGAAGAAATATTTGCTATGAAAGGTTCCCTTCAATACAAAAGTAGTTCTCAAAGCCTTGATGTCTGAATAAAATTTGGGATAACCACCCTATCACAATTATGCTCGGGATTTTAACATGAACGACCTTTCGAGACTACAGTGAATGTTGCCCCTCTACCTAGAAGTAGTCTTTGTAGACTCTGTGTCTGAATGAGATGTGAGCAGATGTTCCTATCGCAACCATGCCCAGGACTTTAATGTGAATGTTCATTCGAGATTGTAGTGAAGGTTGTCCTCCACATCAAAGAATGCTTCATAAATGATCTTTAAGAGAAGCAAATGATGTTTTTAGCCAGTTGGATGATGTATATCATTAAGAAACAAAGCTTTGCGCTTGATGTATCAAACTTGAAGACTATGCTTAGCTGATCTTTTTTCCCATAAATGGTGTCAAACTTATGTCTGTCGTGGTAAAGTAATAATTTATTATTTCTGCGTTGGATGAAATCCAATACACACATAGATAAGGCAATTAAGTAGGAGGCGACTCCTCAGATTTTTATGTGAAAACCCCTAAGAAGAGGAAAAAACATGGAGTTTACCTCAGTTGAAAAAATCCACTATGTAATTGTAAGTACATATATTCACTCTTCTTCTGAATTAAGAAAGATGGAGTTACAGAGTTGATCATCACCATTTCATCCATTTTATAATTTGTTCGTGCATCAGCAATTGATTGGAGACATTAGAGGAGAGGATGGATTGCGAGATGATGTGGAGTAATTAATGGGTCTACTTATGTTTATTGTGTGTTTAGTTTAGTTTGCTTAGTTATGTTTGGTTTTTTTAATATTTTCTTTGAAATTTGAGCTTGGATTTGGATGTGCTTACTTTCATTGTGTGCTTAGATCTTAGTGTTTGCCTATCGTAGAGTACTTTAGCACTAAATATCTAAGAGTAGTTAGTTTGAATGAACATATTTGAATTGTATGATGTAACTTGGATTTTATATATATAAGATTGTTGTGTATTATTTGTGTGAAGAATTGTGTTAATTATTGCTTATGGGATGATGTAGATGCCTATTAAAGTGTTAAACATCATTGTGGATGTCGGGGCTTGATCGAAATTACGAAAAAATTTTCGGACCCGAGGAAAATATTTTGGACAAAAGCGTCGCCGAAGCCGAATGGGCGCGCCCGGCCTGAATCTAGAGACTTTGGCTAATATTTTAAATAGAGCGCATGCATTTTTCAGACAGTAAAAGGCCAAAAACTCTCGTTTTCGCAATTTTTACCCTAGGACATAAAATTCTTCCATTTCCTTTGTCTTCCTCCTCCATTTTTGTGATTTTGAAGATCTTGGGCTTGCTAGATCTCAAATTTGAGGAGATTTCAAAGCTTTTCTACATCGGATCCACACTTTTTTTTGGTAAGAGCTTCACTTTAATTTAAAATTTTTAGATTTTCACCATGGAAATCTCTCACATTGCTTAGGTTGGAATTTTAGGAGTTCTAAAGAGATTTTGAGATTTCCATGATATGAAATTTGCTCTTGCTTGTTTAGAATAGTATTTGGAGTTTGTTACATTGTGAATTTTGGATTTATTGGAATTTTCTTGCAAATTTTAAAATTTCACATGGCTCAAAGAATGAGTAAGGAAGAAATTGGATTTTGATGAGGAGAAGTTTTTTAATATTAAAGCCAAATTTTACTTTAACTCTTACCTTTACCATAAAGTGTATCTAGGGATCGAGCTTTTGATAGTCTTAGAGGATGTTTGTAGAATAGTTAATTACGGAAAGCGAGCTTGGGAGCCATTTTGTTATTTCAGGGTTGCGAATGCTATTATGGGAGTTTGTTAGAGAGTTATTAGAATGTACCCTGGATTGAGATAGAGTATGTGCTTGTTAGAGGAAAAATGGTTGAGTTTACTCCTCGGCATATTAATGCTTTCTATCAGACTCGGGAAAATCAATCCATGGCAGAAGGAGATGACGTTCACAAGGATGGCTACGAAAGCTCGGTAAACAACGAGTCTATTACGAATTTTGAGGAGCTCCAATCGCGATAGAATTGGAGTTATCAGATTCCGAAGCAACGCCGGAAGAGCCAGTCCGTTTCGTTCGGGGAAGTCTTGTCAGATCCAACATCAAATTCGGAAAGAAATAAATGGAAGTCAATCTAAGGAGCGAAAAAGTTCTACCTCCGAAGTGGGTCCAAAGGATAAAGGAAAGCAGGTGGTTGCTCAGGAAGAGCCAACCCCGAGCGGAAGGAATTGCCCATTCGGGAAAATAGAGGAACATGGTAATAAAGTAGACTACAATGTGCTAGCCCATCTTAGGAAGCTACAGACGGAAACTAAGCATATACGACGCGCTACGATCTGTCAAAGGAGATGAGGGAAGCTGCGAAAAGGCTCTACTTGATCCAGAGAATTTGTTTAGCTCCAAATGGCACAGTGTGGAGACGAGGTTTGCTCTTTAAAAGAATAGCGAGGTGTTACGTTCACGAACAATGATTTACTACTCGGAACGAGTCGATCACAATCGACCGATGTACATATCGATCCTTGTTGGAAAGTTTATCTTTCTCAGGGGGTGTTAGTTGATCGGGGAGCATCAATCAACATAATGAGCCTTCGAACGTTAGCATATTTGGAAATTGATGCTCGTGAACTTGAAGCGAATAGCAAGACGTTATTAAGAGGTTCAATCGAAGGAGAAAGAGCACTCGGATCGATAACAACGGTAATGAAGACCGAGTGATTTAGCAAAAACAACGCGAAATTCCATATAATTGATTCGAGACATCATTCAATGCTCTACTGGGTCGTATTGGATTCGTAGGCGGATGGAGTAAGTCGTCTGCACCAGTGCATAAAGTATTACGAAGGAGGAGAACAATGTATCGAAAGGTGATTTGCAACCATTCTACGTGCATGAAATCGAATTCACAAAGATGCGGCTACTTATGCACCCCTTTGAAGAAAACAATCTTTCCGAAATGTCGTACCAAATGAAGCGAAAAGAAGTGCGAGACGATAAAGAACTCGAAATTCTAGTCCAACGGAGTTACTCACCCGCTCCCTTACGGAGAGATGGTGAAGGTTTCTCCAAAACTCGCACCGAGTCCCGAGAAGTAGGGGACGGGATCGTAGAAGACATTAGAACAGTTGGACGAAGAAACCCGATCATCGATGTTGATTGGGAGACCGAGTTCAAAGAAGAAGAGATCGAAAGAAGCGACAACGGTAAATAAAAAAACCCCCGAGTTCGAAGATCTCTCTCGAAGATGAAAGAATGAAAAAGGAATACAAATCAATGTACGAGAAGATTAACCATTATGTACATACTATGACCCTAACCCTGATCCATTCTAATAAGATTGAGGGTATGGTGGTCGAGAGTACGTGGTTGTACTAAACTAATCAAATTCTACCGTGGTGCTTCTTCTTCCAATGCGAAAAATATATACAATTTGAAGATGTTACTTCTTACGAGATTAATGGAAGCGCCTTTTGAGTGGTACTTTCTCACATGTTCAAAAATTTAATTCAACGTGGTGTCTTACCTCGACCATGGACAAAAGGTCGATCACAAAATTGCAAAGTTATGGAACAATGCCGGTCGACCTCCAAATTCAAAACATGGTCTCGGATTCGGCACGGTGGGGTACGGTGATGATTCGGGATTTTGCTTGATTGTCACTTGCGAGCCTAATGAAAATGTTGCTTGGAAGCTTCGGAAGATCTCGAAGATACGCGATCGGAGATGCTCCACGAGAATTCGAAGAAGAAATTAAATATACAATAGAAGAGTTAATGGAAGTTAACTTAGGTACTAGCGAAGAACCTAGGCCGACCAGATCACAAGTTAGGAGTGGATCCCCTTTGCCGTTCCCGATCGAGATAAGCTCCGAGAAGGATGCGTCTAGAGATCGAACAACAAGTAATAGCGAAGTTGAGAAGCTAATGAACGCTAAATTTGTCAGAAGTGAAGAGCAATATCCAACTTGGTTGTAATGTGGTACCGGAGTTAGAAAGAATGGTCGGATAAGAATGCGTGGACTTCGAGAGATTTAAACAAAGCATGTCCAAAGGATGAATTCCCTCTACCAATTCCGAGATTGATGATCGACATCGCCTTAACACATAGGTTTCATTCATGGATGGATCATTAGGATACAACTAGATAAAGATGGCACCGGAAAATGAAAAGCTTACGGCCATCGAACGCCGATCGGAGTATCTTGCTACTGCAGTGATGCCGTTTGGATTAAAGAACGCAGGAGCAACTTATCAAAGAGCAATGACAAGAATTTTTGATGATCTCATTCACAACCAAGTCGAGTGTTACATGGATGATGTGGTCATCAAAAGCAAACTAAAAGATGATCACTTGTATGATTTGAGAATTGTTTTCGAGCGATTAAGACGATATAACCTAGATGAATCCTCATAGTCGGGAGCAATTTTGCACATATGAAATAATGTAAGTGTTTCGACGTAGGATTTAACAGTGTGGTCGAGAAACTTCTATACATGCTATCTCTTATCTCCCATTCATCACTTTCATCTGTTAGATATATGTATATATCATTCATATTGTCCTTCGTCAGGGCAAAATTCAAATAGTGGCAGATTGACACATTCTCAATCATGTATAAATCATAAATATTTGCAGGAGTAAATGTGACAATCCTACCTTGCACATAGACTGATCCTTGGTTGATTTCATGAAGATTTGCATTGAACTCCTTCATAACTGGTACAACTACAGTGGTAGTAGTATAACACAATACTTTCCAACTTTTCTGAACAATAATTTCATCAATTCTAGTTGTAGGAGAATTCATACCTCGATTTACAAAGCCTCGTTCCTTAATTAATCTCATTTTCGAGATATTTTTGTTGAATAGACGCTATGCCTCGAAACTGAAGAACTTTCTATGGTTGAAAACTTGAAATCTTGAAGTTTCCATCGAGTCGGAATCCATTTGGACATGAATTTGGATCTTCCTCTTCATTCCTTTGGAATTTCCTGCGTCTAGAGGCGGTTTTTGGGAGTTCTAATGGAGGATTTACCGCCTAGAACCGCCAAAACTCAAATTTAAAGATGAGAAACAGTTTTCTGAACAGTGACACCGTTCGGCGCTGATAACAGCGCTTCAAATTTTGCCAAACTTCATTTCGTTCAAATTCTTTCCAAATTTCGATTCGATTCATTTCTTAAATGTTGTTAATGATATTTAAGGAAGAATAAGACTTAATTAAGTAACAAACAAACACAAATAAAACATCAAACAAAGCAAACACTCCATAACTGTGGGTTGCCTCCCACAAAGCGCTTGGTTAACGTCGTCAGCTCGACATAACTTTCAGTTATTCAGGTTGATCCAACATTAAAACCTCTTTAAAATTAGGTCTATTGCCTTCAAAATATGGTTTTAATCTTTGGCCATTAACTTTGAATATTCTTCCAGATTTAGGGTTTGCGATAATCACAGCTCCAAACTAATATATTTTTATGACAATGAAAGATCATATCCATCTAGATTTCAGTTTCCCAGGAAATAATTTCAATCTTATATTATATAATAAAAATTTTTGTACTAGTTCAAACTACTTTTTAACAATCTTCCAATCATGCCATATTTTTCTTCTTTCTTTATATATTCTATCATTATCATATGATTCATTTCTAATTTCTTCCAATTCATTCAATTGCAACAGTCTCTTCTCATCAGCATCTTTCAAATTAAAGTTTAATTTCTTTATCTCCCAATATGCTTTATATTCTAACTCAATTGACAAGTGACAGGTTTTTCTAAAGATTAATCTGTAAGGGGATGTTCCTATAAGGGTTTTATAAGCAGTTCTGTATGCCCATAAAGCAGTATCTAATCTAGCATACCTATCCAATTTTTCAGGATTAATGACTTTCTCAAAAATTCGTTTAATTTCACGATTAGATACCTCTGCTAAACCATTAGTTTGGGGATGATAATATGTAGAGATTCTATGCATAATATTATATTTTTTCACTAATCTCTGAATCAGATTAATCTTAAAATGGGATCCTCCATCAATGATGATTTGTCTAGGCATTCCATATCTTGTGAAAATATCTTTCATCAAAAACCTTGAAACAATTCTAGCATCACACATAGGTAAAGTTATTGCCTCAATCCATTTTGAAACATAATCTACAACAATCAGTATATAAAAATTTCCAAATGAAGGTATAAATGGTCCAATAAAATCTAATCCCCATGCATCAAAAATTTCAACTTCCAAAGTAAAATTAAGAGGCATTTCATTTCTTCTGGATATATTTCCTATTCTCTGACATCGATCACAAGTTTTGATAAATCTATAAAAATCTATGAAAAGTGTAGGCCAATAAAATCTAGATTGCAAAATCTTATGTGCAGTTCTATCAATTCCAAAATCTCCTCCAAATTCAGAGTCATGACATTCTCGAATAGTTCTTTCAGTTTCTTCATAAGACACACATCTCCTAATAATAAAATCTTTACATTTCTTGTATAGATAAGGATCGTCCCATAAATAAAATTTAGCATCATTCTTAATTTTTTTCTGCTGTTGCATTGTTAAATAAGATGGTAAAATATTACTAACGATGCAGTTCACAATATCAGCATACCACGGTAAATTTCCTTCAATAATATTATATAATTTTTTCATCAGGAAAATTTTTAGTAATTTCATTTTCAAAGTCATTCAAATTAGGTTGTTCAAGTATAGATAAATGATCAGCTATTTGATTATCGACCCCTTTTCTATTAATGATCTCAAAATCAAATTTTTGCATTAAAAGCATCCATCAAAGCAGTCTTGGTTCTGCATCCTTCTTTTGCATTAAATATTTAATAGCAGAACGATTTGTATGCACTATACATTTAGCTCCAATTAAGTAAGATCTAAATTTTTCAAAAGCATAAACAATCACTAATAACTCTCTTTTAGTAGTAGTGTAATTAATTTGAGCATCAGTAAGAGTCTTACTAGTGTAGTATATAACTTTAAACATTTTGTCATGTCTTTGCCCTAAAACAACTCCAATAGCATAATCGCTAGTATCATACATTAATTCAAATGGTTTCTCCTAGTCAGGTGAAACTATTATAGGTGCAACGATTAATTTTTCCTTTAATAGATCGAAAGCTTTTAAGCATTCATCGTTAAAATCAAACTGCCTATCTTTTTCTAAAAGTTGGCATAAAGGCTTAGTAATTTTTGAAAAGTCTTTAAAATATCGCCTGTAGAATCCAACTTGTCCCAAAAATCTTCTTACCCCTCTCACAATTGTTGGAAGTGGTAATTTTTCTATAATTTGAACCTTCACGGGATCTACTTCCATGCCATATTCAGATATTTTATGCCCAAGCACATTCCTCCTGCAACCATAAATTGACAATTTTTTCAGTTTAGGACTAAATTTGTTCTTTCATATATCTCTAAAACTTTTTCTAATTTGCATAAGGACGCATCAAATGAATCTCTAAATACTGAGAAATCATCCATAAACACTTCTATTCCATCATCAATTAATTTGCTAAATATGGACGTCATACATCTTTGAAATATTGCAGGTGCATTACATAATCCAAAGGGCATTCTTCTAAAAGCAAAAGTTCCATAAGGGCTAGTAAATGTAGTCTTCTCTTGATCCTCAGCAGCAATAAGTATTTGGTGATAATCGATATATCCATCTAGAAAACAATAGTTCTTGTGTCCAGCAAGTCTGTCTAGCATTTGGTCTAAAAATGGTAAAGGAAAGTGATTATTTCTGGTGGCGGCGTTTAATTTTCTATAATCAATACATATTCGCCAACCAATGACTTATCTTGTTGGTAGAATTTCATTTCGTTCATTTACGTCAACAGTCACTCCTCCTTTCTTAGGAACACAATGAATTGGACTTACCTAAACACTAGCAGGAATATGATATATAATTCCAGCATCTAACCACTTTAAAATCTCTTTTTTAACCACTTCTTTCATTATTGGGTTCAGTCTCCTTTGTGGATCAACTCTAGGTTTGTGTTGTTCATCCAACAAAATTTTGTGCATACAAATCGATGGACTGATTCCTTTAATATTAGCTATGGACCAACCAAAAGCCTTTTTGTATCTTTTTAAGGTGTCCAATAATTTTTGTTCTTGATATTCATTTAAATCCAAAGATACAATGACTGGTAAAGTAGATGATTCTCCTAAAAACATATACTTTAAATGATTAGGGAGAATTTTCAGCTGAAGTTCAGGGGGTTTAATGATAGATGGAATTAAACTTTTATCTCCATTTTCCATAGTATCCAATCTTTCAAATTTTTCCTGAACAATTTCTAATTTTTCATTTTTCAAATCATCAAAATCATCTTCATTTTCACTTTCAATTTCATCCTCACATTCCACATTTTCTTCAAATACTTCTCTAAAATGATCTTCTCTCAAATAATCGTAGATTTCCATTCAAAAGAACTCATCATCTTTTTTAGTTGAAGGGTATTTCATAGATTTCAGAATATTGAAAGTTACCTCTTAGTCATTAACTCTCATAGTTAATTCTCCATTTTGAACATCCATCATAGCTCTCCTAGTAGCAAGGAATGGTCTTCCCAAAATAATTGGAATTTCTTTATCTTCCTTCATATCTAATGCAATAAAGTCCACAGGAAAGATAAATTTATCCACCTTTACTAATACAACTCCTTTAGGATATGTGATAGAACGATCAGCTAGTTGAAGAGTCACAGATGTGGGTGAAATTTCTCCTATTCCCAATCTTTTGAAAGTTGATGAAGACATAAGATTAATACTAGCTCCTCACATAAAGCTCTTCCGAAAAATTTCTCACCTATAGCACATGGGATAGTAAAACTACCTGGGTCTTTAAGTTTTTTAGGAAGCTTCTTCTGAATAATTGCACTACACTCACCGCTAAGTGTAACAGTCTCGTGGACTTTAAAATTTCCTTTCTTTTTAAGAATATCCTTTATAAACTTTGCATAATCGGGCATCTACTCTAATACTTCAACAAAGGGAATATTAATTGTTAATTTCTTAAGAATATCCAAAAACTTTGCAAATCAGTTATCCCTATTCTATTTCTTTAGTCTTTCAAGAAAAGGAGGAGGTGGTTTTTCAACAATTATCTTCATTGGTTCTAGTGGATATTCGTCTGGATATATCTTATTAGACCTTTTCTAAATGTTCACTTCCTCTCTTTCAACTTTGACTTCTTTTTGAACTCTTGGTTCCAATTCTTTTACACTTCTTAATTGAATAGCCTTAATTTTCTCTTCATTTTGATCTTTTAGATTGATCTCAATATTGCTAGGAAGATTTCCAGAAGGTCTATTATTAAGCGCAGTAAAGATATGTCCCAATTGATTCTCAATGTTCTTCATTGCAACTTTTTGAGCTTGAATTTGATTACCCATATTCAGAGTCATTTCTTTAGTAGACAACTTCTTTTCCTTAAATTATTGATTATTATTAAAACCAGGAGGATAAGAAGGTCTATAATTGGTATTTCCTTGGTTGTTCAGATTTCCAACTGGATTCATAAGATTTTTTCCCCATTGCGGCGTAACAACAACTTTGTTGTTATTCCAATTGAAGTTCGGGTGATTCCTCCAACTAAGATTATAATAATTCAAATAAGGATTATTGATTTTGTTATTTATGACATTCAATGTTTCATAAGAAATTTGAGAGTCTATCATCTGTCCTGATGAATTTTCTTCTAACACTGGGGGTGTTGGAGAATAATTCTTTCCATATTGATCTATTTTTTTGGAAAGTGCAGCAATTTGAGAGACTATGATAGTTATCGCATCAGAATCATGAATACTGGCTACTTTTTTAGGATTTACCCATTCAGAGGGTCATTGAAAATTATTAGTAGCCATCTTTTCAATTAATGAATATGCTTCATCAAAAGGTTTTAACTTTAATGATCCACCAGTAGCAGCATCGATAATTGATCTCATAGATCCCACTAATCCATTAAAAAAGGTTTGAATTATTAACCAGTCTGGTAAAGCATGGTGTGGACACTTCCTTAGAAGATCTTTAAATCTTTCCCAAGCTTCATATATGGATTCTCCATCAAACTGACTAAAAGATGTGATATCATTCCTCAGCTTAGCAGTTCTAGAAGGAGGAAAATAATTTGACAGAAACTTTTGTGAAAGCTCTCCCCAAGTTCTGATAGATCCAGGTGCTAACATATTTAACCATGCCGTAGCCTTATCCCTTAGTGAAAAAGGAAAAAGTCTAAGCCTAACAAAGATCGTTTGACACTCCATCATAATTAAAAGTAGCACGCAGTTCTAGCAATCTAGTGAGATGTAAGTTAGGATCTTCATTAGGTGTTCCTCCAAATTGATTATTCTATACCATTTGGATAATAGCAGGTTTAAACTCAAATGAATTAGCAACAACATCAGAATTTTGGATAGTTATGTGAATTTCATCTGTTGTTGGATTAGCACAATCTCTTAAAGGTCTTGGTATATTTTCGTTTTGATTATTTAAATTGTTCGCCATCTTGTGAGGATTTGCAGATTGTTTTCTTTGTTTTCGAATTTTTTTAATAGTACGCTCTAATTTAGAATCGTAAGGCACTAAACATATAGATCCGATACTACGCATACAAACACAATAAGCATACTAACAATAATCAAACACACACAATTATGACTTGCAATTCAAATATAAAATTTCAAATACTACAAAATTAAACTTTAACAGTTACCCTTTTTTTTACCGTACCTCCCCAGTAATAGGACCAAAAGCTTGGTGCAACCTTTTTAATTTGCCAAAATTTATGAACTCAGATTTTGATATATATTTTGATTTAGTTTTATAATGTGTCACACAATTAAACACAAGTATACGTATCACTCAAGTAATACAGGGTTCTATTGGAGTCCTGGAATATCGATCCCACTAGGAGGCTTCAATTTTATGGTGTAGCACAGAAATCACTTATCGAATCACAACACAATGGCAAGTAAGTTTAATTCTTAAAATAAAGACAACAGTTGTAGTTACAATTTCTACCAAAATACGTTTTAAACTCTAGCAAGTTAAACTAACACAGTACTGAATTTATAACAAAGTTCAGTTGCAAGAAAGAGTCTTCCTCCTTTTCAATCATAATGTGATGACTATTGTGACATAGAACAGTCGTGCTAATGTATTGTGCCAAATAGGAGCATTCATATTCTTTACCATATTTCAGCAAATAAAGAACATTGGCTAATCCTATGTTTAGTCCCCAAATCCGTGGTTAGGCTGGGAGGATACTGGCTCTCACTCCAGAGCTCCCACTTCCCTTCACCTGAAGGTTAACACTCGCTTCAGTTTCTAAACATTAGGACCAAATTGAGGATTTCAGTCTGTCACTCTGAAATCTCCAATTCTACGCCCATCAAAGTATATTTCTTTATTTATTTGCACTCAATGCCTATGAACTATGTCTCTCATTCATGGATATTGAATGTGACCTTCAATTTTGTTGCATAACTCATAATCCTTTCAAAAAATATGTTTCCCAACAAGTTTTAACAAATCAATTGGCCAGATCAAAAAGTAAATGAAGTTCGAAGTAAAAAAGGTCATAAAAAATTCTTCATAATAAATCCGCACATCATTTCCATATCACAACATCAACACATTAAATGAAAAGGAGAAAGACAAAGAAATATACTCAAGACTCATGAGAAAAGATGACAAAACATGGATTATATATATAAAAACAACGTCATACAAACAGAGTAAAGTAAAGACAACTTATCTCAAACTCTTCCCCAAACGAATCTCAAGGAATTCCTTTGACTCCTCTTCTTTCTTCACAACTACTGCAATTCTCTCTTTAAAATAGTAAGGAAGAAGAAATCTCTCACTTTCCCTCTCCTCTCACACTCATTAGAAGAGAAAACACAAAATCTAATTTCCTACACAAAATAGAAAGAAACTCTCTCTAAATTCTAAACTCTTCTCTTCTCTTCTTCCCCCTTCTAAACTCGGCTCCAAAAGTGTTTAAATTCGGCCAAAACTGAATTCCAAAGAGTTTCCTATAGCAACCCTTCAAAATCTGGCCAAATACATGAAATCTAGTTCAAAATCGGGATATATCGTTGTTTGGCGCTGGATAGGGCATCGTTCGGCGCATTATTCCGCCAAAATGATCGCAACTCTCAGTAAAATGGCATTGTCCCAAGACTGGTGACAGTGTCGTTAGACGTTAGTTTAATAAAATGCACTTTTGTCCCTTTTTCCTCCAAATTTGCTCCTCACTTCCTTTTGCTCCAAAGGCCTAAAACCATTATACCTGCATGAAATTATAAAAAATAACTTCTTTTAAAGTGCAATATCATCAAAAACAGATATGAAATGGATAGTAAAAAGCTATCAAATTTTCGGTGGATCGCCCCTCAGGATCTAGATAAAATCACATTTACAAGTCCATATGGGACTTTTGCTTTTTATGAATGGATTTTGGTTTGTGCAATGCACCTGCAACTTTTCAAAGTTGCAAGATGTCTATTTTTTGCGACTTAATTAAGAAAGGAATTGAAGTTTTCAGGGATGATTTCTCAGTCTTTGGAAACTCTTTTAATTCATTTTTAGATCGTTTAGCAAGGGTTCTTAAACATCGTGATGATACAAATCTAGTTCTGAATTAGGAAAAAATGTCAATTTATGGTCGTAGGAGGAATTGTTTTAGGACATAGAATTTCTGAAAATGAAAACGAAGTATATCCAACAAAAAATTAAGTAATTTTTGAACTACCACCTCCTGCTACGGTGAGAGAAGTGAGAAGTTTTCTAGGATATGTTGGGTTCTACAGGCATTAAATTAAAGTCTTTTTTAAAATTGCCAAACCTCTGTGTCATCTTTTGGAAAAAGATGTGACATTTGATTTTAACAAGAAATGGCTAAATGCCTTTAATTTGATAAACGAAAAAATAATCACTGCACCAGTTATTGTTTCACTGGACTCGGAAAAACCATTTGAGTTAATTTGTGATGCAAGTAATTAGGCAATCGGGGCTATATTAAGGCAAAAGTAGGATAAGATCTTTAAAGTTATATATTATACCAGTAAAGCTCTTAATGAATCAAAAATTAATTATAAAACTACTGAAAAGGAGTTATTAGCAATAGTATGTGCTTTTGATAAATTTAGACCTTATCTTATTGGAGCAAAATGTATTTTGCATATTGATCATTCTACTATTAAATATTTGATATTTAAGAAGGATGAATAACCACGATTAAATTAGATCGATCCTTCTGATGCAAGAGTTCAATTTTCAACTAGTGGATAAGAAGGGTATTGATAATCAAATTGTTTTTCATTTGTCGAGACTTGAACAGAAAAATTAATGGTAACTTTGATGAAGAAATAAATGGAAATTTTCCTGATGAACTTCTATATGTTGTTTCTAAGTGGAGTACTCTATGATATGCAAATATAGTTAACCATTTAGTTAATAAAATTTTACCCTACGGACTAACAAGTCACAAGAAGAAAAAGTTCATTTACGATGCATGATTTTACTTCTAGGACGACCCATATTTATATAAAAATGAAAGGACTTAGTTATCCGAAGATGTGTACCAATTGAAGAAATGAGAGAAATTATTCAAAATGTCGCAAATCAGATTATGAGGGATATTTTGGAGTGGATAAAACTAAATTTAAAATTTTAAAATCTGGATTTTATTGGCCTACCTTACTTAAGGATGTTAATATTTTTGTAAA
The DNA here is from genome assembly GCA_022702705.1 of Papilionanthe hookeriana x Papilionanthe teres. NCBI lineage: Eukaryota > Viridiplantae > Streptophyta > Magnoliopsida > Asparagales > Orchidaceae > Papilionanthe > Papilionanthe hookeriana x Papilionanthe teres. Next base: position 63,797,840 of record CM040423.1, on the reverse strand, counting down.
AGCATGAAATCGTTGTCAGAGAGTAGGAGATATTTCTAAAAGAAATGAAATGCCCCTAAATTTTTCTTTTAAAGTCAGAATTTTTGATGTTTGGGGTTTAGAATATATGGAACCATTTATACCATCTATAGAAAACATTTATATTTTGTTAGTTGTGGACTGTGTTTCTAAGTGGATTAAGGCTGTTACTTTACCCCATTGTGATGCTGTTGCTTTACCCCGTTGTGATGCTGAGATGTTCCAAGATTTTTAGGGAATTTTTTTGAGAGATTCAGAATGCCAAGAGTGATCTTTACAGATGGAGGAAATCATTTTAAAACTATAGAGTTGAAAAGTTAACAAGAAAATATGAAGTTAAACATTGAATTGCCCCAACTCATCACCTTAAACCAGTGGTTTAGCAGAAATATCTGATATACAAAAAAATGTTTAACTTAACATATAAATTTTATGCTTAAATTTGGTGATATTATACTTTAAGAAAGGTATTTTCATGTTTTGTTGTAGGTATTTTAAGTCTGGACTCTTAGAGAAAAAATGAGGAAAAAAGAAAGAAACTCAGAGTCAAAAGATGCAATTTTCGTAGTTGCACTAGCGCTAGAACTGGTGTCATCAGTGCTAGTTCACAGAGATTAAAAAATGCACTAGCACCAAAACTGGCGCCAACGACACTAGAATTCAGAGAGCAATGCCAGGATCTAGATTTCGGTGCCAACGGCACCAGAGGTAGTTATTCTCCAACATTCATTGAATTTGGACAGATTTTGAAGGGGTGCTTGAGGAAACTCCTGGAAAATTCATCCTTACATTATAAAAGAGTGCTTTTATGACAGAAAAAGGGTCCCTAGTCAGTTTTTTGTCATTTTCTTATCTTTTGGTCTTTGTTGTGTGATTCAAGTGTTGTTTGTGAGAGAGTTTAGAGAAGATTTTCTCTAAGAGTTCTAAGAGGAGAGGGAAAGTGAGAGATTTCTTCTTCATTACACTTCTAAGAGAGAATTGCGTGGTATTGTAAATAGAGAAAGAGATCCAAAGAAATGTAAAGTGATTTTCTTGGGGAAGAGATTGAGATAAGTTTTGTTCTTTTTAACTTTTTTTTATATATACAATCCATATTTTGTTGTATCTTTCTCATGAATTCTCAGTAGCCTTCTATGTCCTTCTCCCTACAAGGAGATTATTCATGTGAAGAATCAAGATTTTTTTGTGATGTTTTAAATTTCATAATTGTGATGATTCAACCTTTGTACTTCATTTTCTTTTCATTCTAACCAATTGAATTGTTAAAATTTATTTTCAAACATAAAATCTGAAAGGACAATGCTTTATACAACAGGGTAAGAATCACATTTGATTTCATGGATGAGTATGTAGTCCATGGGGTTAAGTGCAAATAAATAGAGAAATATACTTTGATGGGAAAATAATTGGTGATTTTATTGTGATAGCCTAAAATCCCTAATTTGGTCTAAACGTTTGGAAACTAAAGCGAGATGTTAGCCCTCAGATGAGGGGAACATGGGAACTCTAGAGTGAGAGCTAGTATCTTCCCAGCCTAACCACAGATTTAGGGACCAAACACTAGATTAGCCAAGGTTCTTTTTCTCTCGTAAAAAAGAGAATGAACAATTTATAACAGTTAATTCATTCACTGACTATAAACTCATCATAAAGGGGAAGAATACTTTTTTAAATTTGAACTCTTCATCACAAAACTTAGTTTAGTCTTAGTAAATTTAACTTTGAAGTTTAGAGATTAGTTTCGTAAACTTATTTCCATTAGCTACATTAAAAAAATTTCGACCTGTTTTTCTTATTTGAGTTTTCTATAGTTTGAATATTGTGTCTTTGCACTGTTATCATAAGAGTTGCCACCTTTATGTGGAATCGATACTTAGGACTCCATTAGAGCCCTTTATTACTTGAGCGATACATATACTAGCGTTTGCATCTTAGTGACGATTTAAAATCGACATTATACATTAAATCACAAGGAGTGGTAGCTTAAAGATATTAAAAGATAAAAATTTTTATTCTGAAGTAAAAATTATTGTGATTAATCTAAATAATTCCTAATTCAGCTGTTGTGTGAGTTGTAGCATTGAAATACATTTATAGCACATACAAGAACCTCCGCATCAAGTATTTCATGCCGTTGCCGGGGAGGTAACGGTAAATTACTTTATAACTTAGAAGACTTTATTTAAACTATAAAACTTGTATTAAAAAAATTGTAGTATAATATTGTTACACTATTGTGTGATTGCTTACTTTAAATTGTTAAATCACGTTTGCGTATGCGTAGTTTAAGATCTGTAGGTTTAGTACCTTATGATTCAGAATTAGAAAGAGCTATAAGAAAATTAGAAAACAAAAAGAAAATTTGATAATTTGAACAAAATGGAGAACAACTTAAATAATCAAAGAAATGAAAATTAACATTGAAAGGGACCTTTAAGAGATTATGCTAATCCTACAGCAAATGAAATTCATTTGAATATACAAACTCCTGCTGTAGTCGCTAATTCATTTGAGCTTAAACATATTATTATCCAAATGATACAAAATAAATAGTTTGAGGGAACACCGATTGAAGATCCTTATATCTTAATAGTTTTTTGGAATTCTGTGCTACATTTAAATATGATGGAGTGTCAGATGATGCTGTCAGACTTAGAATTTTTCCTTTTTCATTAAGGGATAAAGCTAAGATGTGATTAAATTCTTTAGCACCTTAATTTTTCAAAACTTGGAGAGACTTATCTCAGATATTTTAAGCCAAATATTTCCCACCATCAAAAACTGTAAAGCTTAAAAAATATATCACATCTTTTTGTCAGTTTGAAGCGAAATCAATATATGATGCTTGGAAACGATTTAATGATCTCCTTAGGAAGTGTCCAACCAATGCTTTCAAGATTGGTTAATAATTCAAACTTTTTATAATGGATTAGTGGGATCTCTTAGATTTATTATAGATGTTGTTGCTGGGGGATCGTTAATGTCAAAACCATTCAATGAAGCATATTCTTTAATTGAAAAGGTGGCTACTAGTAATTTTCAATGGCCATCTGAAAAGATAAATCCAAAAAGAGTAGCCAGTATTCAAGATTCTGATGCAATATCTATTTTGGCTTTTCAAATTGGTGCAATATCAAAGAAGATAGTTCAATTTGGAATGAAATTACCTCAAACACCACTTCTGGTTGAGAAAAATTCATTGAGACAAATGATAGATTCTTAATCATCATATGAGACATTGAATGCAATAAATAACCGATCTAATAATCCTTATTCTTATTATTATAATCCTGGTTGGAAAAATCACCATAATTTAAGTTGGAATAATAATAACTCTAATGCTGTAAATTCGCAAATGGGGATCAATTCAGTGAACCCATTAGGAAATTCAAACAACCAGGGAAATTCTAACTATAAACCTTATTATCCTCTGGTTTTAATATCAACAATAAATTAAAGGAGAAGTATTTGTCTATGGAAGAATTGGCATTACTAATGGGCAATCAATTACAAAGTCAATGAGCTGTAATTAGAATCATTGAGAATCAATTGAGACTATTGTACTGTACTTAACAATAGACGTCCAGGAACTTTACCTGGTAATGTCAAAATTAATCCTAAGGATCTAAATAAAGAGAAAATGAAGGATATTTAATTGACAAGTGGAAGAGAATTGGAAACAAAGTTTAAAAAGAAATTAAAGTTGAGAAAAAAGGAGTGAAAATTGAAAAGTCTGGCGAAGATATTCATCGCGATTCAGAATATATTTTTAAACAAATGAAAATTACTGTAGAAAAAACACCACTTCCATTTCCTAAAAAATTGAGACAGCAAAATAGGGATAAACAATTTTTTAAATTCTTACAAATATTGCAGAAATTAACCATAAACATTCCATTTGTTAAAGCCCTGGAACAAATGTCAAGCTATGTCAAGTTTGTGATGAATATACTTAATAAAAAAAGAAAGTTTACAGATAATGAGACTATTGCACTTAGTGAAGAGTGTAGTACATTTATTCAGAAAAAGCTTCCTAAAAAACATAAAGATCCTGGTAGTTTCACTATTCCTTGTGCTATTGGCGAAAGATTTTTTGGAAAAGCTTTATGTGATTTGGGAGCTAATATTAATCTCATGCCTCTATCTAGCTTCAAAAGGTTGTTTTTAGACGAATGTCCTTTGGTTTATGTAATGCACCTGCAACATTTCAAAGATGTATGATGTCTATTTTCTATAATTTAATTGAGAAAGGGATAGAAGTTTTTATGGATGATTTTTCAGTGTTTCGAACTTCAATTGAAACTTGTTTAAATCATTTAGAGAAAGTTTTGGAACGATGTGAGAAAACTAATTTTGTATTAAATTCGGAGAAATGTAAATTCATGGTTGTAGGATGAATTCTACTTAGGCATAAAATTGCTGAAACATGTTATGTAAGTAGATCCAGTGAAAAGTCAAGTTATATCTAAACTATCTCCTCCGACTACTATGAGAGAGGTTAAAAGTTTTTTAGGACATGCTGGTTTCTACAGATGATACATTAAAGATTTTTTAAAAATGACCAAGCCTTCATTCTAACTTTTAGAAAAAGATTCAAAATTTGATTTTAACTAAGAGTGCATTAATGTCTTTGAAGCATTAAAGGAAAAATTAATCATTGCTCCTATAATAGTTTTACCTGATTGGAGAAACCATTTGAGCTAAGGTGTGATGCTAGTGATTATGCAATTGGAGTTGTGTTAGGGCAAATTTATGATAAAAATTTTTGAGGTTATATATTATGCTAGTAAAACTCTGAATGATGCTCAAATAAATTATACTACTGCTGAAAAAGAGTTATTAGCAATTGTTTATGATTTTGATAATTTTACATCATATCTAATTGGAGCAAAATTTATTGTTCATAGAGACCACTATGTTATAAAATATTTGATGCAGGAGAATGATGCTAAACTAAGATTAATTAGATGAATACTTCTGATGCAAGAATTTGAATTTGTGGTAGTAGATAGGAAATGATCTGAAAATCAAAAAGCTGATAATTTATCTAGTTTGGAACAGGAATAATCATTTAATTTTAAAAGGGAAATTAATGAATTTTTTCTTGATGAACAACTATATACTATTAATGAATGACATATACCATAGTTTGTAGACATTGTGAATTTTATTGTGAGTGATATTTTACCATATTGATTGACAACACAAAAACAGAATAATTTCATTCACGATGCAAAATTTTAATTTTGGGATGACCCATATTTATATAAATAGTTTAAAGTTTTAGTTATTCGGAGATGTGTATCTTATGAAGAAACTAGACAAATTATTCAAAAATATCATGATTCTAAATTTGGGGATCATTTTAGAATTGATAGAACTACACATAAAATTTTACAATCTAAAATTTATTAGCTTACTCTATTTAGAGATGTTAATACATACATAAAATATGTGATCATTGTCAGTGAGTAGGAAATATTTCAAAAAGAACTGAAATGACCCTGAATTTTATATTGGAACTTGAAATTTTTTATGTTTGGGGATTAGATTTTATGGGACTATTTATACCTTCATTTAGGAATATATATATATTAATTACAGTAGCCTATGTATCAAAATGGATTAAAGCTGTGACTTTACCTTGATGTGATGCTTGGAGTGTTTCAAACTTTTTAATGGGAAATATTTTTACAAGATATGGAATGCCAAGAGTAATCATTACTGATGGGGGCTCTCATTTTAGGAAAAAAAGAATTGAGAAATTGATTGAAAAATATGATATTGAGCATAGGATCTCCAATGCTTATCATCCCTAAATTAGTGATCTAGTAGAAGTATCTAGCCATGAAATTAAAAGAATTTTGGAAAACACTGTAAAACCTAACAAACTGGATTGGTCTGCTAGATGAGATACTACATTATGGGTCTATAGGACAACTTATAAAATTATGATATGAATGTCTTCGTATAGACTAATTTTTGGGAAGACTTGTCACTTTCCAGTAGAATTAGAGCATAAAACTTATTGGGCTATTAATGCATTTAATTTTAATTTTAAAGATGCTAGTGAGAAGAGATTATTAAAACTGGAGGAGATTGAAGAAATCAGGAATGAATCTTATGACAGTGCTAGGATTTATAAAGAAATAAATGAAAGATTGGCATGATCGGAAGATAATAAAAAAAGAATTTGAACTTGGACAGGAAGTTTTATTGTATAATACAAGATTGAAATTATTTCCTTGAAAACATAAGTCCAACTGGTTAGCGCCATTCATAGTCATAAAATGTTGCCCATTCAGAGTTGTTGATATTGAAGATCCGAAACTAGAAAAATATTTAAAGTTAATAAGCATAGGTTGAAAGCTTATTTTGATGGGCACAGGCCAATTTTTAAAGAGGTTTTAATGTTGGGTCACCCAGAGTAAAAACTGGGAATCTTAGGCTGACGACATCAAACCAAGCGCTTAGTGGGAGGCAACCCATTGTTATCTTTGTACTATAATTAAATCTGTTTTTACATATATAATAAAAATATAAAATAAAGTTCTTTTTATGAATTCTTTGTACTTTGTAGTCCTACTTGTTAATAAAATATATAAAACATTCTAATTATTGAATTACATGGAAGATTTGAGGGTTATTTTGACCATAAGAAAAAATAGTGCAGAATTGTGCTCTGGTGCCAATGAGGCCACAACGGGCACCAACGAACCCGATTTCCAAAGCTGCAGCGTCAGTTCCAATTGCGCTGTAGTTGTAAAAATGGCCCGAGAAGCTTCTTTTAGGTGGTTTTAGGTTGTTTTTGACGATTTTGGACAGATTTTCTCCTTATAACTCCCAAAACCTATCATTCGGAGATATTTTAATCAGTAGAGAGGGAGAAGATACACTATTCTTGATTTTATGGCTTCCAACTTCAAAGAAACTTTGAATTATAAGATTTTCAATTAAAGGATGTTCATTAGTTTTGATGCGTAGAAGTTGCATGATAGGATTCTTGCAAAGATGAGAATGATCAAGGAAACGATATTTACAAATTGAGGATTCAATTCTCCCGGAACTATTGTGGAAGATATCATCGTGCAAAGAAGATGAGAAGTATTGTGTTACACAACTCCAGCAGTAGTCGTTCTTGTGGTGAAGGAATTTTATGCAAATCTTCATGTGATTAACCAAGGAGTTATCTATGTTCGAGGCAGGTGGGTACCTTTTACTTCTTCATGAATCAATGACTCGTTCTTGATCAAGGATGTTCCAATTTGTAATTATGCCAACTTTTCCCCTGCAAGAGACATTATGATTGAAGACTTTCGATTCATAATAGATGAAAATCCAACATGGGAGACAAGATATGACGATCATGTAAGTTTTTCATCTTCATTATTAAATTCGGCTTCGAAGCCATGACTTTTATTTGTTTCAGAGAAATTTCTCCCTACTACAAAAATCAATAAAGTGACGTAGGAAGGAGCTATTTTGAACTACTGTATTCAAACCGAAAGACCCATCTATGTTGATGCTTTAATTATGAAATCTATTCTTGGGCTGATTTTAAACGGATCTACTTATGGACTTGGAGTTTAGTGAAAGTTCCTTATGAAAATTGGGAAAAGTCCTTCCCCCTTAGAAGCTGATGGACCCAATATTAAATTGTGACTACATAGAGAATGAGAAAATGAATGATATAAATATTTCTATAGATCAATCTTCTTAAAATTTATCTTCTATTTGACCTGATAGTTCAAATGTTATTTTGAAAAGGATCAAGAAGTTGGAGAAAGAGATACATAATATTATGAATGTATTAGCAACATATCTGATCAATTTGATCATCTGGATTGGCGAATCAAAGAACAATTTGAGCACACTGGACTTATGGAAAATGCTATGGTGTGTATTGATGCACCAAAAATATGTTCAATTTTTTAAATATATTTGTACTCATTTTTGGTGATATTGCAGTTTAAAGGAAAATATTTTTTATGTTTTGCTGCAGGTACGATGATTTTAGGCAATTGGAGCAAAAGAAAGAAAAAAGGAACGAATTTGAATAAAAAAAAAACAAAAAACACAAAAATGTGTTCTTGCAATAATGACGCCAGAATGGGCACCAACGGCGCCATTTTCGAGAGAAATCAGAATATTAAGCACGATAGGCGCCGAAGACACCGAAATAGAGCGCCAACGACACCCAATGTCGGTGGAGGCCATATTCAATGTATTTGGATGACTTTTGGAGGGATTCTTGAGGCAACTCTTGGGGAATTTGTCCCTAAGCTATTTCAAAATGAATTTGGTGCCAGACATCAGTGGGTAGATTAGTGTGTGAGTGCTTTGTGAGTAGAGAAAAAGTGTGTAGAAAGTTTAGAGTCTAAGGTTTGGTGTTAAAGTGTTTTTTTGTGAGCGATTTTTCTCAAAAGAGTTGTGGGAGGAGAGAGAAAGTGAGAGATTGCTTCTTCCCTACTATTCTAAGAGAGAATTGTGTGTTGCTGTGAAATGAGAAGGAGATTCAAAGGAGCTTCAAGGGATTTGCTTGGGAATGAAATTGAGATATGTTTGGTTTACTTCTTATTGTTTGTATGACTTTGCTTTTATATATTAAAATTTTGATTTGTCGTATCTTCCAAATGAATTCTGAGTAGATTTCTTCATCTTTCTCCTCACAATGATAAATTTTGAGGTGATGATTTAGATTGGATGTGTCATATGAATTTTAAGAAGTTGTGTTGATTTTTCAATTCCTATCTCATTTACTTTTTGATCTGCCAATTGAGTTGTTAAAATATGTTGTGAAACATACGATTTGAAAGGACTATGCATTCTACAATAAAAGTGAAGATTACATTCAATGTCCATGAATGAGTTTTTTAGTTCGTGGGGGTTAGGTGCAAATAAATAGGGAAATATGGTTTATTGAATGTAGAATTGAAGATTTTAGGGCGACAGACTAAAATCACCATTTTGGTCATAGTGTTTAGAAACTAAAACGAGAGTTAGCCTTTAGGCAAAGGGAAGTGGGAGCTATGAAGTGAGAGCTAGTATCCTCTCAGCCTAACCACGAATTTAGGGACTAAACCTAAGATTAGCCAATGTTCTTTATAACACTTGGAAGAGGGTAAAGAATAGGTATACTATTATTTAGCACAATACAAGATTTTCACTAATCTTTATCATTAACTCTCCATAACATCATTGTAAGGGGGAGGACACTTTCTCCAAATTTGAACCTTTCAATACAGAACTTAGTGTAGCAGTAGTTAACTTTAATTTGAAGTTTAGAAAGTACTTTAGTGATCTTAAAATCTCTAGCATCTTTAAACTTTGGTAACTTTAGTTTTTACTTTACATGCATTGTAATTTGAATATTTGATTTTTGTGCTATGATTTAAAGATTTGCTTCTACCCTGTGGGATCAATAACCGGAACTCCACTAAAGCCCTCTATTACTTGAGCGATACGTATACTTTCATATAGATTAGCTGTTTTCTTATTAAACTGATTATACTTTGTGACTGAACTAAAAATATTTATAAATACTTATTCAAGTCAGCCGAGATCAAGTTTTTAGCTCTGTTGTCGGGGAGGCAATAGTAAATTTAGTAGTAAGTGAAAACCTTTCATAATTTGCAATTGTGTGTGTTTACTTGCTTTTAAGTGAGCCTACTGTCATAGTGTATGTGTAGTATTGGATTTGAAGGTTTAGTACTATTCGATTCAAAGTTAGAACATACTATTATAAAAATTCAGAAAAGACAAAAAGATTCTAAAAATTTGAATAAAATGATAAACAATTTAGATAATCAAAGAAATTAAAATGAACATCAATCTAGACCTTTAAGAGATTATGCTAACCCTGCAACAGATGAAATTTTTTAACTTTATAAAATCCTGATGTAGCTGCTAATTCATTTGAGCTTAAACCTATTATTGTATAAATGGTACAAAATAATCAATTTTGTGGAACACCGAATAAAGATCCAAACTTAAATCTTGCTAGTTTTCTAGAATTGTGTGTTACTTTCAAATATGATAGAGTGTCGAACGATGCTGTCAGGCTTAGACTTTTTCTTTTTCATTAAGGGATAAAGCTAAGGCGTGGTTAAATTCGTTAGCACCTATATCTATTAGAACTTTGGGAGAACTATCACAAAAATTTGTCTAAATATTTCCCTCCATAAAAAACTATTGAGCTTAGAAACGATATTACATCTTTATGTCAGCTTGAAGGGGAATGAATATATTAAGCTTGGAAAGATTTAAAGATCTCCTTAGGAAGCGTCCACATCATGCTTTACCAGATTGGTTAATAATTCAAACATTTTACAATGGATTAGTGGGATCGATTATTGACGCTGCTGCTGGTGGATCATTAATGTCAAAACCTTTTGATGAGGCACATTCTTTAATAGAAGAGATGACTACTAATAATTTTTAATGGCCCTCTAGACGGATAAATCCAAAAAGAGTAGCTAGTATTCATAATTCTGATACAATATCTATGTTGGCTTCTTAAATTGCTGATATTTCAAAGAAAATAGATCAATTCAGAATGAACTATTTTCAAATGCCTCAGGTGTTAGAGGAAAATTCTTTGGGACAAATGTAGACTCTCAATCATCTTATAAAACATTGAATGCTATAAATAATGGATCTAACAATCCTTATTCTAATTATTATAATCTTGGTTGGAAAAACCACCCAAACTTAAATTGGAATAATAACACTACTACTATTAATCCACAGTGGGGGAATAATTTGGTGAACCCATTAGAAAATTTGAACAACCAGGAAAAGATTAACTATATACCTTCTTATCCTCCAGGTTTCAATTGTCACTCGTAATTTAAGAAAAAGAAATTGTCTATGGAAGAAATGATATTAAACATGGGTAATCAATTACAAAGTCAAGCGAATCAATTACAAAGTCAAGGTAACCAATTACAAAGTCAGGGAGCTGCTATTAAAAATAATGAAGATCAATTAGGACATATTTCTACTTTACTTAGTAATAGACCTTCAAGAAATTTCCCTAGTAATGTTTAAATCAACCTAAATAATCAATGTAAAGAACAATAAAGGCTATACAGTTAAGAAGTGGAAAAGAATTGGAATCAAGAGTGCAAAAAGATGCTAAAATTGAAAAGGAGGTGGAAACTGAAAAAGGTAATGATAATATATATCCAAATTTAGAATATTCACTTAGACTGATGAACATTACTGTAGAAAGACCACCACTTCCGTTTCCTTAAAGATTGAAACAAAAAAGAGAGATAAAAAAATCTCAAAATTCTTAGAAATCCTTAAAAAAATTAACAGTAAACATTCTCTTCATTGAAGCCTTAGAACAAATGCTTAACTATGTGAAATTTATGAAAGATATACTAAATAAAAAAAACAAAGATTACAGATAATGAGACTGTTGCACTCAGTGAAGAGTGCATTGCAACTATTCAGAAAAAACTTCCTGAAAAACTGAAAGATCTGTTGACCTCATTTTTGATGAGGTCTTTTCTCTTCTCTCTCCTTAGTTCTTAGGATCTAGCCGTAGGCTTTCCCTTTGACTATCTTAAAGGACTAGAGATGAAACCCACCACTTAGAAATTTAAACACCTCTTAACTCCCTGCAAACCCCATAACTTTGATTGTAAACCCCAAGTCACTTGGAGGGTTAAGATCAAATGTGGAGGTTTAAAGGATGAGTTCTCTATAGGACTCTTTGGCCTTAGGACTACCCAGGTGGCCTCGGTGCGGTGAGGGTTGACCCGCACACATTACACTTTCACACACATTCCAAATCCTAAAACCATTCATACCTAGGTTGACTTCCTGACTCATGTAGGTAATTTATATGGATGGACCTTAACCCCTAGGCTCTTGGCTAAGAGGGTTAGGAACAACATAGTGAATGCCTCAAATGAGTCCTCTCATGGCTCCTATGGGCTTGATATGGCTTCATGGCTCAACCAAAGTGATTCCATTCTACTAAAACTTGATCAATATTCATTTTCCCAAAATTTCAATTTTTGACCTCCGGGACCCTACACCCACTAAACCTACCAAATGTCCTTGAAGTTACCCAAAATTTGCAAACTTACCTAAATTACCCAAAATTCCTCAAAATCAATCCTAAACATTTCCCCCCACTCAAATTGATCATTCTTAGCCAAATATCAACATTTCCAAAAATACCCCCCCAATACCCTCCAAATACCCAAAATGCCCTTCTTAACAAAAAAATCCATAAATTCCAAAAATTCCCAGAAAATTTCATAAAATCCCAAATATTCCCAATTTAATTTTGTTCAACTACACCATAGGCCACTTTTGTCAATTTAACCCACTTTTACCAAAACCCCCAATTTGACCCATTTTTAACCCAAGTGAACCCAATGTCCCACTAAACCAACCGAACTGACCTTAATTTTGATCCAATTCAGTCTTAAACTTCAATTAAATATCTCCAATATCAATCTAGACCAAATTAAAGTCCAATTTGATTGACATTTGGATCCAATTTCAATTTGAAGCTTAAAGCCCAATTTTGGCCCATGACCTAAACCTAGCCCAAACCAACCCAATTCAACCCCAATTGGCCCCAAATATTTTCTAAAACCTTCCTAATATCCCAAAAAAAAGCACTGACAAGATTTGCCCCAAATTTGGACCTAAACGCCACCCAAACCTAACCCAAAACCAAAATCCCCATTTTTGGCCTAAACCCACCATAAACCCAAATGGGCCCAAATCTCAAAATCAAATCCCAACCGAAGTTGAAAACTCTTTGTGACACTCCCATAAATATTTCTCAACATTAATTTTACATCAAATCTAACATTAGCCCAACATAGCCCAACCTTAGCCCAAGTTAGCCCAATTTGGCCCATTTACCAAAAAGTCCCAAATCAAACCCAATTCAACTTGAAATCACCTCAAATTTGTTTCAAATCACTTATGACACATACCTAAACTAAATCCAACATTTATTTGGCATGGTCCTTCACAAAATTTCCATACATCAATTTTTTTTCAAACCTAAAGGCCCATTTTCTTAAACCATTCTAAAAGCCCACTTACACCAAATCCAAAAGCACAAAACCCTTTCCAAAGCCCACATGAAATTTCCCCTCATCACCCCTTTGATTTAAATCAATCCCTAAGTTCCAAATTAATCATAAAATAATTCCAAATCAAGCCTCATGCCAATTTCCCCTAAATCCATCAAAAATCCCAAAATCCATTTTCATGAAATTGAGCCAAGCCATGGGCAAGCCATAGGCTAGCCATGAAGCCATCTCTAAGCCCCATGCAAGCCATGTGAGTGGTGTTCATGTGACCATTCCATATTGGGCAAAAGGAGGGGGACCTTTAATGATTCCCTTAAGAGTGATTAAACCTTTTCATGCTTCCCCTAAACCATGCTTAAACTTAAATATGCCTAGATGGTGACTTCTCCCCACTAAGCTAGCTGACTTACCTGATTCCCTTCAGCCCAAATCAGACCTTGGTGGGTGCACCAAGACCATTTCCGTGGGTTGACCAAACCAAGTCCAAAAGAGCCCCTTCCCCATGCCATTTTGAATCAAGTTCTTTACACATGGCCAATCTCCATTGCTTGCACCAAATTCAAACCCTGACCTCACTAACCATGAAGGTGACCCATGCCTGGCCGACCAGCCACCACAGTCACAGGAAAACACCATGATCGAGAGCATTATTTGGATTCAAAAATTCAAATTCACCTGGCTGAGCTGTCCCAACTCAATTGGACTCCATGGCTGTTCTTCCCTTGCATAGAGCAGCTGATCCCAAGCCCTAACTCCCCTTGGGAGGCCCTCCAACCATGCTTATTTAAACCCACCACCTTCTCGGCCAAACAAGGGGGATGAACCAGACTTAAACAAAACTTTACCAAAATTGCTCCAGGACCTTTCCCTAACCTAGAGAAATTGATCCCCAGTGCCCCTTTGCCCTAATCCCCATTGACAGAGCTCAATTTCTCAGTCAAAAAATCCACCCAAAAACCAAGAAAACTCTGAAATGTCCACCAAAATCAAATTAAACTCACCCACACCTGCACAAGACCAAGAGAAGGAGTTCCCTAGTAGAAGCCCCCTCACCAGGCCAGCCATTCTCTCTATCAACCAAGCTTTGAAATCGGGCTTGGTGGAAGTTGTACCTAGGAAATTCCCCAGGGCTAGAGACTTCATCTTGAGCCTCCTTGGGTGCAATCAAAGGTGCCACAACTCTCTGATTGAAGCTTCACTTCTCAGAGCCAAGGTATAGACCTCTCCTTCCTCCCGAGCTTCCAGTGATTCTCTATTTTGATTGGCTTAATTTCATAGCATGTAAACCATATGGATGTGTTCGTCTCTTCAAGACAAATCCATAGAGTATAAGAACACGAAAATCCGTTGAGAAATGAGAGAGTTCTTAGGGTTTTAGTGTGGACGGTCACGGGTCCCACTAGTCGTAGACGATGACCAGGCGCCGTCCGATCGAGCGTGTATCGAGTGGACGATCCAGATTGCGCCGAACCAGAGAATGGTACATGAATCGCGGGCCCCCAAAGCGCTGAGTCGGATGGTGGCGTCGAATGGGAGCGCGCCGCGTGGACTTTCGGAGCTGCCGAGGATGAGTCGGCGTCGCGTGGATAAGTAGGAAAATATGGATTTTTTGATTTATTTATATACCCAGAACTTAGAAAATCCATATCTTTGTATCACAAAAATAAACTAAAAATACCCTCTTGCTCAGTGAAAGAGGAGAATAACGTGGAAAAGAAATCAAGTTATTTTGATGAGTATTCTATTTTTAATTAATTATTTACTCATTTCAGTATTTTGATTCTCCATTTGCATAGACAATTCACCATGGTATGAGACCATAGGGCTATTGAAGCCTCTGATCTTGGGAACATTCCCTGAATTTTTCAAGGTCAGAGGCCATCTCTATGGAAAGTTATGTATTTTTCAAGTTTATGTTACTGTTTTTCGTATTTTAATTCCATTAATTAGCATGTTGCTTAGAAAATTCTAGAAAATTTTGGGGAAGTTTCTTAGGACCAGAGGACCCTAGGATAATTATATTTTGAGTTAATTCATTAAGAATAACCCTAGTTGGCCTAATTACTCAAAACTAAACTTTAATTAATTAGGGTTAACCACACATTAAAAGAACTTCAAAATAATTCTCCACTAATCTTTAGGATCAGAGAGACTTTACATAAAAATTTAGAATCAATTGGAAATGCTTAACCCCACTAAATGGATTAATTAAGTCACATAACTAAAATTAAACTTTAAAAATTCATAACTCCAAAAATACACTTTAAAAATTCACCAAATTAGTTTTGAGGCCTCTCTGATATCAGAGGAGTCTAAGAAAATTAAAATTAAAATTTTCTAAAAATTTTCATTTTTCACCATATTTTAATATTTTAAATAATTAAAAAATAATAAAAATCATAAAAATAATAAAAATCATAAAAATATCATATTTCACCTCCTAATCACTTAGGAACAAACCAAATATTTTTCTGAAGTCTCAAAGTAAAGATATTGAATTTTAGATGCTTAAAACAATTTTTGAATTAAAAAATGAATTTTCCAACCTTTTTACTAAATTAATTCAAAAAAATCAAAGAAAAATCAAAAAATTATAAAATTTATCTCTCTGAACTCCTTGAGGTTAGAGAGATTTAATAAAAATATAAAACTTAATTTTCAACCTTTATTTTATTTTATAATAAATTAATACTCTAAAATTTAAAATAATTATAATAAATAAAATAAAACTCAAAAAATCACCAAATATGGTCTAAGTGGTCCTCTGGTCATTAGGAACATTCTATAATTTTCTTAAGGATAGAAACCTTTCCTTGGTCATGTTGTTGAATTTCCATTGAAAATCCTTTGTTTTCATTAAAATAATTATATAAATTAAATTAAATTCAGAAAAATCACATTTTCTCCTCTAATGTCTTAATTGGCATGTGAGTGAAGTGACATAAAAATTTTAAGTTCATTTGAGCTTAATTTGATGAGTTATAAAATGAACATGCTTAAAAGGACATAAAGGTAATTAAAGAATTTTAACTCTAATTAATATTTAAGTTTAATCAATGGGGGGCGGGTGAAATATCTGATTTTAAATTTTTATTAGAAGATTGAAACCTAGAGAATTTTGGGGTAGAAACCCATTAATCATCTTAAAAATATTTAAAGTAAACCTTAATTAATTAAACAATTTGAATTTTGGAAGAATAAATTAAAATTTGGATTATTAAAATGGGAATATAATTTAGAGAGACTATGATAACTTAAACTAAAATCCCTAAATGAATCACTTTAATAATATTTAACTTTTAATTGAATTTAAAGTGATAATTGAAATTAATAATTTAATAATAAAGAAAAGGTAACCCTTAATTAAATTAAAACTTAAAACATTAAATAATTTGATAATTGAATTGAAATAAATTTAAAACAAAAAATTATTAATTTCAAAAAATCACTTGAAAGCAAACTTAAAACAAATTTGAAGCATTAAAAAAATCAATTTCACAAAAATAAATTCTTAATTAAAAAAAAATCAAACCAATTAAAAGTTAATCTAGAATATTGCAATTAAATTAAAATTAAATCATTAAAGTCTAAATTAAATAATAATTTAAACTCCTCTTTCAATTCAAATGATTTAAAACACTTAAGAATAAAACATTTTGAACACTATTCCAAAATTAAAATTCTTAAAATTTTATAACTAAATTAAACCACTTTAAATCATCAATTCTAAATCATTAAATTCTTTAACAAATTGATTTGCCCTTAGAGGCTTTTGTTATTATAACTCTTAAGTAAAGCATCAAGTGAAATGTCACTTTACTTATAGGATAATCAAACATCCTAATTCACTGAGCAAGAAACAAAACTTAACTAAATTCTTGGATGATCAACTCACCTAAACAAAGAAATTCATTTGGACTCGAAATAATCCCAAAAATATTGAAAAGATGTTTAAGACTCGTCCTAAACACTTCTTCAAAATGATGGGATGTTTTAGAAGAATAATTGAATTTAATTGTTCTTTGATGAAGAAAATCATCCTTAAATAAAATATAAAGAACCTAGACGTCATAGGAGATGAATAATAATAGGATTATGAATTTGGTAGACAACCAAAACCTTTCCTTTAGCTTTACCTAGGTACCTGTGTTGACCTCATTTTTGATGAGGTCTTCTCTTCCCTCTTTAGTACTTAAGATCTAGCCTTAGGCTTTTCCTTTGACTATCTTAGAGGACTAGAGATGGAACCTACCCCTTTAGAAACTCAACCACTTTTTAACTCCCTGCAAACCCCACAAGCTTGATTGTAAACCCCTAATCACCTAGAGGGTTGAAATCAAATGTGGAGGTTTAAAGGATGAGTTCCCTATAGGACCTTTGGCCTTAGGATCACCCCAGGTGGCCCAGTCGCAGTGAGGGTTCACCCGCACACATTACACTTTTACACACATTCCAAATCCTAAAACTATTCATGCCTAGCTTCGACTTCCCGACTCATGTAGATAATTCATATGGATGGACCTTAACCCCTAAGACCTTGGCTAAGAGGGTTAGGAACAACATAGTGAATGCCTCAACTGAGTCCTCTCATGGCTCCTATGGGCTTAATATGGCTTCATGGCTCAACCAAAATGATTCTATTTCACTCACATTGGCTCAATTTTCATTTTTCCAAAATTTCAATTTTTGACCCCCGGGGGCCCCGGACCCACCAAACCTACTAAAAGCCATTGAAACTACCCAAAACCACCAAAATTTTCAAATCACCCAAAAATTTTCCAAAATTAACCTTGAACATTTCCCCACCAATCAAATTGATCATTTACAGCCAAAAATACCAAAATTTCCAAAAATACCCCAATACCCTCCAAATTACCAAAATGCCCCTCTTGACCCAAAAATCCAAAAATTTAGAAAATTCCTAGAAAATTCCAAAAAATCCCAAATATTCTCAATTTCATTTTGTTCAGCTACACCATGGGCCAATTTTGTCAATTTACCCCACTTTTGCCAAAACCCCCAATTTGCCCAAAAGTCAAACCTAAATGAACCCAATGTCAAACCAAACCTTTCTAATTGACCTCAATTTTGGTCCAATTCAATTCTAAACTTCAATTCAATATCCCCAATATCAATCTAACCCAAATGGGCCCAACTCCCAAAATTGAACCCCAACCAAATTTGAAAACTCTTCATAATATTCCCCTAAACATTTCTCAACATTGATTTTACATCAAATCCAACATTAGCCCAACCTTAGCCCAAGTTAGTCCATTTTGATCTATTTTGACCCTATCACCAAGGGGACCCAAATTAGACTCAATTCAATTCCAAATCACCTCAAATTTGTCTCAAATCACTCATGACACATCCCTAAACCAAACCCAACATTTATTTAGCATGGCCCTTTGCAAAATTTTTTATCTAAAAGCCCATTTTGAAACATAGAAACCCATTCCCCTTAAACCATTTTTAAAGCCCACCTTTACCAAATTTTAAAAGCCCAAACCCATCCTAAAGCCTACATTGCAATCTCATCTCATCCTCACTCAATTAATATCACTCCCTAAGTGCTAAATCCATCATGAAAATCAAACCAAAATGGTATTATGACAAACCATCCAAATTTCACACCAAAATATCAAAATTCCTAAAACCTATTTCCATGAAACCAAGCCAACTTTTCCCAAGCCATATAAGAGCCGTGGAGCCATCCTTAAGCCCCATGTGAAGCCATGAAAGGTTTGACATGTGACCATACCACATTGGGCAAATGGAGGAAGCTCTTTTAGGTTCCCTTAAAGTCATTAGCCTTAACCATGATTACCCTTAACCCAAAATTAATCCAAATATGTTTGGATGTGGACTTCACCACACATGTGAGCCTGACCCACCTGACCTCCTCAGCCCAAAATTAGGCCATGGGGAGGTGAACCAAGCCCAAATACATGGGTTGACCTAAACCAAGCCAAAATCACCTCATCCCCTTTCCATTTAAATTCATCCTCTTTACACATGGCATTTGATAATTGAACTCAAAAACCTCAAGCACTGATCCTCTTGATCACAACAGTGACCTGACCCTGACCGGCCGGCCACCACAGTCGCCGGAAAACACCAGGCCGAGAAGTCCAAATCAACCAAAAATTGTAATTCCCCATGGTTGTGCTGCCCCACTCCAAATGGCCATTGTAGCTGTTCTTCTCCTCACCAGAGCAGCTGATCCCAGCCCCTAACTCCCCCTGAGAGGCCATGGCCATGGCTATTTAAGCCAGCCAACCCCTCTCGGCCAAAAGGTTAGCTGAACCAGACCTTCACAGAATCCCTCCAAACTCCTCACAAAGCTTCCCTGCAGCCAAGAGCAACCCATCCCCACTTGTTCTCCCGCCTCTAACTCCCACCGATTGAGCTCGATTTTGGAGCTCAATTCTCGAACCGAACGAGGACACTCCCAAATCCTCCACCAAAATCAAATTAAACTCACCCACACCTGCACAAGACCAAGAGAAGGAGTTCCCAGGTGAAAGCCCCCTCTCCAGGCCACCCATTTGTTCTAGCCTCCAAAGGTTGAAATTGGGTCTGGTGGAAATCAGGTCTAGGCAATTCCCCAGGGCCAGAGACTTCATCTGGAGCTTGCTTAGGTCCAATCGAAGGTGACACAACTCTCAGATCGAAGCCACACTTCTCTGAGCAAAGGTATGAGCTCTCTCTTCTTCCCGAGCTTCTAAACATTCTCTATTTTGATTGGGTTTATTTCATGCCACATAAACCATATGGATGTGTTCGTCTCTTCAAGACGAATCCATAGAGCATAAGAACATGAAAATCGGTTGAGAATCGAGTGAGATCTTAGGGTTTTACTGTGGACGGTCATGGGTGCCCACCAGTCGTAGACGATAACCAGGAGCCGTTGGATCGCGCGTGTATCGAGCGGACGGCTCAGATGGTGTTGGACCAGGAGATGGTACGTGAACCGCAGGCCGCGTGGCAGCTGACTCAGATGGCGGCGCCGAATCAAAACGCGCCGTGTGGCCTTTCGGAGCTGCCGAGGATTGCGTGGCGCCGCGTGGATAAGTAGGAAAACAAGGTATTTTTCTATTTATTTAATTATCAGAACTTCAAAAATCCATAACTTTGTGTAGAAAAATCATAAAAATAAAATAAAAATACCCTCTTGCTCAGTGAACAGAGGAGAATAATGTGGAAAAGAAATCAAGTCATTTCATTAAGTATTTTATTTTTAATGATTTATTTACTCTCTGCATTGTTTTAATTCTCCATTTGCATAGGCAAATCACCATGGCATGAGACCATAGAGCTTTTCAAGCCTCTGAACTTGGGAACATTCCCTGAATTTTCTAAGGTCAGAGGCCATTCTTATGAGAAGTTATTGATTTTTCAATTGCAAGTTACTGTTTTGAGTATTTTAATTCCAATAATTAGTATGTTCAGAAATAAATTTTAGAAAAATTTGGTGATGTTTTTTATGACTAGAGAACCCTAGGAAAAATAGGTTTTGAACTAATTCACTTGGAACAACCCTAATTGGCCCAATTGCTCAAAACTGAATTTTAATTAATTATGGTTAACTACACATCAAATTAACTTGAAAATAATTATTCACTGATCTTTAGGATCAGAGGAACATCAAATAAAAATTTGAAGTCAATTGGATTTGACTAACCCCACCAAATGGATTAATTAAACCACATAACCAAAATTAAACTTTAAAAATTCATAACTCACAAAATACTTTTCAAAAATTCACAAAAATGGTTTTGGAGCTTCTCTAATGTCAAAGGAGTCTATGAGAATTAAAATTAAAATTTTCTAAAAAAGTTGATTTTCCACCATATTTTAATATTTTTAATAATTAAAAAATAATAAAAATCATAAAAATATTAAAAATAACCAAAATGTCACATTTTGAATTCTAATCACCTAGGAACAAACCAAATATTTTTCCTAAGTCTCTAGGGTAAGATATTGAATTTTAAAGGCTTAAAACAATTTTTGAATTAAAAAATGATTTTCTTTAACATTTCCACTAAAATAATTCCAATAAATCAAAGAAAAATAAAAAAAATATAAAATTTTGTTCTCTGACTTCTTTGATATTAGAGAGATTTTTGAAAAATATAAAATATAATTTTCAACCTTTATTTCATTTTAAAACTAATTAATACTCGAAAACTCAAAATAATTCTAATAAATAAAATATAATCCAAAAAATCACCAAAATTAGTCCAAATGGTCCTCTAGTTATTAGGAAAATCCCATAATTTTCTTAAGGATTGAAACATTTCCTTGGTCATGTTATTGAATTTTCTTTGAAAACCCCTATTTTCCATTAAAAATAATTACATAAATAAATTAAATACAGAAAATTCAAATTTTCTCCTCTAATGTCTTAATTGACATGTGAGTGAGGTCACATAAAAATTTCAATTTCATTTGATTTTAGTTTAGTGAGTTATAGAATTATTAAGCTTGAAGGGCAAAAGGGTAATTAAAAATTTCAACCTTTAATTAAAATTTTAGGGTTAATAAAAAAGGGGAGGGTAAAATATTTGATTTTAAACTGATTTTGGATGGTTGAGACTTAAATGATTGAGGGTAGAAACCTACTAACCATTTCTAATATAATTAAAATAAAACTTTAATTAATTAATTAATTGAAATTTTGGAAGAATAATAAAAATTGGAATTATTAAAGTAGGGATATTATTAAGAAGATATTTATTCTTTAATTTAAAAATCCCTAAATAAATCACTTCAATAATACTTAATTCTTAATTATAAAATTAAAATAATAATCTAAATTAATAATTAAAACTAAAATTAAACTAAAATTAAATTAAAATTAAATTTAAACTAAATTAAAAATTAAATCAAATTAAAATTAAATTAAAATTAAACTAAACTAAATTAAAGTAAATTAAAATTAAATTAAAATTAAATTTAAACTAAATTAAAAATTAAATCAAATTAAAATTAAATTAAAATTAAACTAAACTAAATTAAAGTAATTTAAAAGTAAATTAAAATTAACACTAAATTAAAATTAAATTAAATTAAAATTAAAACTAAATTAAAATTAAATTAAATTAAAATTAAAATAAATTAAAATTAAAATAAATTAAAATTAAATTCAATTAAAATTAAATTAAATTAAAATTAAATTAAAACTAAATTAAATTAAATTAAATAAATTAAATTAAAAATTAAATTAAAGTTAAAATTAAACTAAATTTAAATTAAATTAAATTAAAATTAAATTAAATTAAAATTAAATAAAATTTAAAATTAAATTAAGATTAATTAAAATTAAATAAAATTAAATAAAATTAAATTAAATTAAAATTAAGTTGAATTAAATTAAATCAAAATCATTTAATAACAAACCTAAATGAAATCATTAAGAATTAAATCTAAAATAACTTGAACAACTATTCCGAACATAAACTAATTTCTATAATTAAGTCAAAATTGAAATTAAATCATTAAGTTCAAATCATCAGAATACCTAATAAATTTGCAATTTTAAAGCTCTTATTATTATTATAACTCTTTAATGAAGTATCAAGTGAAGTGTTACTTCACTTATAGGATATTTAAATGTCCTAGTTCATCGAGCGAGGGAACAAAACTTAAACCACTGGATGATTAATTCACATGTACGACTAAATTCACTTGGACTCGAAAAACAATCCCGAAATATTGAAAAGATGTTTAGGACTCATCCTAAACACTTCCTCAATATGACGGGATGTTTTAGAAGAACAACTGAATTTAATTGTTCTTTGATGAAGAAAATCATCCTTAAACCAAACCAAGAACCTAGACGTCATAGGAGATGACTAGCAATAAGATTAGAAATTTGGTAGACAAACAAAACCCTTCCTTTAGCTTTACCTAGGTATCTGTTGAAATATTTAAATGCCTTAACATGTGTTTTAAGTACAGCTTGGGATGAAGGGAAGACCCTCCAGGTACGCTTTTATTGCAATTTACTTACATGCACTGTACTTTACTTTTCTTGCATGTTAAACAAGATCATTGCATGAAAACCAAAACCTTTAGGATAGTCCCTGAACCGAAACTAAAACTAAATTAAAAGTCATTGCAAGATAAAATTCACCGCCACAACATTTCAAAATATAAAACAACTCAAAATTTAATCACAAACAGAACAACAAAACTACAATTGCAACTAAATTAAAACGTCTCGTTGAATGATCGAGAATACCTCGGATGATGTAACCCACGTGTTGCTTAACGGGGTTTCTCACGGTCTAAATGAAAGTGTGAAACTCATTCAGTTGAGTTTAGCAAATTCATCTGGACTAAGTGAATTCAATGAAAATAACGGTGCCGGGATGACGGAGCCGTGGGATCTTAATCGGTTCTATTTAAATAACTTTAAGATTTGTTTTAATTAAAACACAAAAAAAAACACTTGGATTTCAAGATTTTCTCTAAACCAAAACACTTCTCTCATCTCCTAATTTATGACTTCTAAAACTAAAGGTCTGCAACAACAAGAAGCTTGGAGCATGGTGGGCAGCACGACCATCGTCATCAGCAAAACTCGGATCTACTTCAGCAAAACTTTCGTAGAATTAAACAACCAAACCGTAGGATTTCGAGGTAGTTTGCCTAGTGCAACATAAATCCTCAACCCTCTTCGTTAGGCATTTGCATAATCATGTTATGTAAATTAAGCCCTAACCGGTCTTAGGACTCAGAGGTAGTCGTTCGGTACGACATAAACCCTCACATCTTCCAGGTTATTTGTATGATCATGTTATACAAATATAAGTCCTAATTAAATAAAATTGGCAGGATTGCAACATTAAATGATATTCTCAAATTCAATCCAAAAAATAGGATAGTTTGGGAAGTTGCCAAGATTCTTCTTGGATCCTCAGCTTCCCCTACTTCTTTTCCTTTGGACTCTTAAAATAAACTGTTCGAAATTTGAGCTAATCCCTTTTGAAAATTCCAAAATCCAATCCTTTGAAAACCTTAAACTTTGAAATTCTTGAAAGCAAAACCACTAATCATTATCGAGAGTTTTCTTAAATGATTCCCGTCATTTAAGATGTAATTAACTATAAGGGCTTGCCCTTATAGTGAACTTTAAGAACCCAGGTAATATAAACCACTGCTTAATTCATTTATATTAAGCGAGGGAACTTGTCGGCTTATAAAATTGGTTCGGAGACCAAACGGATGTCACAAATCTCCTAGTTTATTTAATCGAGCCCCATCATTAAGCAGTGTGTCTATTCTTCGGGATAGATACACGATTTGTGGTGCGGTGCTCGTTTATATAAACTATTTGGGATGTGAGATTGGTTTGATTTCATATCTTAAAACTTTTAAACTTAAAATTACTTTCAAAATCAAATGTTTTCTTTTAAACTATATATATATTTAAATTAAATTTAAAATATGAAAATTCACCGACAATTTCTGTAGGCGACCGCCTTTTCAAAATACACAACCTAAAAATATGCCGACAAATTCTGGCGACTCTGCTAGGGAGTAGTTCCTCTCTCCATTTTGATCAGATGGTTTTGCTTTCATAAATCGGTAGTGAGTCCATGCCCCTGATGGACCAAAACTACCATTCTTCCGTTGGAATACCCCGTTCATTTCTGTCTTGAACGAGTATAGCCAACTCCTCTCGGATTTAGGAGCCACTGTTTAGACACCCTTAAACAGAGAGGTTCCAAGATCCTTTTACCTCTTTTTTGAGGTGGGGTGGACCCCCAATAGGTGTTAGTTTAGGAGCGGTCATTCGAGTCGAGAAGTCTTGCATAAGACTTTCTCTTCCTTTCTGATTCTGAATCGAATCCCTTACCTTTTCTATACCTTTAAACATTCCATTCCTAATAAACAAATCCTCTAATAAATGACTCTTTCGATGAATAAATCCTTTTAAAATCACAAATACACTAAGATAAACAAAAATGTGTTCGTATACTTTCTTTTTCGTCCTAAACTTTACGATGAAAAGAAGCATAATTCGGGACTGACATTCGGAATCTGCCCTGCAAAAAATGACTGCCCCAAAGTTAATCTTCTCCTTCCCCAATGGAATGGCTTCGCCGTTTACAAGGATGAACTGCCTGACAATGGGATCATCCGTTTCGGACAAGGATTTGGAAACACAGATGTTAAATTCACTGACGTTACTCTCTTCACACTAATGGACAAAGTGTCAGAAACTGAAGAGCGCGTGATTGAGTTCAATTTGAAGTCGGCTGAAGAATTCCCTCCCCTGCAAAGCATTCCAGCTGATAAGAGTACCACTGTTCGTAGGAGAACTATTGTCCTACCCCACCGGTCTAGTCATCTCAGCACCTACCCCGACTTACGCTAAGCCGAAGGGGAAGGAAATCCAAGTACGTGATGAGCCTGTCACCGTGGAGGGTGCGGACTTTGCTACTGATACCATGCTGTTTTTGAGATTGGGTCCGGTTCAAGAGTTGCACCCCTAACTCGGACTCGAAAGGAGAAATAGAAGCGAGAAAGATCTCCAAGAAAGCCGGAGGCTGCTGAAGTTGCTTTTCTAGAAGAAATTCACGAGGAAAGAGAAGAAGCGCTCGAGTATATACCTCTGTTAGAAGGGAGCAGGTTTCACCCCCTCTCTGCCGCATCAGATGAAGAGGATGTTCGTAGGATCGCCACCGCAATACCCCGACCTGCATACTACAACAATTACAAGAGAAAAAGGGATAAGACTACACCATTGGCTCGGCTGCAAGCTGTTATAGAAAGATTGGGAAAGAAGGAAAAATGCTCTGTGTCAGAAATCTTAAGAAGGATAGGACGGGTGCCAGCTAAATCCCTCCTCGGACCGCGAATAGAACTCATTCTTGCCACGAGAGAAACCAAAGAAGAAGATAAAAGCCAGTCTGCCCGTTGTTGTATCGGGTCTACAGATTAGGGAGGATACCACCTTCTAGCATATAGCCGACAGACCAGCCGGTCCTAGGCTTCCGGCTGCAAGAAGGATGGTATGGTGACCTACTACTGGCGAGTTAAGACTAAAGAAATGCCCTGAGAAGAAAAGTCTCGTCAGGAGACTCGAATAAGAAGAAAGTGTTACTGCAATAAAGGGGACTCCCGGAAAGGAAGTTCAACAACCGTCACGAGACAACTGCGAGACCGTGCGAAAAGGGCCACTGGAGGATGCCATGGATAAGTTAAGGACCAACATCCGATGGTTAGCAAAAGAAAGAGAAGAAGAACTAGGAGATGAAGTTGACTCATCAGAGTTCATGGATGAGGAGTATGCTGAGATCAACATGGTTGAGAGACGAGCATCGACAGCTTCGCAAGGTGCTCCGGCATCTGCGGAAAGAGATGAACCGGAAGTGTTGAGAGCACAGCTTTGGGAAAGAGATGATACAATTTCCCAGATGGCAAAGAGGATGGAAGAGATGGCTGCTGCCTTAGCCACTCTCCAGAGTCAAGCCCAACCTCAGAAAGAGACACCCCCAGAGATTATCCATATTGCAGATGGAGGAAAGGAGATCACATCCGTCAACGGAGAAGAACCAGCAAAGAAGGATTCTATACAAAGCATGATTCCAGAAAAGGATATTAAGAATATGGTGGAACGAGCGGGTGCGAGAAGCTTTAGCACAATCCAAGAGTGGAGCATCTATTCAGACGCGTAGACCTTACCCCGAAGAGTTCAATGCAGTCCAATACCTGAAAGGCTTCGTACCACCTCTGTTTAAGACTTTTGATGGAACAGGAAACCCTCGGCAGCATGTCGCACATTTTCGTACTAGTTGCTGTAATGCCGGTGGGAGCGACGCTTTACTCTTCTGTCAGTTCGTCAGCAGTCTGTCAGGGATTGCCTTCGACTGGTACGCAGAATTGCCAAACGGTTCAGTAAAGACCTTTTCAGAACTGGAAAATCTCTTTATTAAACGATTTGCAGGGGCTCAGCACCACATCACTATCGGTGATCTAGTGGTGGAGCAGCAAAAGCTGAACGAGACTTTAGTGGATTACATACTTCGATGGAGAAACTTAAGCATGAAGTGTGAACCACGGCTTCAAGAACAACATGCGGTCGGTATCTCGCTTAAAAGCATCCATGGCCCGATAGCACTTCTCCTTAAAGGGTTTACAATCAAGACTTTCGAGAAGTTGCTTAGCAAGGCCGGGAGCTTGCAAGAAGAGGCAAAATAGTTAAGTTTCGCAGACAAGAATGATAAGCAGAAGCCCGTGAAAACATTTGAAAAGAAATCTGGAATCGTCGCGGCGGTGAGATGAGGGCGAACGGCCAATGCGAGATACGATCGGAGCGGCCACGGTCTAGTTATCGACCACCGCAACGGACATACCAACAACCTCGGCGAGGCTATCGGCAACCTCGGCGGGGTTATCGGCAACCTCGTCCGAGCTATCAGTCACCTCAGCATTATGAACAACAGCCTCGTTTGTCACGTACTTTAAGAGAACTTCTAAATAGAGAATACCCATTCAAAACTGAAGCAGTAGCGAAGATGTTCCGCAGCTTAATGAAGACACCGGATTTTCAGCTGTCAGAGCCCAAGAAGCCGGAGGAAGTCAATAAGAAAGATCATCCGAACTATTGCCCTTACCACCAGATGCTTGGACACAAGATAGAGGATTGCATCACTTTCAAGAGTTGGCTTGATGACAAAATCCGGAAAGGGAACATAACGATCCCAAAGGTATACATGAAGGAACCCCAGAAGGGAGGTTCCGTCAATGTTATTTCAACGGATCCTATTTTTCCGATAGACCCTTACGCGACTGATGATGGATGGAGTACCGTCTGGATGAAGTCATCAAAGAAAATTTTGGATCACATCCAGGCCGCTTCGGTGCGTGCTTCAACTCAGAGTTTGAAACACGTCGAGCCGACACTATCACTTGCGATTGAAGAACCGCCCCAGAAGGAGGAGAAGATCGTGGAAGAAAAGAAGACCGAGGCTCCGAAGGGTAGACTAGGGGCTGCTTATCCTAGGATGGTTATTTCCGATTCGGGGGAGAAATCCCTCGAACTCCTGACTCTGTATGATTATTTGCTCGCCCCGGCGGGATCTTCTAATGATAAGGGTTATGGCGTTGGCTACGTTTTGACTGTTTCTAATGATTACGTAACTAACGACAATCGGCTTAATCCGGATCTCGATTCCAATATAAATAACGATTCTCAAATCATACACAACCTCGACGACCACGACGAAGAAGATGTTCACAAAGGAGGCTACGAAAGCTCGACAAGCAACGAGTCCATTTATGAATTCCAAGGAGCTCCGATCACGATAGAAATAGAACCCTCAGACACCGAAGCAACTTCATAAGAGCCAGTGGTTCTAATTCAAGAGGACACACCGGCAGATTCAACACCGAATTCAGAAGAGATAACTGAAGTAAATTTAAGAAGTGGAAAAATTTTACCTCCGAGAATGGGTCCAAAGGATAAAGGAAAGCAGGTGGTTGCTCAGGAAGAACCACCAGCAGAGGAACTGCCCATTCGAGAAGAAACCGAGGAACACGGTAATAAAGTGGACTACAACATGCTAGCCCATCTTAGGAAGCTACCAGCCAAACTAAGCATATACGATGCTCTGATCCTGTCAAAGGAGATGAGAGAGGCTCTGATCAAGGCATTACTTGATCCATAAATTTGTTTAGCTCAAATGGCCGGTAATTCCTTCGACAAGGTTTGTTCGTTAAAAGAACAACGAGGTGTTACCTTTACGGACAATGATCTATTACTGGGAACAGTCGATCACAACCGACCGTTATACATTTCGATCCTCTATTGGAAAGTTTACGCTCTCCAAAGTGTTGGTTGATCCGGGAGCATCAATCAACATAATGAATCTTCGGACGCTAGCATATTTGGAAATTGATGCTCTCGAGCTTGAAGCAGACAAGATGCTATTAAGAGGCTTCAATAAAAAAGGAGAGAGAGCTCTTGGATCGATAACACTACTAATGAAGACCGGTGATTTAGCAAAGACAACCGCAAAATTTCACATAATTGATTCTGAGACATCGTTCAACGCTCTACTGGGTCGGCCGTGGATCCATGAAAACCGGATGGTGCCTTCGTCTCTGCACCAGTGCATAAAGTATTACGAAGGAGGGGAACAATGCATCAAAGGTGATTTGCAACCATTCTCCGTGCATAAAATTGGAATTCATGAAGATGCGGCCTACTACGCACCCTCGAAGAAAAAAATCTTTTCCAGAAATACCATACCAAATGAAGCAAAAGAAATTCGAGACGATGAAGAACCTGAAGTTCTAGTCCAACAGTTACTCACCACTCCCTTACGGCGAGATGGTGAAGATTTCTCCAGGACTCGCAACCGAGGTCGAGGCCGGGGACGAGGACGTGGAAGAAATGTTGGAACAAATGGACAGAAGAAACCGGTCATCGATGTTGATTGGGAGAACACTTCCGAAGAAGAAGAAGAAATCAAGAAAGAAGCGACGACAATAAGTCAAAAGAAACCCCGATTCAAGATCTCTCTCGAAGATGAAAAGAATGAAGAATATAAATCAATGTACGAGAGGATTAACCATCATGTACATACTATGA
Source organism: Papilionanthe hookeriana x Papilionanthe teres (assembly GCA_022702705.1). Taxonomy (NCBI): domain Eukaryota; kingdom Viridiplantae; phylum Streptophyta; class Magnoliopsida; order Asparagales; family Orchidaceae; genus Papilionanthe; species Papilionanthe hookeriana x Papilionanthe teres. Next base: position 63,768,140 of record CM040423.1, on the reverse strand, counting down.
CCCTGACCCCGATCCGTTCTGATAAGATCGAGGTATGGTGGTCAAGGAAGTGCATGGTGGTGGTACCAAGCCAATCAAGTTTTACCGTGGTGCTTCCTCCTCCAATACTGAAAAAGATGTACAATTTGAAGATGTTGCTTCTTCCGAATTAATGGAACTACCTTTTGAGTGGTATTCTCCCTGTGTTCAAAAGTTAATTCAACGTGGTGTCTTACCTCGACAATGGACAAAGGGTCAATCACAACATTTTGAAAGATTATGGAATAATGTCGGTCGACCTCCCAATTCAAAACATGGTCTCGGATTCGGCACAGTAGGATCAGTTGACGATACAAGATTTTGCTTGGTTGTCACTTGCGAACCTAATGAAGACTGCTTGGAAGCTTCAGGGGATCTCGAAGATCTACCAATCGGAGATGCTCCACCAGAATTCGAAGAAGAAATCAAATCTACAATAGACGAGTTAACGGAAGTTAACTTAGGTACTAGCGAAGAGCCCAGGCCTACCTTTGTTAGCTCCTTACTCAATAAAGAAGATTCCGAGGAAATAATCAAGCTACTAATGGAATTCAAGGATTGTTTTTCTTGGAGTTACGACGAAATGCCAGGATTAGCTCCAGAAGTCGCAGTTCACAAGTTAGGAGTAGATCCTACTTCTGTTCCAGTCAGACAAGCTCCCAGAAGAATGCGTCTAGAAATTGAGCAACAAGTAATAGCCGAAGTTAAGAAGCTAATAAACGCTAAATTTGTCCATGAAGAACAATACCCTACTTAGTTAGCCAATGTGGTACTAGTCAGAAAGAAGAACGGTCAGATCAGAATCTGCGTAGACTTCAGAGATTTAAATAAAGCATGTCCAAAAGACGAATTTCCACTACCCATCCCAAAACTAATGATCGATATTGCTTCAACACATGAAATATTTTCATTCATGGATGGATCATCAGGATACAACAAGATAAAGATGGCACCAGAAGACGAAAAGCTTACGGCATTCAGAACGCCGATCGGAGTGTATTGCTACACAGTAATGCCATTCGGACTAAAGAATCCAGGAGCAACATACCAAAGAGCAATGACGAAGATTTTTGATGATCTCATTCACAACCAAGTCGAGTGCTACGTGGATGATGTGGTCATCAAAAGTAAACTGAAAGAAGATCACCTGTATGATTTGAGAATTGTTTTCGAGCGACTAAGACAATACAACCTTAAGATGAATCCCTTAAAATGTGTCTTCGGCGTCACCTCCAGGAAATTCTTAGGATTTGTTGTCCGACATCGCAGAATTGCAATTGATCAGGAAAAGATTAAAGCTACCTTAGAAATGCCTCCTCCTAAAACCTTGAAACAGCTACGATCCTTTCAAGGAAAGTTGGCATATCTTCGACGCTTTATATCGAATTTGTCAGGAAGGTGTCAGCCTTTTTCTGCTTTGGTTAAGAAGGATGCCAAGTTTACTTGGGACTCCAAATGTCAACATGCCTTCGATGACATCAAACGATACTTAATGACACCTCCTGTCTTAGCGGCCCGGTCTCGAGTAGACCGTTGATACTTTATACCGCGACTTTAGACGACTCCCTTGGAGCCTCGCGGCCCGGGTCAATGATGAGGGAAAAGAAAATGCTCTCTACTACTTAAGCCGTCGTCTAATTCGGACGGAAGTAAAGTATCCTCCTATTGAGAAGCACCGCAGCCCTCGTTCTTCGCCGCACGGAAGCTCGGACATTACATGCTTTCTCATAAGGTCAACCTTATTTCGAGAGTTAATCCGTTGCAATACTTGATGACCCGACCGACGCTTTCTGGCAGACTTGCCAGGTGGTCGATGATACTATTGTAATTCGACATAACTTTCATTCCTCTTCGCGCCGTAAAGGGACAAGTCCTAGCTGACTTCCTTGCAGCACACCCTTTACCGGCAGATTCGCCTCTCGACGATGATTTACCTGACTAGCAGATAATGAGCCTAGAAGACACTGATGATCGACGTTGGGAACTATACTTCGACGAAGCATCCTCAGAACAGAAGAACAAAGAATTGCAAACGATAGTGCCCGGTAAGGTAGGAATCAGACTAATCTTTATAACACCGGAGCGGGGGATGTTAAGAAACTCCTACCACTTAACAGAGCAGTGTACAAACAACGAGGAAGAATACGAAGCCCCCATAACAGGACTAGAACTAACCATTCAAATGGGAATAACGGACATCAATATCTACGGAGACTCTCAGTTGATCATTCAACAGGTCGCCGGACAATACAGAATTTTAAAGCCAAGACTCGAGCAGTACTTTCAGTATGCCATGAAACTGTTGGAACATATTCCGAATGTAACAATCTACAAGATCCCCAGAAATGAAAATGCTCTCGCGGATGCGCTAGCTCGCCTTGCAAAAGAATTTGCGTGCTTACAAGATGAGTCAGTTGAAGTGTCAGTTCAGGGACGACGGGTCCTATCACGGCTCGACATGGATATGATACGTAAATCGGAAAAAGTAGAGGAATCGATTGCAGCAATAACGAAAAACACGAGAAGATTGGCGGCGGCCATTAATGGACTACTTGCGAATAGGAAACCTACGGACGATAAGTCGTTAGCCCATCGAATCGAGAAAGAACTTCTGTCTTACTCATTAATAAAGAATACATTATACAGAAGGTCTTTTGATCAGATGTGGTTAAGATGCCTGAGCGGGTCCGAGGCTCGTGAAATCGTTAAAGTACATTCAGGACTTTGTGGCGCTCATCAGTCGGGTCCGAAAATAAAAATGAAGATTAAAAGACTAGGGTACTACTAGCCCTCAATGATGACCGACTGTATGAAACTTACCAAAAGTTGTCACCAGTGCCAAGTGCACGGAGTGGTTCTACACCAACCTCCAAATGTGCTACATCCGACAATTGTGTCGTGGCCATTTAAATGCTAGGGCACAGATATAGTGGGTCCGATAGAACCACCATCTTCAAGAGGACATCGCTTCATTCTTGCAGCTACAGACTACTTTTCTAAATGGGCAGAAGCAGTTCTACTCAGAGAAGTAAAGGCACACAACGTGCTACAGTTTTTCAAAAATCAAGTTGTCTACCGTTTCGGAGTACCGCGTAGAATCATTTCAGATAATGGGTCAACATTCAGAAGCACAAAAATCAATAATTTTGTCAGAAGACATGGAATCGATTGGGGATACTCAACAATCTACTACCCAAGAGCAAACGGCTTGGCCGAGGCTTTTAATAAAACTCTCGTTCAAATTCTAAAGAAAACTTTGGACGACAATAAGAGAAATTGGCACGAGAAGTTGTTAGAAGTCTTATGGGCCTACAGGACAACTTTTAGGACTCTTACTCAGTCTACGCCCTACGCTTTAGTGTATGGGTCCGAGGCAGTTCTACCCTTGGAAGTTCAGCTCCCATCACTCAGAATTGCAGTTGCGAACAAAATCACTGCGGAGGAAAATGCCAGACTACGACTAGAAGAATTGGAAAGCTTGGAAGGGAAAAGACTTTCCGCGCAACAGAATCTGGAACTGTATCAAGCCAAAATGATCCAGGCTCATGATAAATTAGTCCGCCCCAGGACATTCAAAGTCGGTGACTCGGTTTTGGTTCTCGGAAGACCTATTCTTGCACATCGCAAGATAGGTGGTAAATTTGAACCGACTTGGGAAGTGCCGTTTGTGGTCGAGACGGTCTACTCAGGAGGCTCCTACCAACTTGTGAATTGCCAAGGAGAACGACAAATGCTTCCAATCAACGGACGATATTTGAAGAAGTATTAAGCAACCTGATGTTTCGAAGGAATGAATTCTCATCCCTAGAAACACGGGTGAAGTAACTACTTGTGACTGGGTCCGAAAAAAAAAAACATAAAAATTGATGACAAAAGAAAAATCATTAACAAAAAAATATGTGTTAAAAATAAAATATGAGAAATCATAATAATAAAGTTTTACCCTTTCGTTCAAATCAACTCTTGTTCCTGATCTTTCTTCATCTTTTCCTACTTTCCTTAAAAATTAAAATAAGTGAATAAGAATCTTTAGTGATAAATATTTTCTTAATGTTCTTGTTCTTAGTACAGCCCCTGATCCTTTCCTTGTCTCTTTAGCAGGGAAATGTCGAACGGGCGGTTGGTCCTAAACTTTAGAAATGGCGTGAGTCTCGCACTCGATGAAAAGAGGGTGAAGGATGGAGCAGTGATAGAAATTGATTCTGACTTCACACCAGCCAGCCTACAGTATGAAGAAAATGATTGGGTCCTAGTTGACCGAGAAGAGCTTCACAGCCAGATAGTGATGAAGATGGGTGACCCAAGCCACCAATCCAGCAACAAGAAAAGAAAGACAAACATCGAGGAAAGTAAGAAAATCAAGTTTGTAGTTACCTCGACAGAGGGCAGGCTCGTCAGCGCCGCGCCCGCAGAAATTCAAGGGGTAAGGAGAGCTACTCTCACTACTACCCAAAGAAGGAATAAGAATCGCCGTATCCACAAGATTTTGACTAAACTAGCAGCAGATCAACACGAGGAAACAGCCGCTTTTGCCGGCACACATATTTCAAAGATACCGGTTCGTCAGGAACTAGAAAGAAGAAAGTCATCGCCAAGAAAATCAGAACAAATCGAAGAAGTGCCAAGAAGAACAGAAATAGAGTCAGTGCCTCGACACTGGACGGAGATACCAGATCTGAAGAACCTTGTTGCGGAAGCAACCCCGGAGGATGTCCCGACGGAGACAATCCCCGAGGAGCCAAGGTATGCGGGGAGAATGTGACGGGATTGAGCCATACATCCCGCGATACGTTACTAGGCCTCGTCACTTGCGGATCATCCCGTAATATGAATTAGAAAGAATGCAAAATGTTACGAAGAAGACTTTCGAATACTTCGAAAGGATTAAAGGCAAGAGAATCAACATTTTGGAAGGCCTCGAGTTACACACAGATCTATTCTCAGAACATGAGCAATAGCAGATTGTGGATTACATCTTAGAACTTCAGAAGATGGGTCGAGCAGGCCGTCTAAGGGAAAAGACTTATTCAGAACCCCAGAGATGGATGACAGGGAAAGGAAGAGTCACAATACAATGAGGATGTTGCTATAACTTCGCAGAGGACAGAAAAGAAAATCCACCATGGATACTCCGTCACAGTGAGGTGGATCCAATGCCGAGGATAATTAAAAGAATGGTGAAAAGAATGATAACGTGGAGGGTGCTGCCAGCAGACTGCATACCCAACAGTTGCATCATCAACATTTACCAGAAAGGCGACTGCATACCTCCACACATAGACCACCACGAATTTGTCAGACCTTTCTGCACAGTTTCGTTCGTCAACCAATGCAATATCATGTTAGGATCTGACCTCCGGATAGCAGGCCCGGGTAAGTTCCGAGGGCCGGTGGAGATACCACTTCCGGTAGGTTTCGTCATGTTATTAAAAGGAAATGGAGCAGACATCGCAAAACATTGTATACCGGGAGTGCCAGTGGAGCAGATCTCTGTCACTTTTAGAAGGATGAACGACAAAAAGGTGCCTTACCACTTCCAGCCAGATCCAAAATTGGAGAGTCTCCGGCCCTACGAGCTGTGAGTTACATGGGAAATAGCACACCTCCAATCCACATCCATGCGGCATTCCTGCCAAGGGTGGCTTGGAAGGTGATGTTATTACCCATGTTTCTTACTATTCGGACAAGGATTTTTTGACGGACGCTTTTGGATGTATCAACAAGAAGTTTACACGATCCGTTTTGGATTTACATGGATTGTACGAGACATTAAATTTCTGAGGAAAATGTCATCATGACTAGATCAAGTTGTATGATGTACTTTCAGCAAGTTGGCATGAAAATGACTACGTCATATTTTGCCTTCACCTCTTTTTGTGCAAATTGACTGAGAAACGCCATTAGAGTTAAATGAACTTTGAACGAAGAACAGAAGAGAAAAGAAAATAAATGAGAACTTTTCCTAAAAATCTAAATAGTAAAATGAACTTCAAATTCACAAGAACACTAAATAAACAACAAATAAAAAAACGGAATCGTTAAAGGACAAACAAAACGAATCTAAATCTCAAATTGAATTCCAGTCTAAACCCATCTTTTCAAATCCTCCAATTCTTCTTCAAATCAAGATCTACTTCAGATCTCCGTTGAAACCCTCTCTCGGGATGATTTCAGAACCACGAAGAATTTTCTATTTGGTTCTGATGGCATGGATTCATACCCTTCACCAAATAATCAAACTTTGATTGATTCTCATGGGATGTGGAACACTTTCATAATCTCATTTCAATCTCCCGCTAAATCCAAATCTCCACAGTACATTTCAATTCAAAATTTCTGAGACTGGTACCTACATTCCAGTTCTCATCTTGAGATCAATATCTACATTTTGATTCTCATCTAAGTTTATACCTACATTTCAATTCAAAATTTTCGAGACTGGTACCTACATTCCAGTTCTCATTTTGAGATTGATACCTACATTTTGATTCTCATCTGAATTGATACCTACATTTCAATTCAAAATTTCTGAGACTGGTACCTACATTCCAGTTCTCATCTTGAGATCGATATCTACATTTCGATTCTCATCTGAGTTGATACCTACATTTCAATTCAAAATTTCCGAGATCGGTACCTACATTCCAAGTTCTCATTTTGAGATCGATATCTACATTTCGATTCTCATCCGAGTTGATACCTACATTTCAATTCAAAATTTTCGAGACCGGTACCTACATTCCAGTTCTCATTTCGAGATCGATACCTACATTTCGATTCTCATCCGAATTGATACCTACATTTCAATTCAAAATTTCCGAAACCGGTACCTACATTCCAGTTCTCATCTTCGAGATCGATACCTACATTTCGATTCTCATCCGAATTGATACCTACATTTCAATTCAAAATTTCCGAGACCAGTACCTACATTCCAGTTCTCATTTTGAGATCGATACCTACATTTCGATTTTCATCCGAATTGATACCTACATTTCAATTTAAAATTTCCGAGACTCGGTACCTACATTCCAGCTTCTCATCTTGAGATCGATATCTACATTTCGATTCTCATCCGAATTGATACCTACATTTCAATTCAAAATTTCCGAGACTAGTACCTACATTCCAGTTCTCATTTCGAGATCGATACCTACATTTTGATTCTCATCTGAATTGATACCTACATTTCAATTCAAAATTTCCGAGACTGGTACCTACATTCTAGTTCTCATTTCGAGATCGATACCTACATTTCGATTCTCATTTGAATTGATACCTACATTTCAATTCAAAATTTCCGAGACTGCTACCTACATTCCAGTTCTCATTTCAAGATCAATACCTACATTTCGATTCTCATCTAAATTGATACCTACATTTCAATTCAAAATTTCCGAAACTGGTACCTACATTCCAGTTCTCATTTCGAGATCGATACCTACATTTCGATTCTCATCTGAATTGATACCTACATTTCAATTCAAAATTTCCGAGATCGGTACCTACATTCTAGTTCTCATTTCGAGATCGATACCTACATCGCGATTCTCATTCGAATTGATACCTACATTTTAATTCAAAATTTTCGAGACTGGTACCTACATTCCAGTTCTCTTTCGAGATCAGTACCTAAATTCTGATTCTCATCCTTTTCAATCGACACTTAAGCTCGGATGCTTACTCCGGGGCTGCCACCTAAAATCCAGTTTTCTTCGCAATCCCGAGGTTGAAACTCGGGTTTCAATTCTCATTTCAAATCCAAATTTCCTAAATTGATTTTAAATCAAACTTCAATCTAAATTAAGACTCAAAATCTAAACTTACACATCAAAACTTGAACATGAAATGAAACGAAATCTAAACCGAAGTTCTCTAAATCTTGTGATTTGGAGTTCACCTCCTTTTCCTTTCCCCAGCGAGAGTTCAAGAACCTCCAGTCTTGGAAATATACTTGATACTCCCCAACAGAAATTTTTCTACTCTGTCCTAAGTTTGTCACTTGGACATCTGTGTTGGTTTTGTTGATCTCTTCGGTCAACGCCAATACGCTCGGTGTGCTTGGTTAGCACACCACACCTATTGGGGGTCCATTTGTTGACCTCATTTTTTATGAGGTCTTCTCTTCCCTCTTTAGTACTTAGGATCTAGCCTTAGGCTTTTCCTTTGACTATCTTAGAGGACTAGAGATGGAACCTACCCCTTTAGAAACTCAACCACTTTTTAACTCCTCGCAAACCCCACAAGCTTGATTGTAAACCCCTAATCACCTAGAGGGTTGAAATCAAATGTGGAGGTTTAAAGGATGAGTTCCCTATGGGACCTTTGGCCTTAGGATCACCCACAGGTGGCACGGTGCAGTGAGGGTTCACCGCACACATTACACTTTTACACACATTCCAAATCCTAAAACTATTCATGCCTAGCTTGACTTCCTGACTCATGTAGATAATTCATATGGATGGACCTTAACCCCTAAGCCCTTGGCTAAGAGGGTTAGGAACAACATAGTGAATGCCTCAAATGAGTCCTCTCATGGCTCCTATGGGCTTAATATGGCTTCATGGCTCAACCAAAATGATTCCATTTCACTCACACTGGCTCAATTTTCATTTTTCCAAAATTTCAATTTTTGACCCCTGGGGGCCCCGGACCCACCAAACCCACTAAAAGCCATTGAAACTACCCAAAACCACCAAAATTTCCAAATCACCCAAAAATTTTCCAAAATTAACCTTGAACATTTCCCCACCAATCAAATTGATCATTTACAGCCAAAAATACCAAAATTTCCAAAAATACCCCCAATACCCTCCAAATTACCAAAATGCCCCTCTTGACCCAAAAATCCAAAAATTTAGAAAATTCCCAGAAAATTCCAGAAAATCCCAAATATTCTCAATTTCATTTTTTCAACTACACCATGGGCTAATTTTGTCAATTTACCCCACTTTTGCCAAAACCCCCAATTTGCCCAAAAGTCAAACCCAAATGAACCCAATGTCAAACCAAACCTTTCCAATTGACCTCAATTTTGGTCCATTCAATTCTAAACTTCAATTCAATATCCCCAATATCAATCTAGACCAAATTCAAGCCCAATTTGACTGACATTTGAATCCAATTTCATTTTTAAGCTTAAAGCCCAATTTTGACCCATAACCCAAACTTAGCCCAAACCAACCCAATTCAACTCCAATTAACCCCAAACCTTTTCTAAATCTTCCCTAACATCTCCACAAACAAATCTCTAACATAGTTTGCCCAAAATTTGGACCCAAACTTTACTCAAATTCAACCCAAACCCAAAATCCCTTAAATGGACCTAAACACAAACCTAACCCAAATGGGCCCAAGTCCCAAAATTGAACCCCAACCAAAGTTGAAAACTCTTCATAATATTCCCCTAAGCATTTCTCAACATTGATTTTACATCAAATCCAATATTAGCACAACCTTAGCCCAAGTTAGTCCATTTTGATCTATTTTGACCCTATCACCAAGGGGACCCAAATTAGACTCAATTCAATTCCAAATCACCTCAAATTTGTCTCAAATCACTCATGACACATCCCTAAAACAAACCCAACATTTATTTAGCATGGCCCTTTGCAAAATTGTTTATCTAAAAGCCCATTTTGAAACATAGAAACCCATTCCCCTTAAACCATTTTTAAAGCCCACCTTTACCAAATTTTAAAAGCCCAAACCCATCCTAAAGCCTACATTGCAATCTCATCTCATCCTCACTCAATTAATATCACTCCCTAAGTGCTAAATCCATCATGAAAATCAAACCAAAATGGTATTATGACAAACCATCCAAATTTCACACCAAAATACCGAAATTCCTAAAACCTATTTCCATGAAACCAAGCCAACTTTTCCCAAGCCATATAAGAGCCATGGAGCCATCCTTAAGCCCCATGTGAAGCCATGAAAGGTTTGACATGTGACCATACCACATTGGGCAAATTGAGGAAGCTCTTTCTAGGTTCCCTTAAAGTCATTAGCCTTAACCATGAATACCCTTAATCCAAAATTAATCCAAATATGTTTCGATGTGGACTTCACCACACATGTGAGCCTGACCCACCTGACCTCCTCAGCCCACAATCAGGCCATGGGGAGGTGTACCAAGCCCAAATACATGGGTTGACCTAAACCAAGCCAAAATCACCTCTTCCCCTTTCCATTTCAATTCATCCTCTTTACACATGGCATTTGATAATTGAACTCACAAACCTCAAGCGCTGATCCTCCTGATCACAACAGTGATCTGACCCTGACCGGCCGGCCACCACAGTCGCCGAAAAACACCAGGCCGAGAGGTCCAAATCAACCAAAAATTGCAATTCCCCATGGCTGAGCTGCCCCACTCCAAATTGCCATTGTAGCTGTTCTTCTCCTCACAAGAGCAGCTGATCCCAGCCCCTAACTCCCCCGAGAGGCCATGGCCATGGCTATTTAAGCCAGCCAACCCCTCTCGGCCAAAAGGTTGGCTGAACCAGACCTTCACAGAATCCCTCCAAACTCCTCACAAAGCTTCCCTTAGCCAAGAGCAATCCATCTCCACTGTTCTCCTGCCCTAAGTCCCACTAATTGAGATCAATTTTGGAGCTCAATTATCAGGCCAGAACAGGACACTCCTAAATCCTCCACCAAAATCAAATTAAACTCACCCACACCTGCACAAGACCAAGAGAAGGAGTTCCTCATTGAAAGCCCCCTCTCCAGGCCACCCATTTGTTCTAGCCTCCAAAGGTTGAAATTGGGTCTGGTGGAAATCAGGTCTAGGCAATTCCCCAGGGCCAGAGACTTCATTTGGAGCTTGCTTAGGTCCAATCGAAGGTGACACAAGTCTCAGATCGAAGCCACACTTCTCTGAGCAAATGTATGAGCTCTCTCTTCTTCCCGAGCTTCTGAACATTCTCTATTTTGATTGAGTTAATTTCATGCCACATAAATCGTATGGATGTGTTCGTCTCTTCAAGAAGAATCCATAGAGCATAAGAACACGAAAATCCGTTGAGAATCGAGTGAGATCTTAGGGTTTTAGTGTGGACGGTCACGGGTGCCCACTAGTCGTAGACGATAACCAGAAGCCGTTGGATCGCGCGTGTATCGAGCGGACGGCTCAGATGGTGTCGGACCAGGAGATGGTACGTGAACCGCGGGCCCCGTGGCAGCTGACTCAGATGGCGGCGCCGAATCAAAACGCGCCGTGTGGCCTTTTGGAGCTGCCGAGGATTGCGTGGCGCCGCGTGGATAAGTAGGAAAATAAGGTATTTTTCTATTTATTTAATTATCAGAACTTCAAAAATCCATAACTTTGTGTAGAAAAATCATAAAAATAAAATAAAAATACCCTCTTGCTCAGTGAACAGAGGAGAATAATTTGGAAAAGAAATCAAGTCATTTCATTAAGTATTTTATTTTTAATGATTTATTTACTCTCTGCATTATTTTAATTCTCCATTTGCATAGGCAACTCACCATGGCATGAGACCATAAGGCTATTCAAGCCTCTAAACTTGGGAACATTCCTTGAATTTTCTAAGGTTAGAGGCCATCCTTATGAGAAGTTATTGATTTTTCAATTGCATGTTACTGTTTTGAGTATTTTAATTCCAATAATTAGCATGTTGAGAAATAAATTTTAGAAAAATTTGATAATGTTTCTTATGACCAAAGAACCCTATGAAAAATAGGTTTTGAACTAATTCACTTGGAACAACCCTAATTGGCCCAATTACTCAAAACTGAATTTTAATTAATTAGGGTTAACTACACATCAAATTAACTTGAAAATAATTCTCCACTGATCTTTAGGATCAGCGGAACATCAAATAAAAATTTGAAGTCAATTGGATTTGATTAACCCCACCAAATGGATTAATTAAGCCACATAACCAAAATTAAACTTTAAAAATTCATAACTCACAAAATACTTTTCAAAAATTCACAAAAATGGTTTTGGAGCTTCTCTGATGTCAGAGGAGAATTAAAATTAAAATTTTCTAAAAAAGTTGATTTTCCACCATATTTTAATATTTTTAATAATTAAAAAATAATAAAAATCATAAAAATATTAAAAATCACCAAAATGTCACATTTTGAATTCTAATCACCTAGGAACAAACCAAATATTTTTCCTAAGTCTCTAGGGTAAGATATTGAATTTTAAAGGCTTAAAACAATTTTTGAATTAAAAAATGATTTTCTTTAACATTTCCACTAAAATAATTCCAATAAATCAAAGAAAAATCAGAAAAATATAAAATGTTGTTCTCTGAGTTCCCTGATATCAGAGAGATTTTTGAAAAATATAAAATCCAATTTTCAACCTTTATTTCATTTTTAAATTAATTAATATTCCAAAATTCAAAATAATTCTAATAAACAAAATATAATCCAAAAAATCACCAAAATTGGTCCAAATGGTCCTCTAGTCATTAGGAACATCCCATAATTTTCTTAAGGATAGAAACATTTCCTTAGTCATGTTATTGAATTTTCTTTGAAAACCCCTATTTTCCATTAAAAATAATTACATAAATAAATTAAATACAGAAAAATCACATTTTCTCTCTAATGTCTTAATTGACATGTGAGTGAGGTCACATAAAAATTTCAATTTCATTTGAGCTTAGTTTAGGGAGTTATAGAATTATTAAGCTTGAAGGGCAAAAGGGTAATTAAAAATTTCAACCTTTAATTAAAATTTAAGGGTTAATCAAAAAGGGGAGGGTAAAATATTTGATTTTAAACTGATTTTGGATGATTAAGACTTAAATGATTGAGGGTAGAAACCTACTAACCATTTCTAATATAATTAAAATAAAACTTTAATTAATTAATTAATTGAAATTTTGGAAGAATAATAAAAATTGGAATTATTAAAGTAGGGATATTATTAAGAAGATATTTATTCTTTAACTTAAAAATCCCTAAATAAATCACTTCAATAATACTTAATTCTTAAATAATAATCCAAATTAATAATTAACACTAAATTAAACTAAAATTAAATTAAAATTAAATTTAAACTAAATTAAAAATTAAATCAAATTAAAATTAAATTAAAATTAAACTAAACTAAATTAAAGTAATTTAAAATTAAATTAAAATTAAAACTAAATTAAAATTAAATTAAATTAAAATTAAAATAAATTAAAATTAAATTCAATTAAAATTAAATTAAATTAAAATTAAAATTAAAACTAAACTAAATTAAATTAAATTAAATAAATTAAATTAAATTAAAGTTAAAATTAAACTAAATTTAAATTAAATTAAAATTAAATAAAATTTAAAATTAAAATTAAAATTAAATTAAAATTAATTAAAATTAAATAAAATAAAATTAAATTAAAATTAAGTTGAATTAAATTAAATCAAAATCATTTAATAACAAACCTAAATGAAATCATTAAGAATTAAATCTAAAATAACTTGAACACTATTCCAAACTTAAACTAATTTCTATAATTAAGTCAAAATTGAAATTAAATCATTAAGTTCAAATCATCAGAATACCTAATAAATTTGCAATTTTAAAGCTCTTATTATTATTATAACTCTTTAATGAAGTATCAAGTGAAGTGTTACTTCACTTATAGGATATTCAAATGTCCTAGTTCACTGAGCAAGGGAACAAAACTTAAACCCCTGGATGATTAATTCACATGTGCAACTAAATTCACTTGGACTCAAAAAACAATCCCAGAAATATTGAAAAGATGTTTAGGACTCATCCTAAACACTTCCTCAATATGACGGGATGTTTTAGAAGAAAAACTGAATTTAATTGTTCTTTGATGAAGAAAACCATCCTTAAACCAAACCAAGAACCTAGACGTCATAGGAGATGACTAGCAATAAGATTAGAAATTTGGTAGACAAACAAAACCCTTCCTTTAGCTTTACTCGGTATTCGTTGAAATATTTAAATGCCTTAACATGTGTTTTAAGTACAGCTTGGGATGAAGGGAAGACCCTCCAGGTACGCTTTTATTGCAATTTACTTTATTGCAATTTACTTACATGCACTGTACTTTACTTTTCTTGCATGTTAAACAAGACTGTTGCATGAAAACCAAAACCTTTAGGATAGTCCCTGAACTGAAACTAAAACTAAATTGAAAGTCATTGCAAGATAAAATTCACCGCCACAACATTTCAAAATATAAAACAACTCAAAATTTAATCACAAACAGAATAACAAAACTACAATTGCAACTAAATTAAAACGTCTCGTTGAATGATCGAGAATACCTCGGATGATGTAACCCACGTGTTGCTAACGGGATTTCTCACGGTCTAAATGAAAGTGTGAAACTCATTCAGTTGAGTTTAGCAAATTCATCTGGACTAAGTGAATTCAATGAAAATAACGGTGCCGGGATGACGGAACCGTGGGATCTTAATCGGTTCTATTTAAATAACTTTAAGATTTGTTTTAATTAAAACACAAAAAAAACACTCGGATTTCAAGATTTTCTCTAAACCAAAACACTTCTCTCATCTCCTGATTTATGACTTCTAAAACTAAACCTCTGCAACAACAAGGAGCTTGGAGCATGGTGGGCAGCACGACCATCGTCATCAACGAAAACTCGGATCTACTTCAACAAAACTTTCGTAGAATTAAACAACCAAGCCGTAGGATTTCGAGGTAGTTTGCCTAGTGCAACATAAATCCTCGACCTCTTCGTTAGGCATTTGCATAATCATGTTATGTAAATTAAGCCCTAACTTGGTCTTAGGACTCGAGAGGTAGTCGTTCGGTACGACATAAACCCTCACATCTTCCAGGTTATTTGTATGATCATGTTATACAAATATAAGTCCTAATTAAATAAAATTGGCAGGATTGCAACATTAAATGATATTCTCAAATTCAAACCAAACAATTGGATAGTTTGGGAAGTTGACAAGATTCTTCTTGGATCCTCAGCTTCCCCTACTTCTCTTCCTTTGGACTCTTAAAATAAACTGTTCCAAATTTGAGCTAATCCCTATTGAAAATTCCAAAATCCAATCCTTTGAAAACCTTAAACTTTGAAATTCTTGAAAGCAAAACCACTAATCATTATCGAGAGTTTTCTTAACGATTCCCTTCATTTAAGATGTAATTAACTATAGGAGCTTGCCCTTATAGGGAACTTTAAGAACCCAGGTAATATAAACCCTGCTTAATTCATTTATATTAAACAGGGAAACTTGTCGGCTTATAAAATTGGTTCGCAGACCAAACGGATGTCACAAATCTCCTAGTTTATTTAATCGAGCCCCATCATTAAGCAGTGTGTCTATTCTTCGGGATAGATACACGGTTTGTGGTGCGGTGCTTGTTTATATAAACTATTTGGGATGTGAGATCGGTTTGATTTCATATCTTAAAACTTTTAAACTTAAAATTACTTTCAAAATCAAATGTTATCTTTTAAACTATATATATATTTAAATTAAATTTAAAATATGAAAATTCGCCGACAATTTCTGTAGGCGACCCCCTTTTCAAAACACACAACCTAAAAATATGCCGACAACTTGTTATAAACATTTAAATGCTCTTAACATGTGTTTTAAGTGTAGCTTGGAATGACGGGAAGACCCTCCAGGTATGCTTTTATTTTATTGCAAGTTACTTACATGCACTGCGCTTTACTTTTTGCATGATAAACAAGATTGTTGCTTGAAAACTAAAACCTTTAGGATAGACACAAAACTGAAACCAAAACTAAATTAAAAGTCACAACAAGATAAAATTCACCGCCACAATATTTCAAAAGATAAAACAACTCAAAATTTAATCACAAACAGAACAACAAAACTACAATTGCAATTAAATTAAAACATCTCGTTGGATGATCGGGAATACCTCGGATGATGTAACCTACGAGTTGCTAACGGGATTTCCCACGGTCTAAATGAAAGTGTGGAACTCATTCAGTTGAGTTTAGCAAATTCATTTGGACTAAGTGAATCCAATAAAAATAATGGTGCCGGAATGATGGAACCGTGGGATCTTAACCGGTGTTGTTATAATCAACTTTAAGATTCCCCTAATAAAATATTAAAAACACCTGAACTTTAAGACTTCTAAACCAAAACACTTTTCTCATCTCCTGATTTTCACCTTCTAAAACTAAACCTCTACGACAACGACAAGGAGCTTGGAGCATAGTGGGCAGCAAGGGCATCGTCGTCAGCAAAACTCGGGTCTACTTCAGCCAAACTTTTCTTAGAATTAAATAACAAAGCCATAGGATTTCGAGGTAGTTTGCCTAGTGCAACATAAATCCTCAACTCTTCGTTAGGCATTTGCATAATCATACTATGCAAATTAAGCTCTAACCGGTTTTAGGATTCCGAGGTAGTCGTTTGGTACGACATAAACCCTGACATCTTCGAGGCTATTTGTGTGATTATATCATACAAGTATAAGTCCTAATTAATTAAAATTGACAAGTTTGAAACATTAAATAATTTTCCTAAATTGAAGCCGAACAATAGGATAGTTTGGGAAGTTGCCAAGATTCTTCTTGGATCCTCAGCTTCTCCTACTTCTCTTCTTTTGGACTCATGAAATTAACTGTTTCAAATTTGAGCTAATCCCTTTTGAAATTCCAAAATTCAATCCTTTGAAAACCTTAAATTTTGAAATTCTTGAGAGAAAAACCACTGATCATTATCGAGAGTTTTCTTAAATGATTCCCGTCATTTAAGATGTAATTAAGTATAGGGGCTTGCCCTTATAGGGAACTTTAAGAACCCAGGTAATATAAACCTCGCTTAATTCATTTATATTAAGCAGGAGAACTTGTCGGCTTATAAAATTGGTTCGCAGACCAAACGGATGTCACAAATCTTCTAGTTTATTTAATTGAGCCCCATCATCAAGCAGTGTGTCTATTCTTCGGGATGGATACACGGTTTGTGGTGTGGTGCTCGTTTATATAAACTATTTTGGATGTGAGATCGGTTTAATTTCATATCTTAAAATTTTTTAACTTAAAAATTATTTTCAAAATCAAATGCTTCTTTCTAAAACTATATATATATTTAAATTAAATTTAAAATCTAAAATTCGCCGACAATTTCTGTAGTTGACCCTTTTTCAAAATACAACACTCAACCTAAAAATATGCCGACAATTTCTGTAGGCGACCCCTTTTCAAAATACAACACTCAACCTAAAAATATGCCGACAACATCTCGATAGCTTCACTATACCTAGTGGTATTGGTGAATTTTGTTTTGGAAGAGCCTATGTGATTTGGGAGCCATTATTAATCTCATGCCTCTATCAACTTTTAAAGGTTAGGAATAGGAGAAATTTCCCTTACTTTAGTAACTCTTCAGTTCTATTACTTATCCTAAAGGAGTTGTAGAAGTCGTTTTAGTAAAGGTTGATAAATTTATCTTTCCTGTGAATTTTATTATTTTTGATATGGAGGAAGATAAAGAAATTCCTATCATTTTGAGAAGATCATTCCTTGCAACTGGAAAAGCTATGATAGATGTTTAAATAATAGAATTAACTATGAGAGTTAATGATCAAGAGGTGACATTGAATATATCAAAAGCTATGAAATAAGCTACAATAGAAAGAAACGATGATAGCTTTCGTATGGAAAATTGTGACTATTTAAAAGATGAGCATTTTAAGGAAAAGTTTGAAGGAGAAAACGAACAAGAAGATTTGAAATGTAAGGATGAAGATGAGATAGATAATGAAGAACTGAATTATATTTAAGAAAGATTTGAGATGTTGAATATTACAGAAAATGATAATAAAATTTTAATTTCATCTATCAGAAAACCTCCTGAATTTGAAATGAAAATACTTCCTAATCATTTAAAGCATGTGTTCTTAGGAGAATTGTCTACATTTCTAGTTATTGTATTCTTAGATTTAAATGATTTACAAGATCATAAATTACTAGATACATTAAAAAAATACAAAAAAGCTTTTGGTTTGACTTTAGTTGAGGAATCAGTCATTCGATATGTATGCATAGAATTCTATTGGATGAACAACATAAACCTAAAGCTGATCCGGGAAGCATATTAAATTTATTGATGAAGGAAGTAGTAAAGAAAGAAATTTTAAAATGGTTGGATGCTTGAATCATATATCCAATTTCAAACAGTGCATGGGTAAGTCCAATTCATTGTGTTCCTATGAAAGGAGGAGTGACAGTTGAGACGAATGAAAAAAATGAATTAATAACCACGAGGAAAGTCACTGATTGGTGAATATGTATTGATTCTAGAAAATTAAATGCCGCCACTTGGATAGATCACTTTCCTTTACCTTTTCTAGGCCAAATGTTGGATAGGCTTGCTAGGAACAAATATTTTTGTTTTTTAGATGGATATACCGGCTATCATCAAATACCAATTACTCCTGAGGATCAAGAAAAGACCACATTTACTAGTCCTTATGGAACATTTGCTTTTCGACGAATACTCTTTCGATTATGTAACGCACCTACAACATTTCAAAGATGTGTGATGTTAATTTTTAGTAATATGATTGATAATGGAATATAAATTTTTATGTATGATTTTTCTGAATTCAGAACTTCATTTGACACTTGCTTGAATATTTTAGAAAAACTTTTGGATTTAAGCGAAAAAATAGATTTATTTCTAAATTGGGAGAAATGTCAATTTATGCTTGCATGATGAATTGTACTTGGGCTTAAAATTTCTGAATATGGCACGAAAACAAAACTTACAAAGATTTAAATCATTGTGAAACTACCACCTCCTACTACTGTGAGAGGAGTTAGAAGTTTTTTAGGACATGCTGGTTTCTACAGGATATACATTAAAGATTTTTCAAAATTACTAAGCCTCTATGCCAACTTTTAGTAAAATATAAAAAATATGATTTTAATGAAAAATGTTTAAATGCCTTTGAATTATTGGAAAAAAATTAATTACTGCTCCCATAATAGTTTCACCTGATTAGGAGAAACATTTTGAACTAATGTGTGATGCCAGTGATTATACGATTAGAGCTGTTTTAGGACAAATGTTTGATAAAATTTTTAAGGTTATATACTATGTTAGTAAAACTCTTAATGAAGCTCAAATTAATTATACAACTACTAAAAGAGAGTTATTAGCGATTGTATATGCTCTTGAAAAATTTAGTTCGTATTAAATTGGGACTAAATTTATAGTGCATACAGACCACTCTGCTATCAAATACTTAATTCAAAAGAAAGATGCTAAAATAAGATTAATCAGATTGGTACTTCTAATGCAAGAATTTAACTTCGTGATAGTGGATAGAAAATGAATTGACAATCAAATAGCTGATCATTTATCTTGGCTGGAACAACATGAATTATTTGATTTTGAAGATGAAATTACAAAAAATTTTCCTGATGAACAACTTTATAATATTAAGGAATGAAATTTACAGTGGTATGCTGATATTGTGAACTATATTGTAAGCGATATTTTGCCACATGAATTACCAAAGCAACAACAAAAAAAATTTATGTATGATGCTAAATTTTACTTTTGGGATGACCCATATTTATATAAACAATGCAAGGATCTAGTTATTAGCAGATGTGAGCCTTATGAAGAAATTAAACCAATTATTCAGATATGCCATGATTCTGAATTTTGGAACTGACAATAGTACACATAAATTTTAAAATATGGATTTTATTGGCCTACTCTTTTTAGGGATGTTAATAGATATATTAAAACATATGATCGATGTCAGCGAGTAGGTATTATTTCTATAAGAAATGAAATACATCTAAATTTTACATTGGAAGTTGAGATCTTTAATGTTTGGGGATTAGATTTTATGGGACCATTTATTCCTTCATTTGGGAATATATATATTGATTGCAGTGGATTATGTATCAAAATGGATTAAAGCAAAAGCTTTACCCAGATGTGAAGCTCGAAGTGTTTCAAAATCTTTAATGAAAAATATTTTTACAAGATATGGAATGTTGAGAGTTATCATTACTGATGGTGGATCTCATTTTAGAAATAATCTGATTTAGAGATTGATTGAAAAATATAATATTATGCATAGAATCTCAACTGCTTATCATCCCTAGATTAGTGGTTTAGCTGAAATATCTAATTGTGAAATTAAATAACTTTTGGAGAAATCTGTAAATCCTCATAAATTAGATTGGTCAATTAAATTAGATACTGCATTGTGGGCATATAGGACTGCTTATAAAACTCCTATAGGAATGGCTCTTTATAGTTGATTTTTGCAAATTACCAGTATAATTGGAACATAAAACATATTGGGGGATAAAATAGTTTAATTGTAATTTAAAAGATGTTAGTGAGAAAAAATTTTTACAACTTAATGAATTGGAAGAAATTAAAAATGAATCTTATGATGATGATAGAATTTATAAGAAGAAAATGAATATATGGCATGATCAGAAGATTATAAGAAAGAAATTTGAATCTGGATATGAAGCTTTGTTATATAATACAAGTTGAGATTATTTCTTGGAAATCTAAATTCTAAGTGGATAGGACATTTCACTGTTATAAAAGCTTATTAATTTGGAGCTGTTGATATTGAAGATCCTAAAACTGAAAGAACATCTAAAGTTAATGATTAAAACCATATTTTGAGAGGTCACGACCAAATTTTAAAGAGGTTTTAATGTTAAGTCATACTGAATAAAACTAATGTTTGTCGGTTTGACGACGTTAAACCAAGCGCTTTATGGGAGGCAACCTATAGTTATCTTTGTTGTTTAGTTCTTTTCAATTAGTTATAGTTGATATTATTTCTTAATTAATCATATATTTGAGTCCTACTCACTCATAAATATCGTAAATGATGATAATTATTGGATTGTGTCGAAGATTCGGAGTTTATTTGGACGAATACGAAGTTGGACCAAAGCTGTGTTCTGGAGCCGACAACGCCAGAACGTGCGCCGACAGCGTGTTTTTCCAGTGAAGCATTGTCTAATTTCGGGGCTTGGGCGCCAATGGGGCCTTATCCAGCGACAACGGCACTGACGGAGCGAGTTACGGTTTTTGGAGTTTCAAATGGCAAACTTTGGCAGTTTTGAGCAGGAGTTGCACCCCTATAACTCCCCAACCTCATTTTAAAACCATTAACTCCAAAAAAATGAGAAGTTATTTCCAAAAATTTCATTCTATGGCTTCCAACTTCTTAGAATCTCCAAGATTTAGAGTTTTCAACAGAAGAAAGTTCATCAGTTTCGAGGTGTAGCGACTTTGCAACAACGTTCTTATAAAGAGGAGGCTAATTAAGGAATGAGGCACTGTCAATCGAGTTATAAATGCTCCTAGTACTTGAGTAGAAGAAATTATTATGCATAAGCAATGAGAAGTGTTTTGCTATACTACTGTTGTGGTATTCATTCTTGTGGTGAAGGAATTTTATGCAAATCTTCATGGAATCATCCAAGGAGTCGTCTATCTGCGAGGTGAGTGGATATCATTCACTCCTACAAAGATTAATGAACTTTATATGATAGATAATGTTACAATCTATCATTACACAAATTTTTCTTCTAGGAGAGACAACATGAATGAAATCTATCGAAATTTGACGGATGAAGGTGAATATTGAAATATAAGAGACAACAGGTATGTAAATTTATCTACTACCTTATTGAATCCTGTGTCGAAGCAATGAAATTTCTTTATATCTTTGAAATTACTCCCAATCTTGAAAATTAGTAAAGTGATGAAGGAAAGAGCAATACTAAACAATTGTATTCAAACTGAAAGACATGTTGATATTGACCCCATAATTGTGAAATCCATTTTGGGCTTGATTGTGCATGGATCAAATTATGGTTTGGGACATCCTTCCACTATATTTCTTCTCTGAAGCCAGTCACAAGTGTCATATGAAAGCTGGGAAAAAGTGCTTCTCCATTGGAAGCCCATGGACCCAACTAACATTTATGACTGCCCAGCAACTGGAGATGAAAATGATTTGAGTATAATTGTAGACCAACCATCTCAAAGTTTACTACCTATTCAACCTCACTTTCTTAAAAGTTTGCAGTTGATTTTGAAGAAGATCAATAAACTGGAGAAAGAGGTACAAAATCTTATGAATGCAGTTAATAGTATTTCTGAATTATTTTATCACCTGGATTGGAGGATGAAGGAACAATTCGATCATACTGGGCATATTAAAGAAGGCTTGATACATTTGATGAAGAAGAAGGCTTGGATTGAAGAGGATTTAAATGATGAATTATCATATCGACCCTTCTACAATTTACACCAATTCATGGGAGATATTAGAGAAGATAGCACTGAAATTGATGAGTAGCGATTCTCTATTTTATCTAGTATTTAGTATTTGGACTTTATATGCTTAAGTGTGTTTTGTATTTGGCTTGCTTTATGGTGTGATTTTAGACTTATTATGCTTGAGATTTGAGTTTGTGTAAATGTTTTTAGTGTTGGAGAGTTGTGGTTTGATTGCGACACTGAGTTATTGTTGTGGTAGGTGATTTAAATGTGTAAGTTTGTAATTGTGGATTTTATATATATAAGTGATGTTTTGTGTTGTTTGTGTAAAATTTTTATTTGTTGATCACTTAATTATGAAAATAGATGCTTAAAAAGGCTAATTAGATGTCGTCATAACTTAGAAACAATCAAAATCCCAAAATTTTTTGAAACCCTGAAAATCGGTCTAGCACCGACGACACCCAAAACTCGAAACATAACCTAGACATTTTAAAGTCATGATTTTGAGCTGTTTACCAAATTTGACCACCTTCAATCTCCAAACAAGGCTAAAAACTGCTCCTATAGTTTGCTAGCATTTGGATTTAAGGTGATTTCAAGGCTTTTAGAGGTTGGATCTCATCTTGTCTTGGTAAGAGCTCTACTTTAAACTAAATTTTTTTTTATTTTCACCATGGAAATCTCCTACATTGGGAAGATAAGAAAATTTAATTTTTTTGAAGAAAGCTTTGAGATTATTCATGGTGAAATGTTTTTACCTTCTAGATTTGACTTTGGAGTCTACTACATTGCAAACTTTTGAAATTTATTGGGATTTATTTGCACATTTTCTAGAAATTTTGAAATGGCTCCAAGGATGTTTAAGGGGAAAGGAAGGTAGATTTTGATGAAAAGAAGTTTTAAAATATCAAAGCACAGTACCATTTCAATGCCTTCGAAGTAAATAGTTTATATACGATCGAGGATTTGAAAATCTGGGCAGAGTTGTGGAACAGGTTATTGCTGATCAGCACTAGGAAACATTTTGTTATTTTTCTGTCAATGCAGTTGCAGATGCAGTCCGTGAATTTTATGCTAACTTGCGATGAACTGAAGAAGAATATGTGCTTGTTTGAGGACAAATGGTAGAATTCCCTCCTGAACAAATCAATACTTTCTACCAATTGAGGGATAATCTGTTCTGTGAGTATAAATCTTTTGGTACTATGGATGCTAACTTAAAAGGGGTCATTACTTTTCTTACTGATGAAAGAGGGGAGTGGAAAACAAAGCGAAGGCAAAAGATAAATTTTCCTGCTTTCACTGTAAATATCGCATCTAAAGCCTGACACTATTTTATTTATGCAAGATTATTACCTACGTATCATCATAGTGAAGTGTCAAGAGATAGAGCTATTCTGAATTTTTATTTTAAAAATATGGAGATGATTAACATTGTTGCTATTATTTATAATAGTATCCAGACCATGGCTAAAGGAGAGACCACTGGAGGATTATGACATCCTGCCCTGATTTACACATTATGTGTATAATCAGGAGTTAAGGTTGATAATAGTGAAGAGTTTGTCCATCCATTAAAGCCTATCAGTAAGGCCAACATTCACACTTATGAATCTCATGTAGGATGAAGAGTTGGAAGTAAGAGTAGTGAGGTTTGTCGTCCATTGAATTTTTGTTTTGGGATTTGATGTTTTTGAAAAGGGTTTTAATTTTATAAAAATAGAAATTTGATTTAATTTAATTTAATATATATATATATATATTGAAAATAATATTTTAATGAAAAATAAGAAATCAAACTGATCTCATATAAATAATAGTTTAAATAATCGAGCATTTCACTGCGAGACATGTTTTTATCTCGTAGAATAAGTACGTGGCTTGAGGTGAAACTTGATTGATTAAACTAAAGAATTTATGACATCCATTTGATCTGCGAACCAGTTTTGACCGACAATTTCCCCTACCTAATATGAAGGAATTAGATAGGGTTTATATTAATTTGGGATCTTTAAGTTTCCTATAAGGGCAAGCCTTTATAGTTAATTACATCTTAGATAATCGAAGTTACCTAAGAAAAATCTTGATATAGATTAGGAAACATTTATACTCATGACTTCCAAAGGTAAGGTTTTCATGGAAAATGTGATGGTCGGAAATTCAATAGGTGAATGGCTCAAGTTTTGGAACATTTTATTTTATCAGAATTCAAAGGAGAGAAGGCTAGGGGAAGGACATAGATTCAGGGAAAATCTTGAAGTCTTCCCAAACTATCCTATAATTTGGCTTTAAATTTTGGAAATGAAGTTATTTAAATTTCAATCCTGCTAATTAATTATAGGGATTACATTCGCATAATATCCGATTACGCAAATAATCTAGAAGATGAGAGGATTTATGTCATACCGGATGACAACCTCAGAATCCTAAAGCGCATTAGGGCTTATATTGCACAGTAGGGCTGTGCAAAGGCCTAAAGAAAAGGTGAGGATTAATGCTACACTAGGAAAACTACCTCGAAGTCCAATTTCTTGTTGTTTAAACAAATGAAAGGTTTCTCTGGTGTAGATGGCTGTGCTGCATACAATGCATGCTGCAAGCTCCTCGTCTTAGCAGGTTTAGTTTAAAGAAGTGTCAATTGAGGAGAAAAGAGAAGTGTTATGTTTTGGAAATATTTAAATTGAGGTGTCTTAATATTTTATTACGGAAACATTAAAGTTGATTATAGCAATACCAGTTAAGATCCCACAGTTTCATCATCCCGGCACCGCTATTTTCATCAGATTCACTTAGTCTAAATGAATTTACTAAACTCAACTTAATGAGTTCCATACTTTCATTTAGATCGTGGGAAAACCCTATTAGAAACATGTGGGTTACCTCCTCTAAGTAATTCCCGATCATCCAATGGGACTTTTAATTTATTTACAATTGTAGTTTTTTTTTTAGATTAAATTTTGAGTTATTTTATATTTTAAATGTTGTTGTGGTGAATTTTATCTTGTTTTGTTTTAATTTAGTTTTGGTCTTAGTTTTGTGGCTATCCTAAAGGTTTCAGTTTTCATGCAGGGTGACATTGTTATTTATCATGCAAATTGCAATAAAGGTAAAGTGCGGTAAAGAAAACACAGGAAAAGAAAATGCTGTAAACTTATAAAAGTGTACCTGGCGAGTCTTCTCGTTCCTCCACCTGAAACTTTAGTATTCTTTGGAAATAAACATTTTATATTGGCAGGTAAGTAAAAACTTTATGGATATGCTCGTCACAGGCCTACCAAGTCCTAGGTCATAACCCGATGAACTCCTATTCATTTATGAGATATTTTCATTTGATAAATATAATAAATACAATAGTCTTACAATGTGTCCAGAAGACTTGTGAAATGGTCCTGGAGAAACCCAGATATTTCACAATACTTTTGAACTTCCCTGAGGTCCTTTTGGATTTATTATAGTTATTAAACGATTTATCCCTTTCATACCCTTATGCTCAGTGAGTTTGTGTTTTTAATTAACCCGAAAGACAGGGTAAATATCCTTTGTTATTTCATTTAGAGATTATGTGGGTGAAAACCCTTTAGGTAAAGTTATGTTGTTTGCAAAAATTAGCCAATTAATTTCATAACTGGGCCTGTAGTGTTTTCAGGTATTTAGAATTTGACTATGTTTGCTTTTCTAAACTTCTTTTAGCAAGATTGATTAAGCCTAGCTCGCTACTAAGCCCTTAAAATTTTGATGGATACATTTGTAATTCTTTTTGGAAAAAGTTAAATGAGTTTAATTAATTTTTATCAAAATATTGGGCTATCATTTAATATATCAAATAGGGGTGTAATTTAGTGGATTATTAACCTCCAAGATTAACCCCTAACCCTAAGGATCATTTTGTTTAATTATCTTCCAAATTAAAACTAATTAGGAAAATCCAAACATTTAGTTTTGATATGAAAAAATTGAATTTGGCTTCTACCATTTGTCCCTTTAATGTCTCAAACATCCAAAAATATTATTTAGGATCATTAATTGCCCATTTTACCCTTTGATTAAGTCTAAATATTAATTAAGACTAAAACCCTTAAAATTACAACTTTGCCCTTGGGGCCTTATCACTTCATAATTCCTTAAATTTAAGTTAAATGACTTTGAAACTTTTATGATACCTCACTAATGAGCTAATTAAAACATCAGAGGAGAGAATGTGATTTTTTTAATTTTAATTTAATTTATATATTTATTTTAACACAAAAATAGAGGTTTTTAGTGAAAATTCAATAACTTGATTGAAACAAAGTATTATGCTTTGAAATTTTTACTGGAGTTAAACCTAGACTAGAAGACCACTTGGAAAAAATTGCATGATTTTTTGAAGTTTATTTTAATTATAAGAATTATTTTACTTTATGGAGTTTTAATTAATTATAAAATATTTTAAAAGTTGAAAATTCAATTTTATATTTTTCAAAAAATCTCTCTGAGGTCAGGGAACCTAGAGAAATAAATTTTATATTTTTCAGATTTTTATTTTAATTATTAGAATTATTTTAGTATAAAATTAAGGAAATTCATTTTTTAGCCTTTTTAAAAATTCATTAAGCCTTTAAAAATTAATATCTTGACTTAGAGACATAGAAAAATTATGAGGATGGTTCCTAAGTGATTAGGAAACCAAATGTGACAATTTAATGATTTTTAATATTTTAATGATTTTTAATATTTTTAATTATTTAATTATTTAAAATTTGTTCAAAAATAAAAATTTTATAAAAATTCCAATTTTATTTTTAAAAGAACCCTCTGATCACAATGAACTCCCAAAACTAATTTTTATATTTCTTCTGAGTTATATTTCAATTATTAAATTCATTTAAGTTCCAAAAAATGCCATTGGACTTAGAAAAATTATTTAACCTATTAAATTAATTCCAAATAATTTCAAAATTTTATCTGTCCCTGAAGCATAGTGGAGAATCATTTTTAGGTTATTTTAATTTTTTTTGTCCTAATTAATTAAAAGTCTGTTTTAGGTCAAGTTGATGATTAGTGCATATCTTAGTGATTTAGCCCATGAAATAATTATCCTAGGGTCCTTTGGTTATAAGAGACCTACCAAAATTTACTTTGCATTTATCTGATTATTAATTTAATTATTACAATTTTTATACCAAAACAGACATAATAACTTGAAAAATAGAGATCTCACAGAGACCCCCCTGACTCTAGAAAAATTAGGGAAGATCCCCTATGACAGATTGAACAAGACCCCCAAAGCTCAAGCCATGATGAAATTTCTGAGTCAGTGGGGAATTAAAAGACTGAAATCAGTATTTAAATCATTAAAAATAAAATATGAATCAAATAAGTTTCAAACCATTTCCACATTATTCTCCTCTGTTCACTGAGCAACATGGTAATTTTTTTTATTTTATGATTTTTTAGGCCAAGCTATGAATTTTTAAAGTTCTGGTAATTTAATAAATTCAGAAAATAGGGATTTTCCTACTTAACCATGTAGGCGCCAGCTCAACCTCGGCAGCTGCTAAAGACCACGCGACGCTCTGCCATTTGACGCTACCATCTAACCGGAATGCCATGCTGCCCGTTACTCCATTCCATCATCCCATCCGACGCGATCTTGATCGCCCAATGAAAACATGCGCGATCCAACGACTGCCCGTCTTTGTCCTCAACTGGTGTGATCCCGTGACCTTCCACACTAAAACCCTAATTTCTCAGCCTAGACTCAACCAAATTGCTTCGGGTTTGATCCTATAGACTCGTCTAAGCATGGTGAACATATCCATACGATTAAACATGGTTTTAATTAACCCAAAATACATGGAAAATCCAGAGAAGATCAGGAAGAAGGAGAGGTCAATAACTTGGCTCTGAGAAGTGAAGCTTTGATCAGAGATGCTCTACACCTTCGTTAGAGTCCCAGGAGCTCAGGGCTGAAGCCTCTTACCCTGGTGAATTTCCTAGGTAGGAGAGTGACCGGACCCGATTTCAAGCTTTGATGGAAGTCTGGTGCAGAGGCTCTGTGTGATGGGGCTTTGATGGGGGATCTTCTTCTCTCACTGCTGTGAAGGTGTGGGTACAGTTAATTGAGATTTGGTGCTGTGTAGAGGTGTATTGGAAAGTGTCCTGGTTTCCGACCAAGTTTATGCTCTGAAATTGAGCTCAGGCAGTGGGGAGCAGAGGGGGAAAGTGGCTGGAATGGTCTTAGGGAGGTCTGTGGTGACTCTGGTAAGATTTTGGCAGAGTTTCTTTAAGAAATTTTCAGTACCTAGATTTTGGCCATGAGGGAGTGATTTTATAGCCATGGCTACTTGGTGGAGCTTAGAGCCTGGCTTTGAGTGCATAGTGCCGCTTAGGTGGAGGGAAGAAGAGCTCCAATGGCCAATGGCAGCGAGCCAGCTCAGGGAATTCAAATTGGGGATTTTTTCCATTGGGTGGCTCTCAGTTTTTGGTGTTTTCTGGCCACTAGGGTGGTTGGCAGGGCCAAGGCTGGTGTCCAGGTGGTTCAGGTGAGTCAGGGGAGGATTAATGATGCTTAACCCCTAATGGCAAGTGATGATGGTGGGGATGTCTTGGGTAAGGCACAAATATGGGGTGAAATCCTCTAATTCAAGGAACCTTTGGTCCATGGCTCTAATAGGCTAGTTTAGGTGGCTTTGGGTCAGTCCTAGGGGTTCTAGGGTTGGCTGTGGTTGAGCTGATTTGGCCTCATCAAGTCACAATTGGCCACATTTAGCCATAGGTTCAATTTGGTCCATTTGGGTTCCAGTTGGGCTAGTTTGGGTTTGTACTAGATTGGAGCCCAAGTATCTTAAGAAACATTGTGTATATGACTGTCATGAAGATTTTTCATGAAGTCTTGGAGTGGTTTTGAGTTCATTTGGGGGTTCAATTTGGTGGATTTTGGGATTTTGGTCAATTTGGGCATGTTGGGCTAGACTTGGGTCTAGGTTGGGCTAGAATGGGGTATAGACCCAATTAAAGGTCCCAAATGGTCTAGGGGAGTGTGATGAAGAGTTCTCAACATAAATTGGGTGCCAATTTGAAGTTTGGATCAATCAATTTGAAAGATTTTGGAGAAGGGTTCAAATAAGGCTAGATTTGGGGATTTTAGATCAAATGGGTTTTAATAGGGCTAAGGTCCAAATTGGGGGCAATTGAATGTTGCATGTAGTTCATAGGAGTGTTATGAAGGGTTTAGGACTGAAATTTGGGGGGATTGGTTGACATTGGGTCAATTTTGGGATTTTGGATCATTTAGGTAAAATTGAGGATTTTGGATATAAAGTGGAATTGAATTCAAACGTGGGTCAAATTGGGCTAGGATTTGGTTTGGATTGGTATTGATGTTGAATTAAATTTTAGAGTTGAAATTGGACAAGATTAGGGTCAATTGGGTAGACATTGGGTTTGATTTGGGCACTTTCGGGTTAAAATGGGTCAAATTGGGGCTTTTGGTTAAATTGGGCTAAATTGGCCAAATTGGGTCATGTGATAGTTGAGAGAAATGAAATTTAGAATATTTGGGAGGTTTTGAGAATTTATGAGAATTTTTGGAATTTTTTAAATTTTGGGCTAAGAGGGGCATTTTGGTCATTTTGGGGGCTTTTTGAGAAATTTGGCAATTTTGGGCAATTTTGGTTAATTTGAGTGGTAGGGGGTGTTTTGGAATGTTTTTTGAAGAATTATGGGTAATTTGGGTGATTTTGTAAATTTGGGGGATTTAGGGTTTTGGGGGCATTTTAGGTATTTTGAGAATTTTGGGTATTTTAGGGCAAAGGGGTTAGAAATTTGTAATGGTTCGAAAAATTGAGATTGGTTGAAGGTGTGTAGTATGAAATTATTTATATTGAGTCATGAGCAAGGGTCACCCTAATTTGGTCCTCTATGTGTCGGTACTAGCCAAACCCTAGCATGAGGCTAAAAGCTTTGGAAAACCACTTACATGAGTTTCCAAAGAGTTAGGGGATCAAAGTGGTGTACCTTGCTTAGGGTTGTGAGTGTGTAGTGTGATTTGGTGTAAGCTCCAGACCTCCCAAGGTTGATCCTATGGCCTGACCACCTATAGGAGACTTCCCCTGGGCTTCCTTATGTTTGGTCTCTTCCTCCAAAAACTGGAGGTTAGGCCCTAAGCATATGAAAACTCCCAGTGAAGTAAAAGTTTGAATTTCTATGGGGAAGGGTTCCTTGACTAGTCTTCTAAGAAGGTCACCAGGAGAGTCCTATGGCTAGAACCTAGGCTATTCTAAAGAGAGACTAGATCTCAACCAAAAGTGAGGTCAACAAATGGACCCCCAATAGGTGTGGTGTGTTGGGCAAGCACACTGCATGTATTGGTGTTGACCGATGAGATAAAAAAAACCAACACAATTATCTAAGTCAAAAACTCAAGACAAACACATAATTTAGAGAGGAAGTTTCTGCTGGGGATTTGGAGATAGAACTTCAAGTCCCAGGAACTCTCGACGAGGAAAGAAAATGGAATACCTTCATGAGAGAAGCTATGGATTTCAAGCTTTCAAACTCTGATGGAGCCCGATCTGAATCGATTTGGAGTTGGAATTTGGATTTTGAATTAGGATTTGGAATTATGATTTGATTTCAGTTTAACTTATGAGTTTGATTTTTAATTTTAAGTTTTATGTGATTTACAGAAATTTCAGAATCTATGGAATCTTAAATTTGAAGATTTTAATTTTGTGGGGAATACTTTGAGTGTAGAGGGAAAATTAGAATTTTGCTACCGATCTTGGAAGGATAAGAACTGGAATTTAGTTACCAGCCTCAGAAATGAGAATCGGGATTTCAGTACCGACCTCAGGATTTTTGTAGACGTGGAAAAATTTCTCGAAAGGGAAATGAAAAGTTAGGGAATTTTGGGGGAATCGGACGACTAAGCTCTATTCCCATAATTTCATGGAAGGCGGAAAAATTCTCGGAAGGGAGATGAAAAATTAGGGAATTTTGGGGGAATCAGACGACTAAGCTCCATTCCCAGAATTTCATGGAAGGAAGAAAAATTTCCCGGAAGGATGATGGAAAATTAGGGAATTTTGGGGGAAGTTGGATGACTAAGCTCCGTTTCCATAATTTCATAGAAGGCAAAAAAATTTCTTGGAAGGGAGATGGAAAATTAGGGAATTTTAAGGAAAATCGGACGACTAAGCTCCGTTTCTGAAATTTCATAGAAGGTGGAAAAGTTTCTCAGAAGGATGTGGAAAATTAGAAAATTTTAAGGAGATCTAGGGAGGAAAGCTCAATGACTCACATCCGACCCAAGACGAAAGCTCAAGGACTCATATCCAACCTAAAAGGTGACAGAGGGGAATCAGAATTTAGGTATTGATCCCAGAATTTTTGTTTGAGGATAATTTGGTAAAACTTGGTATTTGACTTTTAAAGAAAGCGATTTAGTGCAATTCAGCCAAGATCGGTAACCATTACAAGATTTGTAAAATTTCGAGATATTTTGAATTTGTGAGAAGTGGCGCCACATGAAAAGTGCCAAATTTTGCAGAGTTCCCGCGAAAGCGAGAGATTTGAAGATGAGTGCAAAGACTCAGGATCTTTTGAGAGACGAAAAGCGGATATTAACATTGTTTGTTTTTAATTCATCATCATTTTTTTATCTTGTTTCATTTCATTTTATTTGATTTAAATTTTGATTTTAAATTTCAATTTTGATTTCATTTCAATTTCATTTTCATTTGACTTAAGTTTTGGGTTCATTTTGATTTTAATTTTATTATGTTATCATTTTATCCATTTATTCTGAATTATTCTTTTGTCCTTTTCATTTTGGAACCAAACACAAGGTTCAACGGCTTTCGACTATAGCGCTGAAAAGAAAGCATTTATGCAAAACAAAAATTTTCATTAATTCTGCTTGAAGTAGTACAACTGATCATATGCTGACAGGCATCCAAAAGTAGATCACGTGTACAAAATTGAACTAAACTGGCATATCACATCATCTGACTGCTACAAAAAGTGGTGGCATCGACTGTTATGACCCGTTGTAAGGGGGTAGATTTCTACTATCTGAGACTGCTGCGGGGTAGAGCCAACCTGCCAAGGTTACGCTCCGAAACAAAAGTCCCCTCGTGAACACCTGGAGTTACTGCTGTCACAGTGGCAAAGGACGAAGGTTCTCCAGTTCTGGATCTGGTTCATAATAAAATGGCGCTTTATCTTTATCCATTCTTCTGAAGGTGACTGACACCCTTTTTCTTAGAACTTCTGGGATGCAGTGTTTCGTTAAATCTGCTCCATTTCCTTTTAACACCAGTACTGATCCTACTGGTAGGGGGATTTCAACATAATTCTAGAATTCTCCCTATCCGAAAATCTAGATTTCTCGTCCAAATAAGATGTTGCTTTCACTTATAAAGGAGACCGTGCAGAAGGGCCTCACAAAGTCATGGTGGTCGATATGAGGCGGAATACAGTCCCCGACCTCATAAATATTTATGATGCAGCTATTAGGAATACAGTATGTAGGCAACACGTTCTACTCGACCATCTTCTTTATCATCTTGTTAATTTGTGGTGGCATCAGATCCACTTCATTATGTTGTAAAATTCCCGGGGGATTGTCTTGTTGATCTATCGCAAAGTTATAGTAACGAACCACTCTGATTAGTGACTCTGCCTTTTCCACATTTCCATTTTGACGACTCTATATATGTCCTTGGCCTTAGGCGGCCTGCTCTGCCCAATGCCTGTAGAGTGTCGATGGAGTACCAAAATTTCTTCTTCATCCTTCCTCGAGAATACATCAGTATATAACTCGAGTCCTTCCAAGATATTGATAAACTTTCCTTGTATGTCTTCGTAGTGTTAAAATTCTTGCTTTCTGATTCTTCTAATCTTTGCCATGATGTAGTCCGGAACTCCTTGCGGCGGTGGCGGCGGCAGTAGGACAAACTGCGGTACGTACGGCTCTACCTTATGATATTCTAAACTCCTGAGTAGCATTGAGGCGGCTGCATAGGCCTCAAACATGCCAAACTCTTCAAGTTGTAATACATGACATTCCGGGCATTCGAAAAATGCCTCTGACACTGTAGGCAGTCTGGGTAAACCCATGTTGCAAGTCAGACACCCAGTCAAAATTTCTTCCATTGGATTAAATGTTGACTCGGGATCTTGTGCAGTCTCCGGCTCAATATCGGTGCGCGGTGCACTATCGTCAATTTCTCTCATTTCAGGATTGTAAGAATCTTTTGGAATGGGTGATAGCGCGACAACTAGCTCCTGAGCTTGTCTCCTCTCCATTCTATCCAAGAGGCGACGCTTGCGACGATTTGCATTTCTTCTTTTTGTACGTGCCAATGGTGCATCTAGAACTCTCTCGGCTGAAGCAGCAACAAGATCACCTTCTGGAGTAGTGATCATGGATGGAACCTGAGTATGTCTCATGTTAAGGAGGTGTAAGTCGACGAATCCCCCAGTTCCTCCGTATCCTGAAGTCTATCCGGCCTCTCTGCGACCACTTTTCCTCATCGACTTCATATCTGTAGTCTCCTTTTGTGTGTTTCTTTTTCAAGACGTGAAGTCCAAGCCGTTTATGGAAGCAAACACTAACTCGCAACCCAACACTGCCTGCACAAGTAAACAGGGGAAATGTCAGTGGGTGGTGTTGTGCGTGAATAAGAACAAGGAAAAAAATCATTATTTTTTTTTAATAAATTTTATAATTGTTTTGATGTCATTATCTTGATTAATATAATTTTTTAAGATTTAAAGATTTAGAAATTTTAACAATTGTATTTTATTTTGTGAGAATTTTACTTTATTTTATTTAATTTTATTTTATTACAAGATTTGGACCCAGTCACAGATGCTGGCCCTATTCTACATCGGAATGAAAATCTTTCTTCAGATTCCTCATGTTGCATAGTACTTCTTGAGATATCGTCCATTTATTGGCAACATGGGTCTCTCCCCTTGAAAATCTACCAACTGGTACGATCCTCCAGCGTAAACCTTTTCCACCACGAATGGTCCCTCCTAGGTCAGTTTAAATTTTCCACCTATCTTGTGGTGTGCAAGAATAGGCCTTCTGAAAATGAGCACGAGGTCACCAATTTTGAACGCACTCGGGCAGACCAACTTATCATGGGCTTGAATCATCTTTACTTGGTAGAGTTCTAAATTCTGCTGTACAATCAATCTTTTTCCTTTGAGATTTTCCAGTTCTGCCAGTCGTAATTTGGCGTTCTCTTATATTGCAATTTGATTGGCGATGGCGATCCAGAGGATTGTCTCAGACCCGTACACAAGCACATAAGGCGTAGATTGCGTCGGCGTTCTGACTGTCGTCTTGTTGGCCCATAAAGCGTCTAGAAATTTCTCGTGTCATGCTCTTTTATTGTCATCGAGCGTCTTCTTTAGAATTTGAACGAGCGTCTTATTGAAGGCTTCTGCCAAGCCGTTTGTTTTGGGTTAATAGATCGTAGAGTATCTCTAATCCATCACGTGTCTTCTGACAAAGTTGTTAATCTTCGTGCTCTTGAAGGCGACCCATTGTCAGAAATGATCTTGTGTGGCACACCGAAGCGGTAGACAATCTGATTCTTGAAGAACTGTAGAACTTGCTCTGCTGTAACTTCCCATACTGGAACTGCTTCTGTCCACTTGGAGAAGTAGTTTGTAGCTGCGAGAATGAACCAGTGTCATTTTGAAGACAGAGGGTCTATCAGACCCATTATATTCGTGCCCCAACACTCGAATGGCCACGAGACAATCGCGGGGTGTAGAAAATTCGGAGGTTGGTTCAAAAACGCTTCATGCACTTGACATTGATGACATTTCTTTGTTGTATCCATGCAATCTATCATCATTACCGGTCAATAGTATCCGAGTCTTTTGATTTTCATCTTCATCTTCGGTCTCGACTGGTGAGCACCACACAATCCGACATGTGCTTCTTTGACAAATTTTCGTGCTTCTGCTCTATTGAGGCATCTAATCACATCTGATCGAAGGATCTTCTGTACAAAACACTGTCAATTAATGCATATGAGAGCTCTCTTCTGAATCTGATGCGCTGCTGATTTATCTTCTGGCAACCTTCCTGTTTGCAAATATTCTATCAACGGTTGACGCCAATATTCTGTATCATCTGCCACTGTGGCTGCTATCTCATTTTTTTCAATCTTGTGTAGACTGTCAAGGTTGATCTGTGACAAAACCTGACTTCCCTGTATCATAATATCTATAGAATCTTTGGGTGGACAAGCCAATTCTTTAGCAAGTTTAGCTAAAGCATCCGCGTGGGCATTGTCTGCTCAAGGAATTCTATATAATATCACACTCGGAATCTGCTCGAGCAGTTTTATCATGTACTGGTGGTATTCTTCTAATCTCTGTTTTAGAAATTTGTACTGTCCTGCCATCTCCTGAATGACAAGTTGTGAGTCGCCATAAATGGCAATGTCTGTTATTTCCATTAGTATTGTCAATTCCAAACCAGTGATTAGAGCTTCGTATTCTACTTCATTATTAGTACACGACTTCGATAAGTGGTAGGAGAATCTTAGCATGGCCTGATCCGGAGTCACGAAGATTAAACCAATTTCTGCTTTGTCGGGTATCACTGTTTGTTGTCCTTTATCTCTTCGAATCCTATACATTATCTATTTCATTACATAAGAATAAGAAGTTTTTAATATCTCAAAATTCTCCAAACCAATTCATCCAAAAAGGTTATCTTTAGAATTATTATTCACATTTAGTTATAGTTACTATCTTTACATTAAACACTCGCATTTAAGAGTAGCTGCTATGGTAAAACACAATTTTAATCGATATTCCAAACTACAAGGACTAATAAGAAGAGATCAGAATTCCGATTAAAAGACCTCACTTCACTTCCTCGTGGGATCGATGTTTTTTAAAGAAAACTCTATATTACTTGAAACGATACGTATACTTGCGTAGTACCCCTAGTGTGTAAAATATTTTCTAATTTTTATATCATTTAAGATTTTGCACACTAGCCACTATTTATCAATAAAATAAGTTTTCGCCATCTGAAGTTAATTTCATCATGAATTTGGCTCAGTCAAGTTTTTGGCTCGCTGCTTGGGAAGCTTCGGTAAAGAATCCTTTAGAGAATTTAACAAGAATTAAAGCGACTGAAAATCGTAGTGTCGTAAAAACTATTTTTGTGCGAAAGTGTTTTTGTTGTATGAAAAGTGTTGTGAAAAAAATATTAAAATTGTTATGCGAAAAATATACGTTCGTGAAAATATTTCGTCGTGTTGAATATATTTTTCATTTAATTTATCTTAATTGTTAATGTATTGTTTTGTTGTGTTACGTATGTGAAACAAAGGACTGTGGATTCGCGCCTTATGATCCCGAGTTAGAAAAAAATAAAAAAAATAAAAATACAGAAAGAACTCAAAAAATTAGAAATGGAAATGGAAAACTTTCAACATAATAACTTAGAAAATCATCATACTTCATCAAGGGATTACATAAATCCTACGATGAAGGAAATTCAATTTAAGTATACAAAACCCCGTTGTGTTTTATCGAGCCTGAAATAAATCCCGAGATTATCCAACCGGTGCAGAACGCACCGCCTTGGGGGAACTCCCTTTAGAAGATCCCCATTTACACTTATCAAATTTTCTAGTCTCGTGCTACATTTCGTTATAATCGTATGTCGACGATGTCATAATTAAGGCTTTTTCCTTCTCATTAATGATGCGCAAATGTATATATTCTTTAGCACCCGGTTCTATTAAAAATCGGGAGGTGTTAACTCAAAAATTTACTAAGTATTTTCCACCTTCAAGGACTAGCCAAACTTAGAAACGATATTATCTCATTTTGTCGAGAAGGAGCAGAATCAACATATGAAGCTTCTGGGAAAGATTTAAGGAACTCCTAATAAAGTGTCCACACCATGCTCGCCTCGATCAAGTTAATCATTCAAACTTTTTACAATGGGTTAGTAGGGATCCCTGTGTCTATAATCGATGCCGTCACAGATCATTAATGTCAAAACCATTTGATGAAGCGTATGTGTTAATTGAAAAAATGGCTACAAATGAATTTCAATGGCCCTCTACAAGGGTAAATCTTAAAAAATATAGCTAGTATTTATGATACGGATACGATTACAATTCATGCATCTCAAAGCTTGCCGTAACATCGTGGAAGTTGGACCAATTTGGAATGAAATCAACCTCAATTTACTCCCCGTAAGTTTCTTACTCAAAATATTAACTTGAGATTCGCATCAGATGACGGAAATTTTTTAAAAGCGTATCAATTCTCTATTTCTGGAAGAGTCTAATTTCTTCATCTAATATCAAATTAGAAGCACTTTATATTATTATATATATATATTTATATATATATATATATATATATATATATATATATATATATATATATATAAAATTCTCTCTTTCATATCCGAATTTCTATTCATGGCATTAAAGGCAACATGCCCAAAAATCAAAAAGGTTTTTTTTTGTTCCGGAACCTTCTCAAACGGAGTGCGGCAAAAAGTTCATGAAAGACATTCCTAACAAAAAGAGGAAGTTTAGAGATTATGAGAGAATTTCACTTAGTGAAGAGTGTAGCACTCTTATTCAGAAGAAGCTTCCCCATAAACTTAATGATCCTGGAGGCTTTACTATCCTATGTGCAATAGAAGAAATGTCTTATGACAAAGATTTATGCGATCTTGGAACAAGTAGAAGCCTTATGTCATCGTCTATTTTCAGAAGGATAAGATTAAGAGATGTGTTGCTTACTATTAAAGCCCTTCAGCTAGCTGATCGATTGATCACTTATCAAAAAGTGATTATAGATGCTATTTTAGTGAAGGTGGATAAAGTTATTCTCCCTTTGCATTTTATTAACCCCGATGTGTAGGAAGTAAAGAAATTTCAATCATTTAATGTAGACCTTTCCTAGCCACTAGACGAGCTATGATTGATGTAAAAAAAGGTGAATGAACTATGAGGGTAAATGATCAGGAGTTTGCCTTAAATGTCTTAAACTTTATGAAGCATCCTTTTAAAGGAAATAATAATGCATGTTTTCTGTATAGTAGTCATTTCTGAGAAACTTATGAAAATAAATCAGTATAGCGGGATTTGGATGAGGAGAAAATTTCAAACTCGATAGATGAATTTACTCTACTTATAGAAGATAATTCTAAGACAGTAAGGGAGAGGTTTAAGATTATACAATAGAACATAATAAACCCTGTATTCCTTCTATTAAGGAATTCCCTGAACTTGAGATAGAGGTGCTTCCAAATCACATAAAGTATGCTTATTTGGAGAAGTCATATACATTATCAGTTTTCATATCCACATATTTGACTCATTCCCAAGAGGAAAAATTAATGGAAATTCTGAGGAATTATAAGAAAACTTTCAGATGTACCTTAGCAGATATAAAGAGGATTAGTCCCTCTATATGTATGCATAGGATTCTAATGGATGATAACCATAAACCCAGAGAAGATACTTAAAGGAGATTAAATCCAAATATGAAAGATGTAGTAAAGAAAGGAAATATTGAAGTGGCTAAACACAAGAATTATCTATCCTATATCAGATAGTGTTTGGGTTAGCCTTATTCACTGTGTTCTAAGAAAGGGGGAATGACGATGTCTGTAAATAAACATAAGGAATTAATTCCAAGTAGATATGTTTTTAAGTGGAATATATGTATGGATTATAGGAAATCAAATTTATGCCACTAGGAAATATCACTTTTCCTTACCCTTCCTGGACCAGCAGTTGAATATGCTAGCTAATCATCCATTTTTTTTATTCTTAGATGAATACTTCGGGTATAATCAAATACATATAGCTCATGAGGATCAAAATAAGACAACGTTCAAAAGTCCTTACGGGACTTTTTCTTTTCGAAAAATGCATTTTGGGTTATATAACGCGCTTACTACGTTTCAGTGGTGTATGATGTCTATCTTTTGTAACCTAATTGAGAAGAGAATAGACGTTTTTATGGATGACGTTTTAGCGTTTGGCACTTTATTTAACTCTTGTTTAGATCATTTGGCAAAGGTGTTGAAATAATGTGAAGAAACTAATCTTATTCTCAATTGGGAGAAGTGTCAATTCATGATTTATGGAGATATTGTATGAGGTCATAAAATATGTGAGAAAGGCATAAAAGTAGGCCAAGCTAAGATTCAAGTTATTGAACAACTTCCCCCACTCACTACTGTGAGGGGAGTTAGAGGTTTTTAGGATGTGCTGGATTCTATAGGTGATATATAAAAGAATTTTCTAAAATCGTTAAACCTCTAACATCTTTTAGAAAAAAATGCTTTATTTAATTTTGACCATGAATGTCTAATTTCTTTAATAATCTAAAAGAGAAGTTATTCAGTGCTCATATTATTGACTCACCTGATTTAGGAGACCATTTGAACTAATGTGTGATGCTAATAACTATGTTATTGAGGCAATTTTAGGACAATGACACGATAAAATATTTAAACCTATATACTATATTAGTAAAACTCTTAATGAAGCTCAAATAAGTTATATTATTACTGAGAAGGAGCTATTGGCTATAGTATATGCAATTTATAAATTTAGGTCATATTTGATTGGAAAAAAATGTAAACTTCACACCGACCACTCTGTTATTAGATATCTTATGTTAAAAAGGACGATAAATTGAAATTTATTAGATAGGTCTTGCGGATGCAAAAGTTTGATATTGAAGTAGCAGATATGAAAGGGATTGAAAATTAAATAGTAGATCATTTATCAACATTAGATTAGGGGAATTCTGTGATTATAAAGATGAGATTAATGAGAATTTTTATGATGAGCAACTGTTTGTTATTACTGCATGACACATTCCGTGGTATGCTGACACAATAAATGTCACAGTTAGTGATATTATGCCCTATGGTTTGACATATCATCAATGGAAAAAATTCATCCATGATGCCAAATATTACTTTTGGGTTGACCCATACCTTTATAAAAATTGTAAGGATCAGTTGATTAAGAAATTTGTACTCATAAACTCTTGAAATTATTAAGAAAAGTCACGATTCTAAATTTGGAGGACATTTTAGAGTTTATAGAACTACAACTAGTATTTTATAATTTGAATGCTTACTTTATTTAAGGATGCTAATGATTATATTAAATCTTGTGATAGATGTTAGAGAGTAGACAATATTTTAAGCGTAATGAAATATCCCTGAATTTCACTTTGGAGTTTGAATTTTTTTATGTTTGAGGTTTAGATTTATGATTCCCTTTATACCATCACTAAGAAATGTATATATTCTGATAGATATGGATTATGTCTCAAAATGGATTGAGGTTGTGGCTCTTCCAAATTGTGATGCTCAAAGTGTAGCTAAGTTCTTAAAGAAGAATATCTTTAGTAGATTTGGAATACCCAGAGTGATCATTAGCAATGGAGGGAGCCACTTTAATAATAGAAAAATAGAGACAGTAATCGATGTAAATGAACGAAATGAAATCATACCGACAAGACAAGTCACTGGATGGTGAATATGTATTGATTATAGAAAATAAAATTCTGCCACCAAAAAAAGATCATTTCCCTTTACCTTTTTTAGACCAAATGTTAGACAAACTTGCTGGAAACAAGTATTCTTTCTTTTTGGATCAATGTGTCGGTTATCACCAAATACTTATTGCTCCTAAGGATCAAGAGAAGACTACATTTACTAGCCCTTATGGAACTTTTGCTTTTAGAAGGATGCCTTTTAGATTATTTAATGCACCTACAACATTTTAAAGATGTATGATGTCCATATTTAGCAAATTAAAAGATAATGGAATATAAGTGTTTATGGATGATTTCTCAGTATTTAGAGATTCATTTGATGCATGCCTACACAACTTAGAAAAAGTTTTAGAGGTATGTGAAAGAACAAATTTAGTCCTATACTGAGAAAAGTGTCAACTTATGGTTGCAGGAGGAATTGTTCTTGAGCATAAAATATCTGAATATGACATGGAAGTAGATACTGATAAGATTTAAATTATAGAAAAATTACCACCTCCAACCATTGTGAGAGGGGTGAGAAGCTTTTTAGGACATGTTGGATTCTACATGTGATATATTAAAGATTTTAAAAAATAACTAAGCCTCTATGTCAACTTTTGGAAAAAGATAAGAAGTTTGATTTCATTGATGAATGCTTAAAAGCTTTTGATTCATTAAAGGACAAATTAATTGCTGCTCCTATAATAGTTTCACCTAACTAGAAGAAACCATTTGAATTAATGTGTAAAACACTCCGCGCACTTTGCGTATATTTAATATTTCTTGAATTTGATATAGATGTGTATAAAGATATTCAATAATCGCAGAGTTAATCTTTCAACGCAAGTATACGTATCGCTCAAGTAATACAGGGCTCTAATGGAGTCCTGGATATCGATCCCATAGGGATAGTTCAGAGGCTACGGACTAGGATTATAGAAATCAATTCAGAATCACAACTTAGTAACTGAATTGCCTATCTGTTACTAACATACAATCGTAAATAAAATGAAGTTTTTAAATAAACTAATTCTACTAACAGTTAATTAATTCTACTAATAAAGTGAAGTTCAAATATATAAGCAAGAATCCTTCTCCTTGTTAAGAAATTTAAGTGAATGGATAATTAAAATTAGTTTAAAACTGTGTTGTGCCAAATAGAAGCATACCTATTCTTTACTCTTTGGTCCAGGCATAAAGAACATTGACTAATCATATGCTTGGTTACTGAATCTGCGGCTAGGCTGGGAGGATACCGGCTCTCACTTCGGAGCTCCCACGTTCCCCTCACCTGAGGCCTAATATCTACACTTCAGCACCCAAACGATAGGACCGAATTAAGGATTTTAGTCTGTCACTCTAAAATCTCCAATTCTACGCCCTATAAATATTATTTCCCTATTTATTTGCACCCAAATTTCAAGGACATTGACCTCCCTAAATCTCTGATGTAATCTTCACTTTAGTTGTTAAACTCAACATATTTTAATTAATCAATTGGCCAGATTGAAAGTAAATTAAGATTTAAGTGAAAAGATTATCACAACTTCTTTAAAATTCTCTTGGCACACTAATTTAAATTACCATTTCACAAAATTATCAAAACAAGGAGAAAGATAGAGAAACTACTCAGATTTCATGGAGAAGATAGACAAAACTTGGATTTCATTTATAAAAGCAAAGTTCTACACACTAAAATAAGTAAATACAACTTATCTCGAATTCCTCCCCAAACAAACTCTTTAAAGTTCCTCTGAATCTCTTCCTTTCTTTACAACACACAAAATTCTCTTTTGAAACGGCAAGGAGGAAGAAATCTCTCACTTCCCTTCCACTCTTACAATCTCTTGAAGAATCCCTCACAAATATTGCTAATGGAACTCACTATATAAAACTATAATGAAAACAAGTCACTAACAACACTCTAGAAACCCTTTGGGCTCACTAGACACACACTCTTGACACTCTAGTGGACACACTATGTTCTCGGTGGACTCCAATTTTGGCCTAAAATTATTTCTTTTAAAGTAGTTGAAGAGTTTCCAAGAGTTTCTCAGGCATCCCTTCAAAAATCATCCACATTCAATGTAGCATGTGAGAGAACCGACTTTCTCGCCGTCGGCGGACTTAGGCTCGTCGTCGGAGACCTCGAGCTCGTCGTCGATGGCCTTCTAGAATACTTAGCCTTGGACTCCCTTTCATAAGGCCTGCTATCGGCGGCCTCGATCTCACCGTCGACGGGCTTCCTTGTAATATATTTTCTGAACTCTCGGGAAAATTCCACCGTCGGCACCCTAGATCAAAGTTTTTATATTTTTTGTTCTTTTTGCTCCAATTTCGCTCAATTTTGCATTTTTCGCTCTGATGTCCATAAATCATCATATCTGTAACAAATCATCAAAAATACCCTTCTTTAAAGTGCAATATCATCAAAATCAATATAAAATAGGCATGAAAATCTTAACATATTTTCAGTGGGTCAAAATCCCCCAAACTTAAATATTACTAGTCCTCAAATAATTTTTAGTACTACATAAAAGTTTTGATTCTTTGTGGTAAAGTTTTAATTCAGAAATACTATAATTTTGATTTAAAAGCGTATCTGGAGGGTCTTCCCGTCACCCCAAGCTGCACTTAAAACACATGTTAAGGCATTTAAATATTTCAACAAATACCTAGGTAAAGCTAAGGGAAAGGTTTTGGTTGTCTACCAAAGTTCTAATCCTATAGCTAATCATCTCCTATGACGTCTAGGTTCTTGTGTTTTGGTCTAAGGATGACTTTCTTCACTCCAAGAACAATTAAATTCGATATGTCTTATAAACATCCTATCATATTGAGGAAGTGCTTAAGACGAGTCTTAAACATCTTTTCAATACCTCTAGGATTGTTTTAAGTCCAAGAGAATTTAATTACACAAGTGAATTAATCATCCAGGAGTTTAAGTTTTGTTCTCTTGCTCAGTGAACTAGATATTTGAATATCCTATAAGTGAAGTAACACTTCACTTGATGCCTCATTTAAGAGTTATAATAATAAGAAGCTTTAAAAGCGGCAAATCAAATTATTAAGTATTTTAATGATTTAAACTTAATGATTTAATTTTAATTTTGACTTAATTATAAAAAGTTAGTTTAAGTTTGGAATAAGTGTTCAAGTTATTTTAGATTTAATTCTTAATGATTTCATTTAGGTTTGTTGTTAAATGATTTTAATTTAATTTAATTCAATTTAATTTTAATTCAATTTAATTTAATTTTAATTTAATTTGATTTAATTTAATTTTAATTTAATTTAATTTAATTTAACTTAATTTAATTTTAATTTAATTTAATTTAATTTTAATTTAATTTAAATTTAAATTTAATTTAATTTAATTTAGTTTTAATTTAATTTTAATTTTAATTTAATTTAATTTTAGTTTAATTTTAATCTTAATTTGATTTCATTTTTGTTTAATTTTAATCTGATTATTATTTTAATTTTTTTTTAATTAAGAATTAAGTATTATTGAAGTGGTTTATTTAGGGATTTTTAAATTAAAGAATAAATATCCTCTTAATAATATCTCTACTTTAATAATTCCAATTTCTATTATCCTCCCAAAATTTCAATTAATTAATTAATTAAAGTTTTATTTTAATTAATTTTGAAATGGTTAGTAGGTTTCTACCCTCAATCATTTAAGTTTCAATCATCCAAAATCAGTTTAGAATCAAATATTTTACCCTCCCCTTTTAATTAATCCTAAAATTTTAATTAAAGGTTGAAATTTTTAATTACCATTTTGCCCTTCAAGGTTTATAATCCTATAACTCACTAAATTAAGCTCAAATGAACTTGAAATTTTTATGTAACCTCACTTACATGTCAATTAAGACTTTAGAGGAAAAAATGTGATTTTTCTGTTTTTAATTTATTTATGTAATTATTTTTAATGGAAAATAGGGGTTTTCAAGGAAAATTCAATAACATGACCAAGGAAATGTTACTGTCTTTAAGACAATTATGGGACATTCCTAATGACCAGAGGACC
This sequence comes from Papilionanthe hookeriana x Papilionanthe teres, assembly GCA_022702705.1. NCBI lineage: Eukaryota > Viridiplantae > Streptophyta > Magnoliopsida > Asparagales > Orchidaceae > Papilionanthe > Papilionanthe hookeriana x Papilionanthe teres. The sequence continues at coordinate 63,723,259 of CM040423.1, read as the reverse complement.
ATTTGGACCAATTTGGTGATTTTTTGGATTATATTTTATTTATTAGAATTATTTTGAGTTTTGGAGTATTAATTAATTTTAAAATAAAATTAATGTTGAAAAATGGATTTTATATTTTTCTTAAATCTCTCTGACCTCAAGGAGTTCAGAGAAACAAATTTTACATTTATCTGATTTTTCTTTAATTTATTAGAATTATTTTAGTGAAAAGATTGAAAAATACATTTTTTTAATATTAAAAATTACATTAAGCCTTTAAAATTTAATATCTTATCCTAGGTACTTAAAAAAATATTTGGTTTGTTTCTAAGTAATTAGAATTCAAAATGTGACATTTTGGTAATTTTTAATATTTTTATGATTTTTATTATTTTTTAATTATTAAAAATATTAAAATATCGATAAAAATCAACTTTTTTAGAAAATTACAATTTTAATTTTCCTAAGTTCCTCTGATATCAGAGAAGCTCCAAAACCATTTTTGTGAATTTTTGAAAGATATTTTGTGAGTTATGAATTTTTAAAGTTTAATTTTATCCATTTTTGCTAAAGAGGCTTAATCAACCCATTTGGTGGGGTTAATCAGGTTCAATTGGTTTCAAATTTTTATGTGAGACTCTCCTGACCCTAAAGGACAGTGGAGAATTGTTTTCAAGTTAATTTGATGTGTAATTAACCCTAATTAATTAAAGTTCAATTTTGGGTGTTTAGACTCAATTAGAGTTATTCCAAGTGAACTAACTCGAAACCTATTTTTCCTGAGTTCCTCTCGTCATAAGAAACATCACCAAATTTTCGTAGAATTTATTTCTCAACATGCTAATTATTGGAATTAAAATATTCAAAATAGTAACATGCAATTGAAAAATCAATAACTTCTCATAGGATGGCCTCGACCTCGGAAAATTCGGGGAATGTTCCCAAGTTCGCAGGCTTCAAAAGCCCTATGGTCTCATGCTAAGGTGAATTTCCTATATGCATGGAGAATTGAAATAGTGTAGAGAGTAAATAAATTATTAAAAATAAAATACTTGATGAAATGACCTGATTTCTTTTCTACATTATTCTCCTTTGTTCACTGAGCAAGTGAATATTTTTATTTTATTTTTAAGATTTTTCTACACAAAGTTATGGATTTTCTAAGTTATGGTAATTAAATAAATAAGAAAAATCCCTATTTTTCTATTTATCCGAATCGGCACCGCGTCAACCTTAGCATCTCCGAACAGCCACGCGGCGCTTTCTGGTTCGATGCCGCCATCCGACTCAGCGCTCCAGGGGCCAGCGGTTCATGTACCATCGCACTGTCTGGCTCGATCCCGACAGTCCGCCCGATACACGCTCGATCCGACGGCTCCCATTCATCGTCTACGACTGGTGTGAACCCGTGATCATCCACACTAAAACCCTAAGATCTCGCTCAATACTTAACGAATTTTTGTGTTCTTGTGCTCTATGGATTCATCTTGAAGAGACGAATACATCTATACGGTGATCATGCATTGAAATTGAGGCATTTGAAATGGAGAATGTTCGAAGCTCGGGAAGAAGAGAGAGCTCATACCTTCGCTCGCAGAAGTGAAGCTTCGATCCGAGAGTCGTGTCACGTTCGATCGGGTCCAAGCAAGATCCGCATGAAATCCTCGGCCCCGTGAATCGCTCTAGGTACAAAAGTGACCACAGCCCGATCACAAAGCTTCGGAGGCCGGAGCAACCGGGTGGCCCGGAGAGGGGGCTTTCATCGGGGAACTTCTCCTCTCGTCCGGTGAAGGTTTAGGACCAATCAATTTGGAGATCGGCTCACCGCGGTGAAGTGTCCCGGCTTCGGGCTTCGAATTTCAACTCGAAATCGAACCCTCGCAGAGGAAATGGCAGGGGGATTTCAGTGGGGATCAAGTTCTCCAGTGTGTGGGGAAGAGTCTCGGAATGATTTTGGCGAAGTTTCGTGTGTTTTGTTTCAAAGCACCTCCTCCATGGCCGAGAGAGGTGGGGTTTAAATAGAGCCGGCTCGAGGCTCTCCTGTGGGGAGTTAGGGCTTGGGATCGGCTTGCTCCGGTGAGGAGAAGAACAACCATGGTGGCCATCGGGCATGGGGCAACCCGCCAGGTGAGAATTCCAAGCTTGGGCTCACATGATGCTCTCGTGTGGTGTTTTCCGCGGCCTGTGTGGCCGGCCGAGCAGCATGGGTCACCCTCGTGGTCGAAGGTCCAGTAGTCGGAGGTTTGTGTAAGCAATCGGCCAATGCCATGTGTAAAGAGCTCGATTAAAATGGCATGGGGGAGAGGCCATTTTGGCTTGATTTGGTCCAAGCCATGGTTTTGGGTTAGGTTCACCTCCCCATGATCTCGGTTTTGGGCTGAAAAATCAGTTGGGTCAGCCTAGGAAGGGGTGGTGAAGTCCCCATCCAAGGTGATGCGGTTAAACATGTTTTAGTGTGTAAGCATGGAAGGGGTTAAAAATGCTTAATGAAGGATTAAGAAAGGGGGCCCTCCTTTTGCTACTTTGGGTATGGTCACATGTCAAACCCCCCATGGCTTCATATGGCTTGTAAATGGCTCATATTTGGCTCCATTTCGCTTTGGAAAAAAGTCGGCTTTGTTTCATGAAAATGGCTTTTAAGCAATTTTGGTAATTTAGGGGTGATTTTATAAGATTTGGCATATGGCTTAGTTTAGAAAAATTTGATGGCTAATTTAGAACTTAGGGATGGTTTTATCAAATGGATGATGATAGAGGATTGTCATGTGGGCTTTGAGATGGATTTTGGGCTTTTTTGAAATCATTTTGGATGGGCTTTTTAGAAGGCTTAAGGAAGTGGGCCTTAGGTTTGAAAATAAATTTATGGATGGGAATTTTGTGAAGGATTGGGCCAAACAAATGTTGGGTTTATTTTAGGATGTGCCATGATTGATTTGAAGCAAATTTGAGGTGGTTTGGGTTTGAATCGGGTTGGATTTGGGCTTATTTCAGAAGGGGCCAACATAGGTCAAATCGGGCTAATTTGGGCCAATGTTGGGCTAGGGTTGAAATTGATGTAAAATTAATGTTGGGAAATGTTTATGGGGGTGTTACAAATAGGTTTCAACTTTGGTTGGGTTTTGATTTTGGGATTTAGGCCCATTTGGGTTAGGTTTCGGTGTAGGCCCATTTAGGGAATTTTGGATTCGGGTTGAATTCGAGTAAGGTTTGGGTCCAAATTTTGGGCAAATCATGTTAGTGTTTTGTTTGTGGGGATGCTAAGAAGGTTTTAGAAAAAATTTGGGTCAAATTGGGATTGAATTGAAGTTGGTTCGAGGTAGGTTTAGTCATGGGTCAAAATCGGGCCTTAAGCTTAAAAATGAAATTGGATTCAAATGTCAATCAAATTGGGCTTGAATTTGGTCTAGATTGATATTGGGGATATTTAATTGAAGATTAGAATTGAATTGGACCAAAATGGAGACCAATCGGGGTGATTTGGTTTCGACATCGGGTTCATTCGTAAAATGGGCTAAATCGGGGTTTTGCAAAAGTTGGTAAATTGACAAAATTGGCCCATGGTAGTAGTTGACAAAATGAAATTCGAGAATATTTGGGATTTTCTGGAATTTTCTGGGAATTTTCTGAATTTTTGGATTTTTGGGTCAAGAGGGGCATTTTGGTAATTTGGAGGATATCGGGGGTATTTTTAGAAATTTTTGGTATTTTTGGCTGAGATGGTCAATTTGAGTGGGGGAAAATGTTTAGGATCGATTCCGAGGACTTTGGGTGATTTTGAGATTTTTGAGGATTCTGGCAATTTCACGGCTTTCGCAAGTTTGACTGGTGTGAGTCCCCCGGGTCAAAAATCGAATTTTGGAAGAATGAAGATCGATCAACTGTGAGTGAAATGGAATCACTTCGATTGAGCCATGAAGCCATATTAAGCCCATACGAGCCATGAGAGGACTCATCGAGGCATTCACTATGTTGTTCCTAACCCTCTTACCATGGGCTTAGGGTTGAGGTTCATCCATATGAATTACCTACATGAGTCGTGAGTCAAGTCGGGTATAGGTGTGGTTTGTGGATTTGGATTGTGTGTGCGAGAGTGTAGAGTGTGAGTGTAGTGAGTGTGTAAGTCAACCCTCACTCGCACCATGCCACCTAGGTAGGTCCTAAGTGCCAAAGAGTCCTATATGGAACTCATCCTTTAAACCTCCACATTCGATCTCAACCCCAGGTGATTAGGGTCTACAATCAAGCTTCGCGGGGTTTCAGTAGGAGACAAGAAGTGGTTTAAATTTCCAGGGATGGGTCCCAATTCTAGTCCTCTAAGATAATCAAAGGAAAAGCCTAAAGCTAGCTCCTAAACACTAAAGAGGGAAGAGAAGACCTCATCAAAAATGAGGTCAACAGCCCTCGTTCCTCTGCACTCTCGAACTCTTGCGCTTCCTCCTTTCTGCCTTAAAAATCCTCTCCCGCAAGCCCCCCGCTCGACCCAGTCGGAGATTTCGAAGGTAAGGTTCCTCTTCTTCCTCCTCTTCGCGCCTGGTTAATCGTGCGGAGAGATTTCTCCCCGTCTCCCTCCTTCGCCCTAAACCCTCTTCTTCGTCCCGCGGATAAAGCTCTCTTTCTCCACTCGTACATTTGCCACCGTAATCGTATCCGTTATGGCCCAAAACGGACATGATTCTTTTGATGGTACATTAGTTTTTCGTAAATTTTCATCTCACATGATTGAGTGGCTTTAAGATCGCTGGAAGCTTTACATACATGCTAGTCAGTGGATTTTTTTTCGAAGCTTCACATTCATGGAAGATTGCTTCTCTTTTAAGCTTCACATAGCATTCCAAATAAGAGATTTTTTTTCGTTAGTTATGTTCATCGTCTCTCCCCGCCCCTAATCTCTCTTCCGTAATTTTTGTTCTCTTCGCTTAAGAAAGATGGCTTGATGGCTTCATGCAGAATTTCGATATGAATTCCCGATGCGGTGAATTCTCGATGGCTTAAGAAACATGGCTCGATGTCTTGCACTAGTTCTGTTCATGACAGCTTTTTCTCTCTCGCTTTAAAAAAAAATTGGCGGATGCGGAATGCTTCGATATGAATAGAATGAAGAAAAAAGAATCAAATATTATAAATAGTTGAGGTTGATGGCCTGATGCAATTGCCAATTTTGATATGTAGATGTCATTTTTGGTATCATAGTTAGAAAAGTTGTTTCTTGCAAACTATGCTGAATGTAGAAGGTAGGAGTGCAACCTATGCTATTTTCATTTTCATATAAGTTCTAAGTGGCTATGTTATAACTGTTTTTCCTGTTCTATGGGGTACAATTGATTGTGTTGAAAATACTTTCATTTCAATAAAAAAGAAAGATGTCATTGCAAGCAACACATATTTGATGCATGTTCTTATTTCGAAGAACATGAGAAGGGCTTAAAAATATACAGAAAGATGGAGAAGGCATATGATTTTTAGCAATCGGTTTCTGCTAGCCGCTTCCTACGGATGTCGCTCCTGATTATAAAGCTACGATCGCGCCGCTCATTCTTTTAGCACCATTTCTTGTCGGCTTATCGGATAATTACATAAGTTTTCGATATACTTGCCGCTTCCTAATCTTTTCTCGGAAACAAGTTTTTTGTATTTCGCATACTTAAAGGTAACCTCGAGGCTCCGCCTATCAAAGAAATTCATTTCGTGGAACACATGTTATATGAAAGTCGGGTATATGGAGTTCTTGTTGCATTGGAATTGGTATCTCCATATATTCCGTAACATCCGGTTTAATTGGTGTGTAACTTTATGTAAAATGGAGTTTCGAGTGTTTATGGTACTTTTAAATGCTATGTACATGTTCTCTATTTCAAATAATAAAGAAATATCATTTCATTCCCGCGGATGTAGGCCATCAACCGAACCACGTAAATTGTTCTCTTTTCTCGTGCTTACCTGTACTATTTGGTTAATTGCAATTTATATCTGTCAATGCTAGTATGAGTAAAGATATAACTAATATTTGTCATATTCATAGTATGACTAATAAGAACAAAGAAGTTTCTCTTAATAAGTAGTAGAAAAGAGGTGTTTAATAAAATACATTCATCCTTGCGAGGCATAATTGAGAGGACATTTGGAGTTTGGAAGAAGAAATTGGTCATACTTCGAGTATGCCACCCTATCCGTTTCCCAAACAAAAGTGCATACAGGTTAGGAACCACGGCCCTACACAACTATATTAGGTGGCATCCAACTCGAGCCGATGTCGATTTCGAGCGTGTCGATCTCAATGACGAGGTAGCATAGCAGCGAAGGTTGATGAAGACCTCGATGACCAATCTCCGTACCCACTCAGCACGAAAGATGGGGAGGGTGCGAACGAAATGGCAACCTCTTCGAGAAGAGATTACTAAATATTACTGGAGAGTGGTTCGATGAGGAGAATTAAGTCGATGATGTTTAGGTTATTTGTTGTTTTGAAATGGAGATTTACATTATGTCGAGCATATTTATTCACATTAACTCGGTCCGTAAGAATAATGTATTTCTTTTATCCGTTCGATGATTATTATTTTGTTTGAGCAGTTGGTAATCATTGTAATTAAGTTATATATTCGCTTGCATTTCAGGAAGAAATGAGTTCCACCATGCGGCTACCTCTCGCCGAGTGCTATGTTACTGTGGCCTCCAGACATCACTTCTCACATCACGACAACCCCACAGCTTTCGCCAAAAGTTCTATCGCTGCCCTCGGAACTTTTCACAAAGAATGCGTTTCTTCCGACGGGCGCACTACTACCGAATTCTCGTGGGCCCAATGCTGGGGAATGGACGACTTCACTGTAAGAATGTGTGGCATACAGAGCTACAGGAACTCAAAACTAAACCGAACATTATTATCATGTTAGTTGTTGTTGTAATAGTCCCACAGGTTCTTTTTCACTGTATTGTTACTAGCATTTGCTTGAGAGGACTCAATGTACATCTGAAAGACTTTATGAATTTTTAGGATATGCAATCGTTATCTTCATTTTTTTGTTTCAAATCTTGTGTAATTAGATGATTTAAAACTCAAAATTTAATACTTTTAAAATACAAAGATATATAAAAATATGTACATAATATATAGATATGAAATATTCAGTTAATAGCTTTAAATATATCAAGTTTTAAACATACATTTTTATGCAATTGTTAATAGCTTTAAATATATTAATAGCTTTAAATATATGATTTCAATTATGAAAAAAATTTACATACATGCTGCACGATCTATATATTTTTATGTATTTATCACTGAAATTTTAATAATTTTATTAATACCGTTTTACTTATGCATAAAAATGTATGTTTAATTTTTAAAAAGTTATTGATGATGGTAATTTTTATGTGATAAGTAAGATTTGAGTGTTAAAAAAATAAAAAAGTAAAATTTTGGCGTTAAACTTTAAAAAAAACTTTGTATTTATTATTTTTAATATGTAAAACATAAAAATTTTAAAAAACATTGTATATACAAACCCTGTATATCATATAAATAAATCGAAATTTTCAAACAAGCCTTAATAAACGAGGCGCCTGGTCCTTTTTACGTAAAAAGCCGCCTCGCTGACTGTTTTCCCACGGATGCAACCAAACAACAAATGCGATTCCCGCAATGCTTCAAGTTCGGCGGCAATATGAATTTACCACAAAGCCGAAAAGCTGCAGCCGAACCAAACAGACCCTAATTCTTCCATAGATAACTTCTTCTCCTTAAATTGTGAATTATTATAAAAACTTGGTGGATTAGAAGGTCTATAATTGGAATTACCCTATTGTTTACATTTCCTAATGGATTTACAGGATTGTTCCCCCACCGAGGATTAACAAGATTAGCATTACCTTGGGTATTACAATTAAAATTTGGATGATTCTTCCAACCTGTATTATAATAGTTTGAATAAGGGTTATTTTGTTTATTATTTATCAAATTTATAGTTTCATATGAAGATTGAGCATCTACAGTTTGTCCCAATGAATTTTCTTCTAACACTGAGGTGTTTGAGAACGATTCATTCTGTATTGATCTATTTTCTTTGAAAGAGCAGCAAATTGAGAAACTATCATAGTTAAAGCATCTGAATCATGAATACTGGCTACTCTCTTAGGATTTACCCTTTTAGCAGACCATTGAAAATTATTAGTGGTCATTTCTTCAATTAACGCATAAGCTTCTTCAAAAGGTTTAGCCATTAATGATCCATGAGCAGCAGCGTCAATAATGGATCTAAGAGATCCTACTAATCCATTAAAGAAAGTTTGAATAATTAACCAATCTGTTAAAGCATGATGTGGACATTTCCTAAGATGTTCTTTAAATCTTTCCCAAGATTCATATATCGATTCTCCCTCATACTAACTGAAAGATGTGATATCATTTCTAAGCTTAGCAGTCTTAGATGGTGGAAAATATTTCGATAAGAATTTTTGTGAAAGTTCTCCCCAAGTTCTAATAGATCCAGGTACTAACGAATTTAACCAAGCCTTAGCCTTATCCTTTAATGAAAAAGAAAAAAATTCTAAGTCTAACAACATCATCAGACACTCTGTCATATTTGAAAGTAGCACAAAGTTCTAAAAAACTCGCAAAATGTAAATTAGGATCTTCGTTAGGAGTTCCGCCAAATTGATTGTTTTGTATCATTTGGATTAATGCATGTTTAAGCTCAAATGAATTAGCAGCAACATTTGGATTTTGGATGGTTAAGTGAATTTCATCAAATGTAGGGTTAGCGTAATCTATTAGTGGTCTGGATTGATGTTTATTTTCTATTCTTTGGTTTTTTACGTTGTTTTGCATTGTATCCAGATTATCAGGATTTCTAGGTTCTTTTCTCAGTTTTGTAATTCTTCTAACAGTGCGTTCTAATTCTGAATCTTAGGGTATAAGATTTTCAGATCCAAATTTATGCATACAATTGAAATCAGTATACAAAAAAACAGTTGACTAAATATAATAATAAGTTGCAAATTCTTTTAAAAAGTTTTCTAATTATCCTAAATCGTCCGTTACTCTAGTTATGTTATATAACTAATTATCTATCATATCCTATCTAACTAACTAACGCTCTAACTATCACCAGCAACGGCGCCAAAACTTGAACCACTCCGCGCATTTTACGTAAATTTAATATTTCTTGAATTTGACATAGATGTGTATAAAGATATTCAATAATCGTAGAGTTAATCTTTCAATGTAAGTATATGTATCTCTCAAGTAATGCAGGGCTCTAATGGAGTCCTGGATATCGATCCCACAGGGATAGTTCAGAGGCTAGGGACTAGGATTATAGAAACCAATTCAGAATCACAACTTAGTAAACCGAATTGCCTATCTGTCACTAATATGCAATCGTAGATAAGATGAAGTTTTTAAATAAACTAATTCTACTAACAGTTAATTAATTCTACTAATAAAGTAAAGTTCAAATATATAAGCAAGAATCCTTCTCCTTGTTAAAAAATTTAAGTGAATGGATAATTAAAATTAGTTTAAAACTATGTTGTGCCAAATAGGAGCATACCTATTATTTACCCTTTGGTCCAAGCATAAAGAATATTGACTAATTCTATGCTTGGTTACTGAATCTGCGGCTAGGCTGGGAGGATACCGACTCTCTCTTCGGAGCTCCCACGTTCCCCTCGCCTGAGGGCTAACATCTACATTTAAGCACCCAAACGATAGGACCGAATTGAGGATTTTAGTCTGTCACACTAAAATCACAAATTCTAAGCCCTATAAATATTATTTCCCTATTTATTTGCACTCTAATTTGAAGGACTTTGACATCTTTGAATCTTGGATGCAATCTTCACTTTAGTTGTTAAACTCAACATATTTTAACTAATCAATTGGCCAGATTGAAAGTAAATTAAGATTTATGTGAAAAGATTATCACAACTTCTTTAAAATTCTCTTGGCACACTAATTTAAATTACCATTTCACAAAAATATCAAAACAAGGAGAAAGATAGAGAAACAACTCAGATTTCATGGAGAAGATACGATAAAACTTGGATTTCATATATAAAAGCAAAGTTCTACACACTAAAATAAGTAAATATAACTTATCTCGAATTCCTCCACAAACAAACTCCTTGAAGTTCCTCTGAATCTCTTTCTTTCAATACAGCACGCAGAATTCTCCTCCGAAGCGGTAAGGAGGAAGAAAATCTCTCACTTCCCTTCCACTCTTACAATCTCTCGAAGAATCCCTCACAAATATCACTAATGGAACTCACTATCTAAAACTATAATGAAAACAAGACACTAACAACACTCTAGAAACCCTTTGGACTCACTAGACACATACTTTTGACACTCTAGTGGACACACTATGGACTCGGCAGACTCCAATTTCGGCCCCAAATAGTTTCTCTTAAAGTAGTTGAAGAGTTTCCAAGAGTTTCTCAAGCATCCTTTCAAAAATCATCCACATTCAATGTACCATGTGAGAAACCCAAACTTCTCACCGCCGACGGCCTCGAGCTCGCTGTCGGCAGCCTTCTAGAATACTTAGCCTTGGACTCTCTTTCATAAGGCCAGCTGTCGGCGGCCTCGATCTTGCCGTCGGCGGGCTTCCTTGTAATATATTTTCTAAACTCTCGGGAAAATTCCGTCGTCGGCGCCGTCGAGCTCGTCGTCGGCGCCCTAGATCAATTTTTTATATTTTTTGTCATTTTTACTCCAAATTCGCTCCTTTTTGCATTTTTTGCTCCAATATCCATAAATCATCATATCTGCAACAAATCATAAAAAATACCCTTCTTTAAAGTGCAATATCATAAAAATCAATATAAAATAGAAATGAAAATCTTAACATATTTTCAGTGGGTCAATGTGCGATGCGAGCGATTATACTATTGGAGTGGTTTTAAGATAAAGGCACCAGAAAATGTTTAAAGTTATATACTATGCTAGTAATACTCTTACTGATTCTCAAATTAATTACACTACTACAGAAAAAGAGTTATTAGTTATCGTTTATGCCTTTGAAAATTTTGGATCTTACTTAATTGGAGCCAAATGTATAGTGCATACTGATCATTCTACTAAATATTTAATGCAAAACAATGATGTTAAACCAAGACTAAATCGATGGATACTGTTAATGCAAGAATTTTATTTTGGGATCATCAATAGAAAAGGGGTCGATAATCAAATGGTTGATCATTTATCTAGACATGAACAACCTAAACTGACTGATTTTGAAAAGGAAATAATCGAAACTTTCTCTAATGAGCAGCTGTATAATATTACAGAAGGAAATATGTCGTGGTATGTTGATATTGTAAACTATATAGTTAGTAACATTTTACCACCGGAATTAACAATGCAACAACAGAATAAATTCAAACATGATGCTAAATTTTATTTTTGGGAAGTTCATTATCTGTATAAGCAATGTAAAAATTTTATTATTAGAAGATGTCTGCCTTATGAAGAAATTGACAAATTATTCGAGGATGTCATGATTATGAATTTGGAGGACATTTCAGAATTGATAGAACAACACATAAGATTTTACAATCTGGATTTTATTGTCCTACTATTTTTAGAGATGTGTATATATTTATCAAAAATAGTGATCGATGTCAGAGAATAGGCAATATATCTAGAAGAAATGAAATGCCTCTTAACTTTACTTTTGAAGTTAAAACTTTTATTCTTGGAGATTAGATTTTATGAGACCATTTATACCTTCATTTAGGAATTTATATATATTAATTGTTGTTGATTATGTATCAAAATGGATTGAGGCAATAGTTTTATCTAAGTTTGATGCTAGAAGTGTTTCAAGGTTTTTAATGAAAAATATTTTCACAATATATGGAATGCCTAGAGTAATCATCACTGATGGAGGATCCTATTTTAAGAATAATCTGATTCATAGATTGGTAGAAAAATATAATATTATGCATAAAATCTCTACAGCTTATCATCCCCAAACTAATGGCTTAGCTGAGGTATCTAATCATAAAATTAAACGAATTTTAGAAAAAGTCATAAATCCTAAGAAATTAGATTAGTCTGCTAGATTAGACACCGCTTTATGGGTATACATAATTGATTATAAAACTCTTATATGAATGTCCCCTTATCGATTAATTTTTGGAAAGACTTATTACTTACCAGTTGAATTAGAATATAAAACTTATTGGGTGATAAAGAAATTGAATTTTAATTTGAAAGATGCTGGTGATAAAAGACTGTTGCAATTGAATAAGTTGAAAGAAATAAAAAATGAATTATATGGTAATGATAGAATATACAAGGAGAGAAGAAAATATGGCATGATCGGAAAATTGTTAAAAAGGAATTTGAACCAGGACAAAAAGTTTTATTATACAATACAGGATTGAAATTATTTCCTGAGAAACTAAAATCAAGATGGATAGGACCTTTCACTGTTATAAAAATCTATTAATTTGGAGCTGTGATTATCGAAGACCTTAAATCTGGAAGAATATTCAAAGTTCATGAACAAAGCTTAAAACCATATTTTGAATGCAATATACCTAGTTTTAGAGATTTTTTAATGTTAGAGCACCCTGAACGATGTTAAACCAAGCGTTTTGTGGGAGGCAACCCACAGTTATTGAGTGTTTTGCTTGTTTGATGTGTTGTTTTTGTTTGATTGTTACTTAATTAAGTCTTACTATTCCTTAAATATCATAAACAACATTAAAAAATGAATTGAATCCAAGTTCGGAAAGAATTTGGATAAAATGAAAGTATGGCAAAAATTGAACTAGCGCTGGACAGAACCGCGCTGTTGTTCAAAAAACAATTTTTTGTTCTTAAAATCATATTTTTGGCAATTTTAGACGGCATTTCTTCCATTTAAACTCCTAAAAACCACCCCTAGACGCCAAAACTACCAGAGAAACGAAAAGGAAGTTCCCAAATATCATCCAAATGGATTCCGACTCGTTCGAAACTTCAAGATTTCAAGTTTTCAACCGTAGAAAGTTTTTCAGTTTCGGAGCACAACGTCTATTCAAAAAGAATATTTCAAAGAAGAGTTTGATTAAGGAGCGAGGCTTCGTGAATCGAGGTATGAATTCTCCTATTACTTGAATTGAAGAAATCATCGTTCAAAGACGTTGGGAAGTGTTTTGTTACACTACTGTAGTTGTAGTCGTCCCTGTTGTGAAAGAATTTTATGCAAATCTTCATGGAATCAACTAAGGATCAGTTTTTGTGCGAGGTAGGTTTTTCACATTTACTCTTGCAAAGATTAATGACTTATATATGATTGAGAATGTGTCGATCTGCCACTATTCAAATTTTGCCCCCAACAAAGACAACATGCATGGTATATACAGATATTTGACGGATGAAAGTGATGATTGTGAGAATAGATAACAGGTATGTTAGCTTTTCGACCACACTGCTAAATCCTACATTGAAGAACTTACATTATTTATATGTGCAAAATTATTCCCAACTATGAAAATCAATAAAGTAACCAAGGAATGTGTGTTGACCTCATTTTTGATGAGGTCTTCTCTTCTTCTCTTTAGTACTTAGGATCTAGCCTTAGGCTTTTCCTTTGACTATCCTAGATGATTAGAATTGGGACCCACCACTTAGAAATTCAAACCACTTCTTAACTCCCTGAAAACTCCACAAAATTGATTGTAGACCCCTAATCACCTAGAGGGTCGACATTAAATGTGGAAGTTTAAAGGATGAGTTCCTATAGGACTCTTCGGCCTTAGATCGGCCTCTGGGTGGCCAGTACGGTGAAGGGGCTGACTTACACACACACTATACCTATATACTACACTTTCACACACCTCTTAAAACCACACCCATACCCAATTTGACTTCCGACTCATGCGGGTGGTTCACATGGATGGTCCTTAACCCCTAAGCCCTCAGGCAAGAGGGTTAGGAACAACATAGTGAATGCCTCAAATGAGTCCCTTCATGGCTCATATGGGCTTGATGTGGCTTCATGGCTCAACCAAAATGATTTCATTCCACTTACATTCACCTAATCTTCAATTTTCCAGATTTTCAATTTTTGACCCCCGGGACCCTACACCCGCCTAACCTACCAAGTGCCCTTGAAACTACCCAAAATTTCCAAAATCACCTAAATTACCCAAAATTCCCCAAAATCAATCCCAAACATTTCCACATTACTCAAATTGATCATCCATACCCAAAAATACCAAAAATTCCAAAAATACCTCCTAATACCCAAAATACCCCTCTTGACCCAAAAATCCAAAAATTCAGAAAATTCCCAGAAAATTCCAGAAAATCCCAAATATTCCCAATTTCATTTTGTTCAACTATATCATGGGCCAATTTTGTCAATTTACCCTACTTTTGTCAAAACCCCCAATTTGACCCATTTTAACCCAAAGTGAACCCAATGTCAAACCAAACCTACCTAATTGACCCAAATTTTGGTCCAATTCAATTCTAAACTTCAATTCAACATCCCCAACACCAATCTAGACCAAATCCAAGTTCAATTTGATTGACATTTGGATCCAATTTCACTTTTGGCCTTAAAGCCCAATTTGGACCCATGACCCAAACTTAGCCCAAACTCATCCAATTCAACTCCAATTGACCCCAAATCTTTTCTAAACCTTCCTTAACATCCCCATAAACAAAACACTAACATGATTTGCCCAAAATTTAAACCCAAACCCCACTCAAATTCAACCTAAAATCAAAAAGCCCAATTTTGACCTAAACCCAAACCTAACCCAAATAGGCCCAAACCTCAAAATCAAAACCCAACCTAAGCCAAAACCTCTTTGAAACACTCCCATAAACATTTCTCAACATTTATTTTACATCAATTTCAACTCTAGCCCAATATTAGCCCAAGTTAGCCCAATTTGACCTATGTTGGCCCATTCACCAAAAAGACCCAAATCCAACCCAACTAAAACCCAAACCACCCCAAATTTGCTCCAAATCACTCATGACCCATCCATGAGCTAAAACCAACTTTTGTTTGGCCCAATTCTTCACAAAATTTTCACCCAAATGCCCATCCTAAAATAAAAAGGCCCACTTCCCTTAAACCTTCCTAAAATCTCACTTCCTTCAAATTCAAAAGCCCAAATTCATCCAAAGCTCACATGACACTTCCCCACATCATCCATTTAATCAAAATTGCCCCTAAGTTTCAAAATCATCAATCAAGCCATTCCAAATCAAGCCACATATCAAATTACCCCCTAAATGCCAAATATTTCTAAAACCCTTTTTCATGAAACAAGCCAACCTTTTTTCAAGCCAAATGCAAGCCATGAACAAGCCATTCTCAAGCCACATGAAGCCATGAGGGCTTTGACTTGTCATTAGTCCATTTATGGCAAGAAGAAGGGGTTCTTTCTTAAACCTCCTTTAACCCTTTTTTACCTTAATCATGTCACACACTAAACCATGCTTAGCCACCTCACCATGGATTGGAGACTTCACCACTCCTTCTAAGCCGACCTAAATGATTCCCTCGACTCAAAATCGAGCTTGGAAGGGTGCACCAAGCCCAAAATGGTGGGTTGACCCAAACCAAGCCAAAGTGAGCCTTCTCCCATTCCATTTAAATCAAACTCCTTTACACATGTCCATGGCCAATCGACGCACTAAACCCCGCCACCGACCCACTCGAACAAGATGGTGACCGGTGCACGGCCGGCCGACCACCGAGCCGCCGGAAAACACCATGGCCGAGACCTCGGGAGGAGCCAAACTTTGAATTCCACCTTGCCGAGCCGCCCCATGCCCAATGGCCACCATAGCCGTTCTTCCCATGCACAGCAGCAGTCGATCCCAACCTCGCCATCCCCGCGAGGCTCTCCGACCCACCTCTATTTAAACCCGACCCCTCACGGCCATGGAGGAGAGCTGCACAAACCTTGCCGAAACTCGCCAAAATTGTTCCAAACCACTACTCCATACTTAGAGCGAGCTTGATCCCCAGTGTCAATTTGCCCTAATCCCCACCGACGTAATCCAATTTCTCAACTGAAATTTCACCCAAAAACCAGGACACTTCTTCACAGTGAGCCAATCCCCAAATTGATTAGTCCTACACCTTCACCAGACCAAGAGGAGAAGTTTCCCACTGAAAGCCCCATCTCCATGCCACCCAGTTGCTCCAGCCTCCAAGCTTTGTGATCGGCTGTGGCCACTTTCATAGCTAGACAATTCACCAGGCCAAGGGACTTCATCTGGAGCTTACTCGGACCCAATCGAAGGTGACACAACTCTCGGATCGAAGCTTCACTTCTCCGAGCAAAGGTATGAACTCCCTCTTCGCCCGAGCTTCGATCGATTCTCCATTTTGATTGGCTTGATTTCATAGCAAGTTCACCGTATGGATGTGTTCGTCTCTTCAAGACGAATCCATAGAGCATAAGAACACGAAAATCCATTGAGAATCGAGTGAGTTCTTAGGGTTAGAGTGTGGACGGTCACGGGATCGCACCAGTCGTAGACGATGACCGGGAGCCGTCGGATCGCGCGTGTATCGGATGGACGGCTCGGATTGCGTCGGACCGAGCGGATGAGTACGTGAACCGCGGGGCCCGGACAGCCGAGTCGGATGGCGGCGTCGAATGGGAGCGCGCCGCGTGGTCGTTCGGAGATGTCGAGGATGACAGGGCGCCGCGTGGATAAGTAGATAAATAAGGTATTTTCTGATTTATTTAAATACCAGAAACTTTGAAAATTCATATCTTTGTGTAGAAAAATCATAAAAATAAAATAAAAATACCCTCTTGCTCAGTGAACAGAGGAAAATAATGAGGAAAATAAATTAATTAATTTTGTCTAGTAATTTATTTTTAATTAATTATTTACTCCCTGCATTGTTTTAATTCTCCATGCATTCATACAATTCACCATGGCATGAGACCATAGGGCTTTTGAAGCCCCTAAACTTGGGGACATTCCCTGAATTTTCCAAGGTCAGAGGCCATCTCTGTGAAAAGTTATTGATTTTTCAAATGCATGTGGCTGTTTTGAGTATTTTAATTCCAAAAATTAGCATGTTGTGAAATAAATTCTAGGAAAATTTAGTGATGTTCCTTATGACCAGTGAACCCTAGGAAAAATAGGACTTGAGTTAATTCACCTAAAATAACCCTAATTGGCTTAAACACCCAAAATAGACCCCTAATTAATTAGAGCTAACCATACATCAAATTGACTTGAAATCAATTCTCCACTGACCTTTAGGGTCAGAGAAACCCACCATAAAAATTTGAAGTCAATTGGACTTGGTTAGCCCTACTAAATGGGTTGATTAAGCCATTTAGTCATTTTAAACTTTAAAAATTCATAACTTTCAAAATACCTTTCAAAAATTCACCAAATTGGTTTTGGAGCCTCTCTGATATCAGGGGAATTTAAGAAAATTAAAATTTCAATTTTCTAAAAAGTTAATTTTTAAGTATTATTTTAATATTTTAATAATTAAAAAAATAATAAAAATTACAAAAATAATAAAATTCACCAAAATGTCACATTTTGAATTTTAATCACTTAGGAACAAACCCCATATTTTTCTTATGTCTCTATGATAAGATATTAAATTTTAAAGCCTTGGGGTAATTTTTAAAATTAAAAAATACATTTTCTAGCATTTCCACTAAAATAATTCCAATAAATTAAGAAAAAATCAGAAAATTATAAAATTTGGTTCTCTAATTCCTTGATATTAGACTGAATTTTAAAAATTATAAAATTCATTTTTCAACTTATATTCTCTTTTTAAATTAATTAATACTCCAGAACTTAAAATAATTTTAATAAATAAAATATAATTCAAAAAATCACAAAAATTGGTCCAAGTGGTTCTCTGGTCATTAGGAATGTCCTATAATTTTCTTAAGGACAGAAACTTTCCCTTGGTCGTATTATTAAATTTTCCCTGGAAATCCTTATTTTCCACCAAAAATAATTACATAAATAAATTAAATACAGAAAAATCACATTTTCTCCTCTAATGTCTTTATTGACATATGAGTGAAGTCACATAAAAATTTCAAATTCATTTGAGCTCAATTTAGTGAGTTATGAAATTATTAAGCTTGAAGGGCAAAATGGTAATTAAAATTTTAACCCTTAATTAAAACTTTAGGCTTAATAAAATTAAAGAGTAAAATATTTGATCCTAATCTGATTTGGATGATTGAAATTTAAATAAGGGTAGAAACCTATTAAACCATTCAACAATAATTGAAATGAACTTTGATTAAAATAAATAATTAAATTTGGAAGAATAATAAAATTGGAGTTATTAAAATAGGGATGTTATTAGGAAGAAATTTGTTATTTAATTTAAGAATCCCTAAATTAATCATCTCAATAATATTTAATTCCTAATTAAAATGATAATCCAAGTTTAAGGTTTAAAAAGCTAAAAGACTTAATCACTAAATTAAATTAAGGTTAAATTATTTAAAGCAAATCCCTTTAAAATAAAATATTAAATTAAAACAAATTAAATTAAATTAAATTAAATTAAATTAAAATTAAATTAAATCATATTAAATTAAATTAAATTAAAATTAAATTAAATCACATTAAATTAAATTAAATTAAATTAAATTAAATTAAATTAAATTAAATTAAACTAAATTGAATTAAATTAAATTAAATTAAATTAAATTAAATAAAATTAAATTAAATTAAATAAAATTAAATTAAATTAAATTAAATTAAAACTAAATCAAGTTAAATTAAATCAAATTAAATTAAATTAAGCTAAAGCATATCATATTAAATTAACCTAAATTAAATTAAGTTAAACTGAACCACATTGAATTAAATTAAGTTAAATTAAATTGTATTAAATATAATATCACCTAAGACATAAAGAATTTAAAATAAATCTAAAATAACTTGAACACTATTCCAAACTTAAATCATTAATTTGAACTTAAATTTGAATCACAAATCATTAAAAATCATTTTGCCCTTAGGAGCTTTTACTATTATAACTCCTAAATGGAGTATCAAGTGAAATGTCACTTCACTCATAAGGATATTCAAACATCCTAATTCACCGAGCAAGAAATAAAACTTAACTTAAACACCTCGGATGATTAATTCACCTGCACTAATAGAATTCATTTGGACTTAGGACAATTCCTGAAATATCGAAAAGATGTTTAAGACTCGTCTTAAACACTTCCTCAATATGATGGAAGGTCCTAAGAACAAATTGAGCATAGTTGTTCTTTCGTGAAGAAAATCATCCTCAAAACCAAAATCAAGACCTAGACGTCATAGGAGTGACTAGCTATAGGATTAGGATTTTGGTAGAAAACCATAACCCTTCCCTTAGCCTTTACCTAGAAATTGTTATAAATGCTTAAATGCACTAAATTGTATTTTAAGTGCAGCTTGAATGACGGGAAGACCCTCCAGTACGCTTTTATTTTATTGCAATTTATCTTACCGCAATTCATTTACTCGTGTTGCACTTTACCTTTCTTGCATGATAAACAACGATTGCATGAAAACCTACACCTTTAGGATGTAAACCAAAACCGAAACCAAAACTAAATTAAAAGTCATTACAAGATAAAATTCACCGCCACAACATTTCAAAATATAAAACAACTCAAAATTTAATCACAAACAGAACAACAAAACTACAACTACAACTAAACTAAAACGTCTCATTGGATGATCGGGAATACCTCGGATGATGTAACCCACGTGTTGCTAACGGGATTTCCCACTGTCTAAATGAAAGTGTGGAACTCATTCAAGTCGAGTTTAGCAAATTCATCCGGACTAAGTGAATCCGATAAAAATAACGATGCCGGAAGGATGAAACCGCGGGATCTTAACCGGTGTTCGTTATAATCAACTTTAAGATTTGTTTAATTAAAATATTAAAAAACACTTGGAAATTAAGACTTTCTCTAAACCAAAACACTTCTCTCATCTCCCGATTTATGATTTCTAAAACTAAACCTCTCGCAACAACAAGGAGCTCGGAGTATGGTGGGCAAGCACGGCCATCGTCATCAAGCAAAGCCCGAGTCTACTTCAAAGAAACTTTCCTTAGAACTAAATAACCAAGCCATAGGACCTCGAGGTAGTTTCGCTTAGTGCAACATAAATCCTCAACTCTTCGTTAGGCATTTGCATGATCATATCGTGTAAATTAAACCCTAACCGAGTCTTAGGACTCCGAGGTAGTCGTTCGATACGACATAAACCCTCACATCTTCGAGGCTATTTGTATGATTTTATCATACAAATATAAGTCCTAATTAACTAAAATCGGCAAGATCGAAATATAAAATAATATTAGGACTTTCCTAAAATCAAATCAAACAATAGGATAGTCGGGAAATTACCGAAGTTCGCTTCGAATCCGTAATTTCTCCTACCTTCCTTCCTTTGAACTCCTAAAATAAAATGTTCCAAATTTGATCCATTCCCTATTGAAATTCCAAAATTCAATCCCTCGAAAACTTAAACTTTGAAATTCTTGAGAGCGTAACTACCGATTATTATCGAGAGTTTTCTTAGGTGATTTCCGTCACTTAAGATGTAATTAACTATAGGGCTTACCCTTATAGGGAACTTTAAGAACCTAGGTAATATAAACCCCGCTTAATTCATTTATATTAAGCGAGGGAACTTGTCGGCTTATAAAATTGGTTCGCGGACCAAACGGATGTCACAAATCTCCTAGTTTATTTAATCGAGCCCCATCATCAAGCAATGTGTCTATTCTTCGGGATAGATACACGGCTTGTGGTGCGGTGCTCGTTTATATAAACTATTCGAGATGCGAGATCAGCTTGACTTCATATCTTAAAATTTTTTAAAATTATTTTCAAAATCAAAACACTACTTTCCAAATTATATATATATGTAAATTAAATTAAAAATTCGCCGACAATTTCTGTTAGGCGACCCCTTTTCAAAATACAACACTTAACCCTAAAAATATGCCGACAATTTCTGGCGACTCCGCTGGGGAAAATTCCTCTCTCCTTTTTTAATCAAATAGTTTTGCTTTCAAAAATCGGTAGTGTATCCATGTCCCTAATGGATCAAACTACCCTTCTTTCCGTTGGAATACTATGTTCATTTCTATCTCGAACGAGTATAGCCAATATTCTCTCGGATTTAGGAGCCACTGTTTAGACACCCCTAAACGGAGAGGTTTTCGAGATCCTTTTACCTCATTTCGAGGTGGGGCGGACCCCCAATAGTGTTAGTTTAGGAGTGATCCTTCGATTCGAGAAGTCTTGCATAAGACTTTCTTTTCCTTTCCAACTCGAATCGATTTATTACCTTCTCTACACCTTTCGAACATTCCGTTCTAAATAAACAAACCCTCTAATGAATGACTCTTTTAATAAATATACATGAACAAGAATGTGTTCGGACACTTTTCGTTTCCTTTCTTTTCGTCCCGATGAGAAGAAGCATAACTCGGGATCGACAATCGAATCTACCTTGCAGAAATGGAAGCCCCAAAACCGATTTTCTCCTTCACCAATGGACTCGGACTTCACCGTTTACAAGGATGAGCCGCCCGACAATGGGATCATCCTGTTTGGACAAGGATTCGAGAACACAAATGTCAAGATCGCCGACGTTACCCTTTTCGCACTCGATGGACAAAGTGTCGAAACTCGAGAAACCCATGATCGAGTTCAACCTTAAATCAACTCAAGAATTTCCTCCTCTCGCAAAGGGTTCCAACTCGAGAGGAATACCGCTGTCCAAAGGAGGACTGTTATCTCTACCCCCACTGGTCTAGTCGTCTCTGCACCTACCCCGGCTCCCGCCAAACTGAAGGGGAAAGAAGTTCAAATTTGCAACGAGCATGTTACCGTGGAGGGTACAGATTTCCGTGCAAGACCTTCTGTTTTTGAAATTGGGTCCAGCCTCAAGGGTTCCACCCCTAACACGGACTCGCAGGAGAAACAGAGGCGTGAAGATCGCCGTGAAGCGCCGTAGCCGCCGAAGTCGCTTTCCTAGAAGAAATTCCCGAGTACACACCACTACCCGAATACATACCATTGTCCGAGTATACACCCCTTTTGGAAGGAAGTAGATTCCATCCCCTTTCCGCCGCAGCTCGACGAGGAAAATGTCCGCAGGATCGCCTCTACATTACCTCGACCCGCATACTATAATGACAACGAAAGAAGAGGGCTAGGGTTACACCACTTGCCCGACTACGGATCGTGATTGAAAAGTTAGCGAAGAAGGAAAGATGCCCCGTGTCGGAAATTTTAAGAAGGATAGGGCGGGTGCCGGCCAAATCTCGTCTCGGGCCGCGAGTAGAATCTCGCTATCGCCGCAGAAGAACCAAATAAGAAAATGAAGGCTAGCCCACCCGTTGTTGTTTCGTGCTTTACGGATCGTGGAGGATACCACCTTCCAAGCATTCAGCCGACTGCACCATCCGGTCCTAGGCCTTCTACCGCTAGAAGGATGGTATGGCGTCCCCACTACCGCCAATTAAGACCGAAACAACGACCAGAAAAGGAAAGTCTCGTTAGGAGACTTGAGTCCGAAGAAAGTGCTACCGCAGTAAAGGGGAATCATGAGAAGGAAACCCGACAGTTATCACATGACAACTGCAAGGATGTACAAAAAAGACCTCTAGAAGACGCTATGGAAAAGTTAAGAACTGATATTCGGCGACTAGCAAGGGAAAGAGAAGAGAAATTCGGAGATGAAGTTGACTCGTCGTAGTTCATGGATGATGAGTATGCGAAATTAACATGGTAGAAACACGAGCTTCGTCGCCTTCACAAGGTGCTCCCCGCAGCCGCAGAAGAGAGGAGCCGAAGTAATGAGAAGGCAGCTTCAAGAGAAAGATGATACGATCGCCCGCATGGCGAAAAGGATGGAAGAGATGGTCGTAGCCCTAGCCACTCTCCGCAGTCAAGTTCAACCCCAAAGAGAAACACCCCCGAAGTTATTCACATTGTAGACGGAGGAAAGGAGATTACATCCGTCAACGGGGATGATCAATTAAAGAAGGATGCAACACAAAGTATGATTCCGAAAAGGATATCAAGAGCTTCGTGGAACAAAGAAAGTGCGAGAAGCCTCGGCACAATCAAAGAGCGGGACATCCATTCGGACCGGTAGACCTTACCCCGAAGAATTCGACGTCGTCCAATATCCGAAAGGCTTTGTACCACCTCTCGTTCAAGACCTTTGATGGAACCGGAAACCCTCGGCAACATGTTGCACATTTTCGTGCCGCTGTTGCAATGCCGACGAAGTGATGCTTTACTCTTCCGACAATTTGTCGCCGACTCGTCGTGGATCGCCTTTGATTGGTATGCGGAATTACCAAACGGTTCGGTGAAGACATTTTCGCAGTTAGAGAACCTCTTCATCAAGCGATTTGCCGGAGCTTCGACACCACATCACTATAGGTGATTTAGTGGTAGAGAAGCAGAAGCCGAATGAAACCTTGGTGGACTATATACTTCGATGGAGGAATCTAAGTATGAAGTGTGAGCTACAGCTACAAGAACAGCATGCAGTCGGCATTTTACTTAAGAGCATCCATGGCCCGATAACACTTCTCCTTAAGGGATTTACTATTAATACTTTCGAGAAGTTGTTAAGCAAGGCCGAAGCTTGCAAGAGGAGGCGAAGCAATTAAGTTTCACCGATAAAGCGGACAAACGAAGCCCGTGAAAACTTTTGAAAAGAAGTCCGGATCGTCGCAGTTAGCCGATAAAGGCAAGCAACCGATACAAATATCGTCGAACGGCCGCAACAACCTCAACGAACTACCAAGCAACCCCGACCCAGCTATCGCTCATCTCAACAAGTATGAACAACCGCCTCGTCCACAACGGACGTTTAGGGAGTTCCTGAGC
The DNA here is from genome assembly GCA_022702705.1 of Papilionanthe hookeriana x Papilionanthe teres. NCBI lineage: Eukaryota > Viridiplantae > Streptophyta > Magnoliopsida > Asparagales > Orchidaceae > Papilionanthe > Papilionanthe hookeriana x Papilionanthe teres. The sequence goes on along the minus strand of CM040423.1, from coordinate 63,699,382 downwards.
AGGGAGTATCCGTTCAAGAATGAGGCAGTGCCGAAAATGTTCCGTGCACTCGATGAAGACTCCAGATTTCCAACTCGCAGAGCCTAAAAGACCAGAAGAAGTCGACAAGAAAGGTGATCCCAACTTTTGCCCTTACCACCGGATGCTCGGGCACAAGATGAAGATTGTATTACCTTCAAAAGTTGGCTCAACGACAACCTTCGGAAAGGAATATAACGATCCCGAAAGAATACATGAAGGAACCCCGTAAAGGAGGTTCCGTCAATGTTATCTCAACGGATTTCATTGTTCCGATAGATCCCTATGCGACCGATGATGGATGGACTACCGCTCGGACAAAGTCTTCGAAGAAGGTTTTGGATCACATCCAAACCGCTTCGGTGCGAGCCTCAATTCGAAGTTCGAAACCGTCAAGTCGGCGCTATCACTTGCGATAGAAGAACCACCTCGACAAGAAACAATCGAAGAAAAGAAGAAAATCGACGAAGAAGAGAAGACCGAGGCACCTAAGGCTGGACTAGGGGCCGCTTATCCTAGATAGTTGCTTCCGATTCGGGGAGAAATCCCTCGAACCTCCGACTCCGTATGATTATCCGCCCACCCGATGGGATCTTATAATGATGAGGGTTATGGCGTTGGCTACGTTTTGACTGTTTCTAACGATTACGTAACTAGCGACAATCAACCTAATCCGGACGTCGATTCCGATACAAATAACAATTCTCAAATCATACACAATCTCGACGATCACAATGACGAAGAAGACATCCACCAGGGAGGCTACGAGAGTTCAACAAGCAACGAATCTATTTGCGAGTTTCGAGGAGCTCCAATCACAATAGAGTTAGAGCCTTCAGACTCCGAAGCTAATCCTGAAGAACTCATCATTCCAATTCAGAAGGAGACACCGGCGAATTCAATGCTAAATTCAGAAGAAATCACAGAAGTCAACTTAAGAAGTGGAAGAGTTCTACCTCCGAGAATGGGTCCAAAGGACAAAGGAAAGCAGGTGGTTGTTCAGGAAGAATCAACCCCGGCAGAAGAAATACCCATTCGAGAAGAAAACGAGGCATATGAAAACAAGGTGGATTACAACGTGCTAGCCCATCTTAGGAAACTACCAGCCAAACTGAGCATCTACGACGCTCTCATCTTATCAAAGGAGATGAGAGAAGCTCTGATCAAGGCCTTACTTGATCCAGAAATTTGCTTAGCTCAAATGGCCGGAGAATCCTTAGATGAGGTTCGCTCGTTAAAGGAACAGCCGAGGTGTTACCTTCACGGACAATGACTTACTACTCGGGACGCGAGACCACAACCGACCATTGTACATTTCGCTTACAATCGGGAAGTTTACGCTCTCCGCAGTATTGGTGGATCCAGGAGCATCAATCAATATAATGAATCTTCGAACGCTAAGCATACTTGGATATCGATGCTCGCGAGCTCGAAGCGGACAAAATGTTATTAAGAGGATTCAACCGTAAAGGAGAAAGAGCCCTCGGCTCAATAACACCGCTAATGAAGACCGGTGACTTAGCAAAGACAACCGTGAAATTTCACATAATTGATTCAGAAACGTCGTTCAACGCTCTACTGGGCCGACCGTGGATACATGAAAACAGGATGGTACCATCATCTCTACATCAATGCATCAAATACTACGATGGAAGGGAACAGTGCATCAAAGGTGACTTACAACCGTTCTCCGTACATGAAATCGGAATCCATGAAGATGCAGCTTTATTATGCACCTCCGAAGAAAACAATCTTCTCCGAGATACCATAACAAATGAAGCAAAAGAAATTTGGGACGACGAAGAACCCGAAGTTCTAGTCCAACAGCTCACTCACCACTCCCTTACGGCGAGATGGTGAAGGTTTCTCCACAACTCGCATCCGAGGTCGAGGCCGGGGACGAGGTCGTGGCGCAGACGTTAGGACGATTGAACGGAGGAAACCAGCCATCAATGTTGATCGGGAAGATAGTTCCGAAGAAGAAAAAGAAATCAAACAAGAAGCAGCGACAATAAGCTCGGAAGAAGCCGCAATTCAAGATCCCTCTCGAAGATGAAAGAAACGAAGAATATAAATCGATGTACGAGAAGATTAACCACTATGTACATACTATGACCCTGACCCCGATCCATTCTAATAAGATCGAGGGTATGGAGGTCAAAGAGGTACGTAGCGGTGGTGCAAAGCCAATCAAATTCTACCGTGGTGCTCCTTCCTCCAAAACTCGAAAATAATGTACAATCTGAAGATGCTACTTCATCGAATTAATGGAATTACCTTTCGAGTGGTACTCTCCCCGTGTTCAAAATTTAATTCACGCGTGGTTTCTTACCTCGACAATGGACAAAAGGTCGATCACAACATTTCGAGAAATTATGGAATAACTCCGTCGTCCACCCAATTCAAAACATGGTCTCGGATTCGGCACAAGTAGGATCAGTCGACGATACCGAATTTTGCTTGGTTGTCACCTGCGAGTCTAATGAAAACCGCATGGAAACTACGAAGAACTCGAAGATTTACAAATCGGAGATGCTCCACCGAATTCGAAGAAGAAATCAAATCTACAATAGATGAGTTAACGGAAGTTAACTTAGGTACTAGCGAAGAACCTAGACCTACCTTTGTTAGCTCCTTACTCAATAAAGAAGATTCCGAAGAAATAATTAAGTTATTAATGGAATTTAAAGATTGTTTTGCTTGGAGCTACGATGAGATGCCGTGTTTAGCTCCGGAGGTCGCGATCCATAAGCTGGGGTGGATCCTCGCTTCGTTCCAGTCGACAAGGTCCCGTAAGAATGCGTCTAGAAATCGAACAACAAGTCATAGCTGAAGTTAAAAAGCTAATAGACGCTAAATTTGTCCGTGAAGAACAATACCCGACTTAGTTAGCCAATGTGGTACCGGCCGGAAGAAGAATGGTCGCATCGAATTTGTGTGGATTTCGTAGATTTAAACAAGGCATGTCCAAAAGATGAATTCCTCTACCGATCCCGAACTAATGATCGACATCGCTTCAACACACGAAATATTCTCATTCATGGATGGATCTTCGTGATACAACCGGATAAAAATGGCTCCGTAAGATGAAAGACTTACGAGCATTCGAACGCCGATCGGAGTATATTGCTACACAAGGATGCCATTCGGATCGAAGAACGCAGGAGCAACCTACCGAGAGCGATGACAAGAATTTTTGATGATCTCATCCACAATCAAGTCGAATGCTACGTGGACGATGTGGTCATCAAAAGCAAAGTAAAGGAAAACCACCTGTATGATTTGAGAATTGTTTTCGAACGATTAAGACAATTTAACCTTAAGATGAATCCCTTAAAATGCGCCTTCGGCGTCACCTCCGGAAATTCTTAGGATTCGTCGTCCGACATCGTGGAATTGAAATCGACCCGAAAAGATTAAAGCTATCTTAGAAATGCCACCTCCCGTAACCTTAAAACAACTACGATCTTTTCAAGGGAAGTCGGCATATCTTCGACGCTTTATCTCAAACTTGTCGTGTAGGTGTCAGCCTTTCTCGGCACTAGTTAAAAAGGACGCCAAATTTATTTGGGAAGAGAAATGCCAGAGGGCCTTCGAGGACATTAAGCAATATTTAATGACACCTCCTGTCTTAGCAGCCCCTAGCCTCGAGTAGACCGTTAATACTTTATACCGCGGCTTTAGACGACTCTCTCGAGCCCCGTTAGCCTGTGTCAATGATGAGGGTAAAGAAAATGCTCTTTATTACCTAAGCCGTCGTTTATCGCCGACGGAAATAAGGTATCCCACAATTGAAAAGCATTGTTTGGCCTCGATCTTCGCCGCTCAAAAGCTCGAGCATTACATGCTTTCTCATAAGGTCAACCCGATCTCGAAATTTAATCCATTGCAATACTCGATGACCCGTCCAACGCTTTCCGGCGTACTTGCCGCATGGTCAATGATATTATTGCAATTCGATATAACTTTCGTGCCTCTTCGTGCCGTAAAAGGACAAGTCCTAGCAGACTTCCTCGCAACACACCCTTTGCCGGCAGAATCTCCTCTTAATGACGATTTGCCAGATGAACAAATAATGAGCTTAGAAGACCCTGATGATCGATGTCGGGAATTATATTTCGACGGAGCATCTTCAAGCACACAAAGACGAAGAATCGCAAGTGATAGTGCCTGGTAAGGCAGTGAATCGGACTAATCTTTATAACACCGGAGCGGGGGATGTTAAGATACTCCTACCACTTAACGCAGCCGTGTACAAATAACGAAGCGTAATACGAAGCCCTCATAACGAGACCGGAATTAACTATTCAAATGGGTATACAGTACATCAACATCTACGGGGATTCGCAGCTAATCATTCAACAGTATCACGGACAATACGTAATTTTAAAACCAAGACTCGAGCAATACTTCCGAAGATGCCATACAAACTGTTGGAACAGATTCCGAATGTGACGATCTACAAGATTCCCGTAAAAGAAAACGCTTTAGCGGATGCGCTAGCCCGTCTCGCAAAAGAATTTGCCTGTTTGCAAGATGAATCAGTGGAAGTGTCGGTTCACGGACGTCAGTCCTATCACAGCTCGACATAGACACAATACACAAATCGAAAAAGAAAAAGGATCAATTGCAACGAAGTGACGTGAAAACACGAAGATCGGCGACGACCATTACTGATTACCCGCAAACAGGAAAACTACCAGACGATAGGTCGTTAGCCCATCAGATCAAGAAAAGAACTCTGTCCTACGCATTAGTAAACAATACGTTATACATAAGGTCTTTTGATCAAATGTGGCTAAGGTGCCTAAGCGGGTCCGAGGCACGTGAAATCGTTAAAGAGGTACATTCAGGACTCTGTGGCGCTCACCAGTCGGGTCCGAAGATGAAAATGAAAATTAAAAGACTAGGGTACTACTGGCCCTCGATGATGACCGACCGCATGAAAATCGCCAAGAGCCGTCACCGATGCCAAGTGCACGGAGTGGTTCTACACCAACCTCCAAATGTGCTACATCCGACAATTGCGACGTGGCCATTTGAATGTTGGGGCACGGATATAGTGGGTCCAATAGAACCATCATCTTCAAAAGGACATCACTTCATTCTTGCGGCTACAGACTACTTTTCTAAGTGGGCGGAGGCAGTTCCACTCAGAGAAGTGAAATCACATCACGTGCTACAATTTTTCAAGAACCAAGTTGTCTACCGTTTCGGAGTGCCGCGCGAGATCATCTCGTATAATGGGCCAGCATTCGAAGCACACAAATCAACAATTTTGTCAGGAGACACGGAATCGACTGGCGATATTCAACGATTTACTACCCAAGAGCAAACGGCCTGGCTGAGGCTTTTAATAAAACTCTCGTTCAAATTTTAAAGAAGACTTTGGACGATAATAAGAGAAATTGGCACGAGAAGTTATTAGAAGCCTTATGGGCCTACCGGACAACCTTCAGAACTCCTACTCAAGCTACACCTTACGCTCTGGTGTATGGGTCCGAGGCAAGTGTTACCCTTAGAGGTCCAACCTTCCTTCACTCGAATTGCAGCTTGCAAACAAAATCACGATAGAAGAGAATGCCATATTGCGACTAGAAGAATTGGAAAGCCTCGGAAGGAAAAGACTTGCAGCCGCATCGAACTTAGAACTATACCAAGCTAAGATGGTTCAAGCCCATGACGTACCGGTCCGCCCAAGAGCCTTCAAAGTTGGTGACTTAGTTCTCGTTCTCAAAAGACCTATTCTCGCACACCGCAAGATAGGAGGAAAATTTGAACCCACTCGGGAAGAACCGTTCGTGGTCGAGGCGATCACTCGGGAGGCTCCTACCGCCTAGTGAACTGCCAAGGAAAACGACATATGCTTCCGATCAATGGACGATACTTGAAAAAGTATTACGCTACCTGATGTTTCGAAGGAATGAATTTTCCATCCCTAGAAGCACGGGTGAAGTAATTACTTATGATTGGGTCCGAACCCAAAATAATAAAAAATGTGCTAGAGTAAATAAAGTCATGATAATAAAGTTTTCTTTGTTCTCTCTTCCAAATCAAAATCTCTTTCCTGATCTTATCCCACTTCATTCCTGTTAAATTGAAAAATACAAAAGTAATAAAAAAAAAACAAAACAAAAAAACTGCCTTTAATAAACATTTTCTTAATGTTCTTGTTCTTAGTACAGCCCCTGATCCTTTTCCTTGTCTTTTCGCAGGAAATGTCGAACGGGCGGTTGGTCCCGAACTTTAGAAATGGCGTAAGCCTCGCACTCGACGAAAAGAGGGTGAAAGATGGAGCGATAATAGAGATTGACTCGTACTTCGCACCGGCCAGGCTCCGCAATACGAGGAAAGTGACCGGGTCCCGATCGACCGAGAGGAACCGCCCGGCCGGACAAGAATGAAAGTGGGTGGCCCGAGCCACCAATCCAACGAAGAAGAAAAGGAAAACAAACACCGAAGAGGACAAGAGGATCAAGTCCGTAGTCGCTACAGCAGAGGGCGAGCTTGTCGCCGCCGCGCCTACGTAAATTCAGGAAATACGAAGAGCTACTCTCACAGCGAACTCAACGAAGAAACAAAAATCGCCGTATCCGCAAGATGTTAACTAAATTAGCAGCGGACCAGCGCGACGAGGCAGTTGCTACTGCCAGCAGCATATACTTCAAGGATACCGGCTCGCCGAGAACTCGAAGGAAGGAAGCCGACTCCGGGATGACGAAGAGACCGAGGCAATCTCTAGAAGAACAGAAGAAAGAAGGCTACAACGCCACCGCACAAAGTCACCGTAATGCATAACCTTGTTGCGAAGCAACCCCGGAGGATGTCCCGACGGACATCATCCCCGAGGAGCCGAGGTATGCGGAGAACGTGAAGGGATTGAGCCATATATCCCACAAGACGTCACCGATGCCTCGCCATTTGCAAATTATTCCGTAATACGAGCTAGAAAGAATACGTAATGTCCGAAAGAAAACTTTCGAATACTTCGAGAGAATCGAGAGCAGGAGGATCAATATACTAGAAGGCCTCGAGTTACATACGGACGTGTTCTCGAATACGAACAACAACAAATCGTGGACCGCATCCGGGATTTGAAAAAGATGGGCCGAGCGTGTCGCTTAAGAGAAAACACTTACTCGTAACCCCGGAGATGGATGCCGTGGAAGGGGAGAATTACAATACAATGTGGATGCCGCTATAACTTCGCAGAAGACAGAAGGGAAACCCACCGTGGATACTCCGTCATGGCCAGTGGATCCAATGTCATTAGTCATTAAAAGGATGGTAAAAAGAATGATAACATGGAGGGTACTGCCGGCGGATTGCATACCCAACAGCTTGCATCATTAACATTTACAAGAAGGGTGACTGCATTCCCCGCACATAGATCATCACGACTTTGTCGACCTTTCCGCACAGCTTCTTTTCGAATGAGTGTAATATCATGTTCGGATCCGACCTCCGGATAACGAGCCCAGTGTGAGTTCCGAGGGCCGACAAAGATACCATTACCGGTAGGTTCCGTCATGATACTAAAGGGCAACGGAGCGTATGTCGCTAAACATTGCATACCGGGAGTACCAAGTGAAGCGGATCTCAGCTACTTTCGAAGGATGGACGACAGGAAAGCACCTTACCACTTCCAGCTGTACCCGGAGTTAGAGAGCCTCCGACCTTACGAGCCGCGAGTTACATGGAAAATATCACACCTCCAACGTACATCCATACGGCATCCTTGCCAAGGATGGCTTGGAAGGTGATGTTATTGACCATGTACCTCACTATTCAGACATGGATTTTTGACAGATACCTTTTGGATGGATCGACAAAGATCATACATAGTCCGTTTTGAGTCTATATGGATTGTATGAGATATACTCCAGATCGAGTTGTATGACGTATCTTCAACATGATTGGAATGAAAGTGACCATGTCACATTTTTGGCCTTCACCTCTTTTGTGCAAATTGATCTGGAAACGCCATTAAAGTTAAACGAACTTCGAACAAAGAACAAAAAAAGAAGAAAATAAAAATATAAATAATAAGTGAGAATTATTTTTCCTTAAAAATCCAAACATAAAAATAACTTCAAAATCCACGTGAACGTTAAATAAAATTCACATGAACATTAAGTACACAGCTAAAAAAATTGGAAAGTTAAAGGACAAACAGAATGGAAATGAATCTCAAATCGGATCCCACTCTAAATTCATCTTTTCAAACATTTTCAAATCAACTCCAAATCGAAATTTATCTCAAGAAGCTTTGAAATTCTCTCGTCGGGACAACTCTTCCTCACAAGAGACCCACACTTCAATTTCAGAACCCTAAACCTTTTTTTCGTCACATCGAAGTCATTTCGACTTTTGTGGCCTACCTTTCTTCCTGTATGGAGATCGACTAGGTCTATTGACACGGAGCCATAAGTTTTCTCTGATTTGGTTCTGATAGCATGAGACTAGGTCCCTCTTCACACAATTAAACTTTCGAGAGTGGAACCTCGTTCCAATTCTCTTTAAACTTTCGAGATTGGAATCTATTTCCAATTCTCATTAAACTTCCGAGATTGGAATCCATTTCCAATTCTCATTAAACTTCCGAGATTGGAATCCATTTCCAATTCTCATTAAACTTTCGAGATTGGAACCTCGTTCCAATTCTCTTTAAACTTTCGAGATTGGAACCTCGTTCCAATTCTCTTTAAACTTCCGAGATTGGAATCCATTTCCAATTCTCAATAAACCTTCGAGATTGGAACCAGTTTTCATTTCTCTTTAGACCTTTAAGATTGGAACCAGTTTCCATTTCTCTTTAGACCTTTGAGATTGGAACCAGTTTCCATTTCTCTTTAGACCTTCGAGATTGGAACCAGTTTCCATTTCTCTTTAGACTTTCGAGATTGGAATCCATTTCCAATTCTCATTAAACTTCCGAGATTGGAATCCATTTCTAATTCTCATTAAACTTCCGAGATTGGAATCCATTTCCAATTCTCATTAAACTTTCGAGAATGGAACCTCGTTCCAATTCTCTTTAAACTTTCGAGATTGGAACCTCGTTCCAATTCTCTTTAAACTTCCGAGATTGGAATCCATTTCCAATTCTCATTAAACCTTCGAGATTGGAACCAGTTTCCATTTCTCTTTAGACCTTTGAGATTGGAACCAGTTTCCATTTCTCTTTAGACCTTCGAGATTGGAACCAGTTTCCATTTCTCTTTAGACCTTTGAGATTGGAACCAGTTTCCATTTCTCCTTAGACTTTCGAGATTGGAATCCATTTCCAATTCTCATTAAACTTCCGAGATTGGAATCCATTTCCAATTCTCATTAAACTTTCGAGATTGGAACCTCATTCCAATTCTCTTTAAACTTTCGAGATTGGAACCTCGTTCCAATTCTCTTTAAACTTCCGAGATTGGAATCCATTTCCAATTCTCATTAAACCTTCGAGATTGGAACCAGTTTCCATTTCTCGTTAGACCTTCGAGATCGGAACCAGCTTCCATTCTCTTTGACCTTTGAGATTGGAACCGCTTCCATTTCTCTTTAGACCTTCGAGATCGGAACCAGCTTCCATTTCTCTTTAGACCTTCGAGATTGGAACCAGCTTCCATTTCTCTTTAGACCTTCGAGATTGGAACCGGCTTCCATTTCTCTTTAGACCTTCGAGATTGGAACCGCTTCCATTTCTCTTTAGACCTTCGAGATTGGAACCGGCTTCCATTTCTCTTTAGACCTTCGAGATTGGAACCAGCTTCCATTTCTCTTTAGACCTTCGAGATTGGAACCAGCTTCCATTTCTCTGTAGACCTTCGAGATTGGAACCGGCTTCCATTTCTCTTTAGACCTTCGAGATTGGAACCAGTTTAAATTTCTCTTAGACCTTCGAGATTGGAACCGGCTTCCATTTCTCTTTAGACCTTCGAGATCGGAACCAGCTTCCATTTCTCTTTAGACCTTCGAGATTGGAACCGCTTCCATTTCTCTTTAGACCTTTGAGATTGGAACCAGCTTCCATTTCTCTTTAGACCTTTGAGATTGGAACCGCTTTCCATTTCTTTTAGACCTTTGAGATTGGAACCAGCTTCCATTTCTCTTTAGACCTTCGAGATTGGAACCGGCTTCCATTTCTCTTTAGACCTTCGAGATCGGAACCGGCTTCCATTTCTCTTTAGACCTTCGAGATTGGAACTAGTTTCCATTTCTCTTTAGACCTTCGAGATCGGAACCAGCTTTCGTTTCTCTTTAGACCTTCGAGATTGGAACCGACTTCCATTTCCCTTTAGACCTTCGAGATTGGAACCGGCTTCCATTTCTCTTTAGACCTTCGAGATCGGAACCGGCTTCCATTTCTCTTTAGACCTTCGAGATTGGATCCAGCTCCATTTCTCTTTAGACCTTCGAGATTGGAACCGCTTCCGTTTCTCTTTAGACCTTCGAGATTGGAACCAGCTTCCATTTCTCTTTAGACCTTCGAGATTGGAACCGGTTTCCATTTCTCTTTAGACCTTCGAGATCGGAACCGACTTCCATTTCTCTTTAGACCTTCGAGATCGGAACCGCCTTCCATTTCTCTTTAGACCTTCGAGATTGGAACCAGCTTCCATTTCTCTTTAAACCTTTGAGATTGGAACCAGTTTCCATTTCTCTTTAAACCTCCGAGACTGGAACCAAATTCCAGTTCTCTTTAAATCTCCGAGTCTAGAACCCGATTCCAGTTCTCTTTAAACTTTCGAGATCAGTACCTAAATTTTGATTCTTATCCTCTTCAATCAACACTTAAACTCCGATTCTCATTCTGCGGCGGGTACCCCGAGTCCAGCTTTCTTCACAATCCCGGGATTGAAACCTCGTTTCGAATCCAAACTTCAAATCCAAATTTCCTCAAATTGATTTTAAACCAAACTTCAATCTAAATTGAAACTCAAAATCTAAACTTACACATCAAAATTTAAACTAAAACAAAACAAAATTCTAAATTGAATTCCCCGCATCATGTGATTTGGGATTCACCTCCTTTTCCTTGCCCGGCCGAGAGTTCGGGGATCTCCGGCCTCGGAGATATACTCGACACTCCCCGACGGAAACTCTTCTACTTCGTCCTAAGTTTGTCACTTGGACATCTGTGTTGGTTTGTTGATCTTGTCGGTCAACGCCAATACGTGCGGTGTGCTTGGTTAGCACACCACACCTATTGGGGGTCCATTTGTTGACCTCATTTTTGATGAGGTCTTCTCTTCTTCTCTTTAAGTACTTAGGATCTAGCCTTAGCTTTTCCTTTCGACTATCCTAGAGGATTAGAATCGGGACCCACCACTTAGAAATTCAAACCACTTCTTAACTCCCCGCAAACTCCACAAAATTAATTGTAGACCCCTAATCACCTAGAGGGTTGACATTAAATGTGGAAGTTTAAAGGATGAGTTCCTATAGGACTCTTCGGCCTTAGGATCGCCTCAGGTGGCCTAGTCTGGTGAAGGGGCTGACTTACACACACACTATACCTATATACTACACTTTCACACACCTCTTAAAACCACACCCATACCCAATTTGACTTCCTGACTCATGCAGGTGGTTCACATGGATGGTCCTTAACCCCCAAGCCCTCGCCAAGAGGGTTAGGAACAACATAAGTGAATGCCTCAAATGAGTCCCTTCATGGCTCATATGGGCTTGATGTGGCTTCATGGCTCAACCAAAATGATTTCATTCCACTTACATTCACCTAATCTTCAATTTTCCATATTTTCAATTTTTGACCCCCGGGACTCTACACCCGCCTAACCTACCAAGTGCCCTTGAAACTACCCAAAATTTCCAAAATCACCTAAATTACCCAAAATTCCCCAAAATCAATCCCAAACATTTCCACATTACTCAAATTGATCATCCATACCCAAAAATACCAAAAATTCCAAAAATACCTCCTAATACCCAAAATACCCCTCTTGACCCAAAAATCCAAAAATTCAGAAAATTCCCAGAAAATTCCAGAAAATCCCAAATATTCCCAATTTCATTTTGTTCAACTACATCATGAGCCAATTTTGTCAATTTACCCTACTTTTGTCAAAACCCCCAATTTGACCCATTTTAACCCAAAGTGAACCCAATGTCAAACCAAACCTACCTAATTGACCCAAATTTTGGTCCAATTCAATTCTAAAATTCAATTCAACATCCCCAACACCAATCTAGACCAAATTAAAGTTCAATTTGATTGACATTTGGATCCAATTTCACTTTTGGCCTTAAAGCCCAATTTGGACCCATGACCCAAACTTAGCCCAAACTCATCCAATTCAACTCCAATTGACCCCAAATCTTTTCTAAACCTTCCTTAACATCCCCATAAACAAAAAACTAACATGATTTGCCCAAAATTTAAACCCAAACCCCACTCAAATTCAACCTAAAATCAAAAAGCCCAATTTTGACCTAAACCCAAACCTAACCCAAATAGGCCCAAACCTCCAAATCAAAACCCAACCTAAGCCAAAACCTCTTTGAAACACTCCCATAAACATTTCCCAACATTTATTTTACATCAATTTCAACTCTAGCCCAATATTAGCCCAAGTTAGCCCAATTTGACCTATGTTGGCCCATTCACCAAAAAGACCCAAATCCAACCCAACTCAAACCCAAACCACCCCAAATTTGCTCCAAATCACTCATGACCCATCCATGAGCTAAAACCAACTTTTTTTTGGCCCAATTCTTCACAAAATTTTCACCCAAATGCCCATCCTAAAATAAAAAGGCCCACTTCCCTTAAACCTTCCTAAAAGCCCACTTCCTTCAAATTCAAAAGCTCAAATTCATCCAAAGCTCACATGACACTTCCCCACATCATCCATTTAATCAAAATTGCCCCTAAGTTTCAAAATCATCAATCAAGCCATTCCAAATCAAGCCACATATCAAATTACCCCCTAAATGCCAAATATTTCTAAAACCCTTTTTCATGAAACAAGCCAACCTTTTTTCAAGCCAAATGCAAGCCATGAACAAGCCATTCTCAAGCCACATGAAGCCATGAGGGCTTTGACTTGTCATTAGTCCATTTATGGCAAGAAGAAGGGGTTCTTTCATAAACCTCCTTTAACCCTTTTTTACCTTAATCATGTCACACACTAAACCATGCTTAGCCACCTCACCATGGATGGAGACTTCACCACTCCTTCTAAGCCGACCTAAATGATTCCCTCGGCTCAAAATCGCAGCTTGGAAGGGTGCACCAAGCCCAAAATGGTGGGTTGACCCAAACCAAGCCAAAGTGAGCCTTCTCCCATTCCATTTAAATCAAACTCCTTTACACATGTCCATGGCCAATTGACGCACTAAACCCCAGCCCTGACCCACCTGAACAAGATGGTGACTAGTGCCTGGCCGGCTAGCCACCAGGCCGCTGGACAACACCATGGTCGAGACCTTGGGAGGAGCCAAACTTTGGAATTCCACCTTGCTGAGCTGCCCCATGCCCAATGGCCACCATAGCTGTTCTTCCCATGCCCAGGAGGCAGTCGATCCCAACCCTCGGCCATCCCCGCGAGGCTCTCCAGCCACCTCTATTTAAACCCGACCCCCTCACGGCCATGGAGGAGAGTTGCACAAACCTTGCCGAAACTCGCCAAAATTGTTCCAAACCCTACTCCATACTTAGAGCGAGTTGATCCCCGATGTCAATCTGCCTCTAATCCCCACGTCGACGAATCCAATTTCTCAACCGAAATTTCACCCAAAACCGGGACACTTCTTCACAGTGAGCCAATCCCCAAATCGATTAGTCCTCACACCTTCACTCGTGACCAAGAGGAGAAGTTTCCCACCGAAAGCCCCATCTCCATGCCACCCGGTTGCTCCAGCCTCCAAGCTTTGTGATCGGCCGTGGCCACTTTCATAGCTGGACAATTCACCGTGCCAAGGGACTTCATCCGGAGCTTACTCGGACCCAATCGAAGGTGACACAACTCTCGGATCGAAGCTTCACTTCTCCGAGCAAAGGTATGAACTCCCTCTTCGCCCGAGCTTCGGTCAATTCTCCATTTTGATTGGCTTGATTTCATAGCGAGTTCACCGTATGGATGTGTTCGTCTCTTCAAGATGAATCCATAGAAGCATAAGAACACGAAAATCCATCGAGAATCGAGCGAGTTCTTAGGGTTAGAGTGTGGACGGTCACGGATCGCACCCGCCGTAGACGATGACCGAGAACCGCTCGGATCGCGCGTGTATCGGATGGACGGCTCGGATTGCGTCGGACCGGCGGATGGTACGTGAACCGCGGGGCCCGGGCGACCGAGTCGGATGGCGGCGTCGACTGGGAGCGCGCCGCGTGGTCGTTCGGAGATGCCGAGGATGACGAGGCGCCGCGTGGATAAGTAGATAAATAGGGTATTTTTCGATTTATTTAAATACCGTAAACTTTGAAAATTCATATCTTTGTGTAGAAAAATCATAAAAATAAAATAAAAATACCCTCTTGCTCGGCGAACGTAGGAAAATAATGAGGAAAAGAAATTAATTAATTTTGTCTAGTATTTTATTTTTAATTAATTATTTACTCCATGCATTGTTTTAATTCTCCATGCATTCATACAATTCACCATGGCATGAGACCATAGGGCTTTTGAAGCCTCTAAACTTGGGGACATTCCTCGAATTTTCCAAGGTCGAGGCCATCTCTGTGAAAAGTTATTGATTTTTCAAATGCATGTGGCTGTTTTGAGTATTTTAATTTCAAAAATTAGCATGTTGTGAAATAAATTCTAGGAAAATTTTGGTGATGTTCCTTATGACCAGAGAACCCTAGGAAAAATAGGACGTGAGTTAATTCACCTAAAATAACCCTAATTGGCTTAAACACCCAAAATAGACCCCTAATTAATTAGAGCTAACCATACATCAAATTGACTTGAAATCAATTCTCCACTGACCTTTAGGGTCAGAGGAATCCACCATAAAAATTTGAAGTCAATTGACTTGGTTAGCCCTACTAAATGGGTTGATTAAGCCATTTAGTCATTTTAAACTTTAAAAATTCATAACTTTCAAAATACCTTTCAAAAATTCACCAAATTGGTTTTGGAGCCTCTCTGATATCAGGGAAATTTAAGAAAATTAAAATTTCAATTTTCTAAAAAGTTAATTTTTTAGTATTATTTTAATATTTTAATAATTAAAAAAATAATAAAAATTACAAAAATAATAAAATTCACCAAAATGTCACATTTTGAATTTTAATCACTTAGGAACAAACCCCATATTTTTCTTATGTCTCTATGATAAGATATTAAATTTTAAAGCCTTGGGGTAATTTTTAAAATTAAAAAATACATTTTCTAGCATTTCCACTAAAATAATTCCAATAAATTAAGAAAAATCAGAAAATTATAAAATTTGGTTCTCTAATTCCTTGATATTAGACTGAATTTTAAAAATTATAAAATTCATTTTTCAACTTATATTCTCTTTTTAAATTAATTAATACTCCAGAACTTAAAATAATTTTAATAAATAAAATATAATTCAAAAAATCACAAAAATTAGTCCAAGTGGTTCTCTGGTCATTAGGAATGTCCTATAATTTTCTTAAGGACAGAAACTTTCCCTTGGTCGTATTATTAAATTTTCCCTGGAAATCCTTATTTTCCACCAAAAATAATTACATAAATAAATTAAATACAGAAAAATCACATTTTCTCCTCTAATGTCTTTATTGACATATGAGTGAAGTCACATAAAAATTTCAAATTCATTTGAGCTCAATTTAGTGAGTTATGAAATTATTAAGCTTGAAGGGCAAAATGGTAATTAAAATTTTAACCCTTAATTAAAACTTTAGGCTTAATAAAATTAAAGAGTAAAATATTTGATCCTAATCTGATTTGGATGATTGAAATTTAAATAATCAAAGGGTAGAAACCTATTAAACCATTCAACAATAATTGAAATGAACTTTGATTAAAATAAATAATTAAATTTGGAAGAATAATAAAATTGGAGTTATTAAAATAGGGATGTTATTAGGAAGAAATTTGTTATTTAATTTAAGAATCCCTAAATTAATCATCTCAATAATATTTAATTCCTAATTAAAATGATAATCCAAGTTTAAGGTTTAAAATGCTAAAAGACTTAATCACTAAATTAAATTAAGGTTAAATTATTTAAAGCAAATCCCTTTAAAATAAAATATTAAATTAAAACAAATTAAATTAAATTAAATTAAATTAAATTAAAATTAAATTAAATCATATTAAAAATTAAATTAAATTAAAATTAAATTAAATCACATTAAATTAAATTAAATTAAATTAAATTAAATTAAATTAAATTAAATTAAATTAAATTAAATTAAATTAAATTAAACTAAATTGAATTAAATTAAATTAAATTAAATTAAATTAAATAAAATAAAATTAAATTAAATTAAATTAAAACTAAATCAAGTTAAAATAAATCAAATTAAATTAAATTAAGCTAAAGCATATCATATTAAATTAACCTAAATTAAATTAAGTTAAACTAAACCACATCGAATTAAATTAAGTTAAATTAAATTGAATTAAATATAATATCACCTAAGACATAAAGAATTTAAAATAAATCTAAAATAACTTGAACACTATTCCAAACTTAAATCATTAATTTGAACTTAAATTTGAATCACAAATCATTAAAAATCATTTTGCCCTTCAGGAGCTTTTACTATTATAACTCCTAAATGGAGTATCAAGTGAAATGTCACTTCACTCATAAGGATATTCAAACATCCTAATTCACCGAGCAAGAAATAAAACTTAACTTAAACACCTCGGATGATTAATTCACTCGCACAATGAATTCATTCGGACTTCAGACAATTCCCGAAATATCGAAAAGATGTTTAAGATTCGTCTTAAACACTTCCTCAATATGATGGAAGGTCCTTAAGAACAAATTGAGCATAGTTGTTCTTTGGTGAAGAAAATCATCCTTAAAACCAAAATCGAAGACCTAGACGTCATAGAGAGTGACTAGCTATAGGATTAGGATTTTGGTAGAAAACCATAACCCTTCACTTAGCTTTACCTAGGAAATTGCTATAAATGCTTAAATGCACTAAATTGTATTTTAAGTGCAGTTTGGAATGACGGGAAGACCCTCCAGGTACGCTTTTATTTTATCGCAATTTATCTTACCGCAATTCATTTACTCGTGTTGCACTTTACCTTTCTTGCATGATAAACAACAGTTGCATGAAAACCTACACCTTTAGGACGTAAACCAAAACCGAAACCAAAACTAAATTAAAAGTCATTACAAGATAAAATTCACCGCCACAACATTTCAAAATATAAAACAACTCAAAATTTAATCACAAACGTAACAACAAAACTACAACTACAACTAAACTAAAACGTCTTGTTGGATGATCGGGGATACCTCGGATGATGTAACCTACGTGTTGCTAACGGGATTTCCCACGGTCTAAATGAAAGTGTGGAACTCATTCAGTTGAGTTTAGCAAATTCATCTGGACTAAGTGAATCCGATAAAAATAACGATGCCGGAAGGATGGAACCGTGGGATCTTAACCGGTGTTGTTATAATCAACTTTAAGATTTGTTTAATTAAAATATTAAAAAACACTTGGAAATTAAGACTTTCTCTAAACCAAAACACTTCTCTCATCTCCTGATTTATGATTTCTAAAACTAAACCTCTGCAACAACAAGGAGCTCGGAGTATGGTGGGCAGCACGGCCATCGTCATCAGCAAAGCCTGAGTCTACTTCAGCAAAACTTTCCTTAGAACTAAATAACCAAGCCATAGGACCTCGAGGTAGTTTGCTTAGTGCAACATAAATCCTCAACTCTTCGTTAGGCATTTGCATGATCATATCGTGTAAATTAAACCCTAACCAGTCTTAGGACTCCGAGGTAGTCGTTCGGTACGACATAAACCCTCACATTTTCGAGGCTATTTGTATGATTTTATCATACAAATATAAGTCCTAATTAACTAAAATTGGCAAGATTGAAATATAAAATAATATTAGGACTTTCCTAAAAATCAAATCAAACAATAGGATAGTCGGGGAATTACCGAAGTTCGCTTCGAATCTGTAATTTCTCCTACCTTCCTTCCTTTGGACTCCTAAAATAAAATGTTCCAAATTTGATCCATTCCCTATTGAAATTCCAAAATTCAATCCCTTGAAAACTTAAACTTTGAAATTCTTGAGAGCGAACTACCGATTATTATCGAGAGTTTTCTTAGGTGATTTCCGTCACTTAAGATGTAATTAACTATGAGGGCTTGCCCTTATAGGGAACTTTAAGAACCTAGTAATATAAACCCCGCTTAATTCATTTATATTAAGCTGAGGGAACTTGTCGGCTTATAAAATTGGTTCGCGGACCAAACGGATGTCACAAATCTCCTAGTTTATTTAATCGAGCCCCATCATCAAGCGAAGTGTGTCTATTCTTCGGGATAGATACACGGCTTGTGGTGCGGTGCTCGTTTATATAAACTATTCGAGATGTGAGATCAGTTTGACTTCATATCTTAAAATTTTTTAAAATTATTTTCAAAATCAAAACACTACTTTCCAAATTATATATATATGTAAATTAAATTAAAAATTCGCCGACAATTCCTGTTAGGCGACCCCTTTTCAAAATACAACACTTAACCCTAAAATATGCCGACAATGTGTTATTTTGAACTATTGTATTCAAATAGGGGTGTCTATTGATGTTGGTTCTATAATTGTGAAATCTGTTTTGGGATTGATCATACATGGATCAAAATATGGACTTGGACATCCTTCCTCCATATTCGTCCTCTGCAGTCAATCACAAATGCCATATGAAAATTGGGAGAGAGCACTTCTACCTTGGAAGCTTATAGACCCAATGAATGAACATAGTAACCAGGCAGTTGGTGATATGAATGACATGAGTATCATTGAAGATCAACCATCTCAAAGTTCAACACATATTCCTCCTTACTTTCCTGAAAGTTCACAAATTATTTTTAAGAAGATTAAGAGATTGAAGAAAGAAATGCAACACCTGATGAATGCAATCAACAATTTATCTGACTTATTTGATCACCTGGATTGGAGAATGAAGGGACACTTTGATCATTCTAGGTACTTTGAAGGAAGTTGGGTACGTTTGAAGAGAAGAAAGGGTTGGATTGAGGAGGATTCAACTGAAGAATTCCTGTTTCATCCCTTCTACAATCTGTTTGTTCAAGTGAAATCAATTGGAGATGTCAGAGTTGATGATAGTTCTGAGGAAGAATAGAGACTTAATTATTGTGTTTATGTGTTTATGTGTTTGAACTGATCACTTAGTTTGTTTTGCTTGGTTATATTTGAACTTGCTTTCTTGTTCAGTTTTCAGCGTTATTGTGTCGTGGATGTGAGTGACGCTGAAATTTAGTATTTTATGGTTTGATGATATATAGAGTTTAGTGTTATTTATGAGTGTTTGCAATTTGGATTGTATATATATAAGTGATGTTTTGTGTTGTTTGTGTTAAAAATTATTATTTGTCATGGTTTTAGTACATTATTCAATACTTAAATGGATTAATTAAACGTCGGTAGGGGCTTGAAAAGATCAAAATTGCAAAAGAAAGTTGGAAGCTCAGATTTTGAACAGACGCTGAATGACCAGTGCCGGACCACGCCAAAAGACAGAGTTTGGCCTATTGAAACGAAAATAGCGTTGAACGGGTCTGTCACCAGGGCTGAACCGCGCCCGACAGACAAAAAACCCTTAAACCTTCAAATTTCACTATTTCATCCTTGGACCCACCATTTTTACCCAAACCATCGTCTTCTACCTCCAGCCAAGGCCAATTTTCACACCTAGGGCTTACTTGCATTTGGATTTGATGCAATTTTGTGGCCATAAAAGTTTGAATTTCATCTTCTCTCGATAAGAGCTTCACTTTAAACTAAATTTTTTCGATTTTAGCCGTAGAAATCTCCTACATTAGGAAGATCCGAAGATTTGAGGTTTTTGAGAAAATTTGGAGATTTTCCATGATATTTAAGTTCTTATTTATTTAAATTTACTTTGGAGCCTAATACATTGCAATTTTGAAATTGATTTTGATTAATTTGATATTTTTAGTAAAATGGCTCCAAGAATGGAAAAAAGGAAGAAAAATTTTGAATATGATGAGAGTAAATTTGTGAATTTCAAGGCTTATTCTCGCTTTAGTACATTTCTTAGTAATAAGAAGTGTATTCAAGAGAAAGCCTTTGAAAATCCTAGAGGTGTGATCGAAGAATTAATTGTGAATCGTCAATGGGAAATTTTCTGCTATTTTACTGTTGAAGCGATGCTGGGGATTGTTAGAGAATTTTATGCTAATTTATACTATACTGA
Organism: Papilionanthe hookeriana x Papilionanthe teres; assembly: GCA_022702705.1. Classification (NCBI taxonomy): domain Eukaryota; kingdom Viridiplantae; phylum Streptophyta; class Magnoliopsida; order Asparagales; family Orchidaceae; genus Papilionanthe; species Papilionanthe hookeriana x Papilionanthe teres. The sequence goes on along the minus strand of CM040423.1, from coordinate 63,678,956 downwards.
AAGTGAATATATCCTTTTTAGAGGAGAAATTGTTGATTTTACCCCCGCACGCATCAATGCATTTAACCAGTTAAGAGAACCTTTCTTGTGTGAATATGAGAATTTTCATGTTACTAATGAAGCATTGAATATAGTTATGAATTATTTGACTGATGGAAAAGGGGAATGGAAGATTAAACAGAGGAAAAAATATAACTTCCCCATTTCTACTTTGAATCTTGTATCAAAAGTATGGTATTATTTCATTTCTGCAAGACTTATGTCTACCAGCCATCACAGTGAAGTTACTGTAGATAGAGTATTTATGAGTTACTGTATTCAGAACATGAAGAATATCAATATCAGGGCTATCATTCATAAAAGTATTTTGACTAATTCAAAAGGAGAGACTACAGGTGGACTAAGACACCCCAGCCTGATTCATGTCTTGTGTATTCAGTCAGTTGTAGCAACTGAAGATAATGATGAGGTAGTCCACCCCCTGAAGCCCATAAGTAAATTAAACGTGGAGACTTATGAAGCCCATGTAGGATGGAAATAAATTAATAAAGTTGATGTACCTTCTTCTAGTCAGGAGAGACCATCTACATCAAGGGAACCTACTCTGTATGATGTTATGGATCAGTTAGAAAAGATGAATACAAGAGTAGAGGGACTACAAGCAAGAAATAAGATGAATGATGATTATCAAGTGCGGTGGCGAGAATATGATATAGCTTATCATGAAGCACAGATGAGATTCCTCAGAGGAGACACCAGTGTTGTATTTCCTTCATACCATGAGTACACTCCATATAAGCCTGATGAACCTGATGATGGTGGAGCTCCTGCAAATAATGATTGGTAGTTTAGTATTTTTATTTTTTTTCTTTTCATTCCATTTAGTATTTGTTGATGTATTTGTAATGTACCTGAGAATGTGATTTGTATTTGTGATGTAATATGTATTTGGTTGTATTTGCTGTAGACTTTATGTTGTAATGTGGAATTGTGATGTGATGTGATAGTGGAGTTTGAATGTATTTAGTTTATTAGTTTAATCTATCACTGTAACAGTTGGATGTTAATGTGTTATGTGTTTAGTTTATGTTTTATGTTTTAAGATATCAAATTTCTTCAGCTTGCAAACTTTTAACATATATTTGTGTGTATAAATGCTCTTAATTATTTCAGGCCTACTATTTTAAATTGATGAAGACGACCTGCTTAAACTCAAAGGTATGAAAAACCCAACATATTGAGGTATGAGTTACATATATGTTTAGATCTTTTCTTTCTACCTATGCTAATCTTATTGATATTCAAAAATTTATGTTGGAGGGAAATAATTAACTATTAGTTATTCTCATTTAAAAGTATTTTTAAAATTATTAACATGATTTCTTGTGATAGAGCTCAATTTCAGATAACTGTATTTTGTTTTTTTTTTTAGTACTTTAGTGGACTTGAATGAAAGTTTTTGGTAATGAAAAGTAATTTTGTAGGCTAAGATATTTGGTATAAGAGAATAGGACTATAGTCAACCATTCGAAGTAAGAAAAACTGTATGTTTGAAATATTAAGAATCTTAAAATTTTATGTGAAAGGAAATGATCGGGACTACGATGAATCAATAATAAGCTAAAGGAATGCCTATAGGTAAAGGAATTGTGGTAAGTTCCAAATTCAGGATGAGAATGGTGAAGTTTAAAATTATTAAATGATATCAAGATATAGTAATCCTCACTTAAAAAAAGAAAAAGCAAAAAGCAAAATAAAAGAAAAGAGAAAAAGAAGAAAAAAAAAGAAAAAGTAAGTAGAAGCTTGAGGAGATGCCTAATCAAAAATTGGCTTCACTTGGATCTACCTAAAAGGAAGAACTTAATTGCTTTCCTGAACATATATGTATGGATTAGCATCTTTACTAGTTGTGTTCTCATAAATTTCTTTTTATGTAATCCATTTAAGTTCCTTAATAGGACAATCTATAGTCATTTTTTAAATGAATAGAATGCTAGAACTCTTAGACTTGATGACTAGATGGTCTTACACCTGCAAAAATTTACTTGAATTATTCAAAGATCTTTCTGAAAACTTTACTATTGTATTTTTCTAAGTCAAAATTATGGTATTCTAGAAAGAAAGTTCATTGCAGTGGATCATTATTTTATGTATTAACTAAATTACTTGAGGACAAGTAATAGTTAAGTTTGTGGGAACTTGTTCCACTGAAATTTGATAGCTTTTTAATATTCATTTCATACATATTTTTGATGATATTGCACTTTAAATAAAGGTATTTTTCATGATTTCATGCAGGTACAATCATTTTAGGCCTTTGGAGCAAAAGGAAGCAAAATGGAGCAAATTTTGAGCAAAATGCATTTTATTGAACTAACGTTGAACGACGCTGTCACCAGTGAAGGACCAGGCCAATTTACAGAGAGTTTTGACCAGAATGCGGAAAATAGCGCCAGACGGCGCCCTATCCTGTGCCGGACCGCACCCTATCCCGATTTAATTTCAGATTCAATGTATTTGGATAGATTTTGGAGGGGTACTTAATGAAACTCTTAGAAAATTAGTTGTAGCTGAATTTAAACTGTTTTGGAGCCAGATATAGAGAGGGGGGAGAGTCTTTTGAGTGTGTGAGTGAAGAGTGAGAGTGTCTTTTCATTATTTTAGTGTAGAGAGTCCATCTAGAATTTTTGTGCGTTCTCTTCTAAGGAGTGTAGGAGGAGAGGAAAAGTGAGATTTATTCTTCCTTATCTAAAGAGAGAATTGTGTGTTGTTGTGAAGAAAAAAGAGGAGTCAAAAGAATTTCTTGAGATTCAGTGGGAAGAGTTTGAGATAAGTTGTATTTTCTTTACTTTATTTGTATGATGTTTGTTTTTATATATAAAATCCATCTTTTGTCGTCTTTTCTTCATGAGACTTGAGTGGATTTCTTTATCTTCCTTATTTTCATCTGATGTGTTGATGTTGTGATATGAAAATGATGTATCGATTTATTATGGAAAATTTGTGATGACCTTTTCACTTCATTCTTCATTTACTTTTTGATCTGGCTAATTAAATTGTTAAAACTTGTTGGAAAACATATGTTCCGAAAGTATATGAGTTCTACAACAAAAGTGAAGGTTAAATTCAATTTTCATGAATGAGTGACGTAGTGTCGGTCATTAAATTTGGGTGAGATTGATATTTTTGAAAGGGTTTTAGAATATAGTTTTATAAAATAGAATTTTGATTTAATTTAATATCAATATATAGATTTTTTTAAAGTAATATTTTAATTTTGAAGAGTACGAAATCAAAATGATCTCATATAAATGTTAGTTTAGATAACCAAGCGCTTCATCACAAGACATGTATCTATCCCGAAGAATAGGTATATGACTTGGGATGAGGCTTGATCAAACAAACTAAAGAATTTATGACATCTGTTTAGTCTGCAAATCATTTTTGACCGACAATTTCTCCTATCTAATATGAAGGAATTAGATAGGGTTTATATTAATCTGGGATCTTTAAGTTTCTATAAGAGCAAGCCCCTATAGTTAATTACATTCTAGATAACTGAAGTCCCCTAAGAAAACTCTTGATATAGATCAGGAAATATTTATATTCATGACTTCCAAGGGTAAGGTTTTCAATGAAAATATGATAGTCGGAAATTAAATAGGTGAATGACTCAAGTTTTGGAACATTTTGTTTTATTAGAATCTAAAGGAGAGAAGGCTAGGGGAAGGACATAGATTCAAGAGAAATCTTGATGTCTTCCCGAACTATCCTATAGTTCGGCTTTAAACTTGGAAATGAATTTATTTAAATTTCAATCTGCCAATTAATTATAGGAATTATATTTGCATAATATCCAATTATGCAAATAACCTAGAAGATTAGAGGGTTTATGTCGTATCGAACGACAACCTCTGGATCCTAAAGCAAATTAGGGCTTACGTTGTACAACATAGATGTACAATGGCCTAAAGAAAAGGTGAGGATTATGCTGCACTAGACAAGTTACCTTAAAGTCTTATGGCTTGTTGTTTTAATTTCTAAGGAAAAGTTTTGTTGTTGAAGATGGTCGTGCTGCCCACTATGTATGCTCCAAGCTCCTCGTCGTAGTAGGTTTAGTTTAAAAAGGTGGCAATTGAGGAGAGAAGAGAAGTGTTATGTTTTAGAAATATTTAAATTGAGATGTTTTAATATTTTATTAGGGGTAAATTAAAGTTGATTATAACAACACCAGTTACGATCCCACGGTTCCATTATCCCGGCACCGCTATTTTCATCGAATTCCCTTAGTTCAATTGAATTTACTAAACTCAACTTAATGAGTTCCATACTTTAATTTAGACCGTGGGAACCCCCGTTAGCAGCACATTGGTTACCTCCTCTGAGGAATTCTCGATCATCCAACAAGACGTTTTAATTTAGTTACAATTGTGGTTTTTGTTTGTTTGTGATTAAATTTTGAGTTGTTTTATATTTTGAATGTTGTGGCGGTGAATTTTATCTTGTTGCGATTTCTTAATTTTAATTTTGGTCTCAGTTTTGTGGCTATGCTAAATGTTTCAGTTTTCATGCAGGGTGACAATGTTTATTATCATGCAAACTTGCAAGAAAAGAAAAGTGCGGTAAAGAAAATGTGGGGAAAGAAAACATTGTAAACTTATACAAGTGTATCTGGCGAGTCTTCTCATTCCTCCACCTGAAACTTTAGTATTCTTTGCAATAAACATTTATATTTACAGGGAAGTAAAACCTTATGGATATGTTCGTCACAGGTCTACCAAGTCCTAGGTCATAACCTGGTCAACTTTGTTCATTTGTGAGATTTCTTCATTTAATAAATATAATAAGTACAATGGTCTTGCAAGGTGTCCAGAAGACCTGTGAAACGGTCCAGAAGAAACCCGGATATTTTACAATACTTTTGAACTTCTTTGAGGTCCTTTTGAGCTTATTATAGTTATTAAACGATTTATTCTTTTCATACCCTTATGCTGAGTGAACCAATATTTTACTCATCACGAAAGGAGGGTTAATTATCGCTTAGTGCTTTAGTTAAGAATTATGTTGATGGGCCTTTAGAGGTAAATTTAACTTATGGAAGAATTTACCAAATTTTGATGAGCTTGTAATGTTTTAAAAGATAGTTTTAAGATTAAACATCTTTTCTTTTCTAATTCTAGTTTGTTAATTCTTTTGATTAAGCCTAGCTAATCACAAAGCCCTTAAAGTTTAGTAGGCATTTTTATGTCTTTAGAAAAGGAAATTTTATGATTTTCACGATTACGATCCTTATCAAAATATTAATTTATCATTTGAACATTAAATAAAGGGGGATTAAATTAGTTGAATATTAACTTCTAAATCAACCCCTTATCTTTAAGATTCTTTTAATTTAATTTCTCTTCCAAATTATAATAATTAAGAAAATTTTAATAGTTAATTTTGATGTGACAAAAATTACAATGGGTTTCTACCATTTGTCCCTTAATGTTTTAATCATCCAACAAAATAATTAAGTTCATTTATTGCCCTTTTCCCATTTTGATTAAGCCTATATATTAATTAAAGCTAAATTTTCCAAAATTACAATTTTACCCCAAAAGACCTTTATCACTTCATAATTCATTAAATTTAGTTCAAGTGACTTTGAAATTTTTATGTGATCTCACTTATGGGTTAATTAAAACATCAGAGGAGAAAATGTGATTTTTCAAATTTTAATTTAATTTATATATTTAGTTTAATGCAAAAATAGAATTTTAAATGAAAAATCAATAACTTGACGAAGAAAACTCCTAATCCCTTAAAATTTTTACTGGAGGTAGCACTAGGTCAGAGAATCAATTGGACCAAGTTTCATGATTTATTGATTTTTAATTTAATTACTATATTTAATTTAAATTTTGGAGTTTTAATTAATTATAAAATATTTTAAAAGTTAAAAATTCAATTTTATATTTTTCAAAAATCTTAGTGAGGTCAAGAAATCTAGAAAAATAAATTTTATATTTTAATAATTTTTTTATTAATTATTAGAATTATTATAGTGAAAAAATCAATAAAATTTATTTTTAGCCTCTTAAAAATTGATTTAAGCCTTTAAAAATTGATATTTTAATCTTGAAACTTAAGAAAATAATGGAGAAGGCTCCTAAGTGATTAGGAGACCAAAAGTGATAATTTGGTGATTTTTAATATTTTTGTGATTTCTAATATTATTTAATTATTTAAATATTAAAATATGATTAAAAATGAAATTTTATAAAAATCTCAATTTTATTTAAAAAAAACCCTCTGATCATAATGAACTCCCAAAATAATTCTTATAAATTTTTTACATGTATTTTAATTTTAAAAATTCATTTAGGTGCCAAAAAGGCCATTGGATTTAGAAAAATTATTTAACTTATTAAATTAATTCCAAATGACTTCAAAAAATTTAGGGGAGTTTATCTATCCCTTAAGCACAGTAGAGAGTAATTTTTATGTTAATTTGATTTTTAATTTGTCCTAATTAATTAAGAGTTCGTTTTAGGTCCAGTGGACAATTAAGTTTATTTTTACCATTTTAACTCATGACAAATTTTTCCTAGGGCTCTCTAACCATAAAGAACCTACTATAATATTTTGGGATTTTTCTGAACAATATGCTAATTATCACATTTAATTTATCAAAAAATAGATATAAACTTGAAAAATATGATTCTCTGTCTAGGGATCTTCTCTAACTTTGGAAAAATCAGGGAAGATTCCTCATGGTAGAGGGAATAATATACCAAAATTTCATGTTATGGTGAAATACCTACATGCATGGAGAATTAAAATACTGAAAATGGTATTTAAATTATTAAAAATAAAATATGCATAAAAAATACTTCAAAGCATTTCCACATTGTTTTTCTCTATTCACTGAGCACTAAGGTGTTTTTTCTTTTATTTTTATGATTTTTCTAGGCTAAGATAAGAATTTTCTAAGCTCAGGTGATTTAACTAAGTAAGAAAAATCAGATTTTCCTACTTAAATGACTCGACGCCACCTCAACATTTGGAGGATCGAAGCCCCACGCAGTGCGCTCTCATTCGATGCTGCCAGCTAACTGGGATGTCATGCGGCCCGCTGTTTCATTTCATCCTCTCATCCGACGCGATCTGGACCGTTCAACGAAAATACGTGCGATCTAACGGCTGCCTGTCTTCATTCCAACTAGTGTGATCCTGTGACTGTCCGCACTAAAACCCTAATTTCCCAGTCTAGACTCAACCAAATAACTTCGGGTTTGATTCTATAGACTCGTCTAGGCATGGAGAATATATCCACATGTTTAAGGATGGTTTAATTTAACCCTAATTACATGGAGAATCCAGAGAAGCTCGGGAAGAAGAAGGAGGCAATACCTTAGCTCTGAGAAGTGAAGCTTCGATCAGAGATGTTTCACACTTTAGTTGGAGACCCAGGAGCTCAAGGATAAAGCCTCTTGCCTTGGTGAATTGCCTAGGTATGAAAGTGACCAGGCTCGATTTTGAGCTTTGATGGAAGTCTGGTGCAGAGGCCTTCTATGATGGAGCTTTGATGGGGGGTCCCCTTCTTTCACTGCTGGGAAGGTGTGGACACAGTTAATTGCAATTTGGTGCACTGTGGAGCCATGGAGAAATATTTTCTAGTTTCTGACCAAATTTGAGCTCTGAAATTGAGCTCCGACAGTGGAAATTAGAGGGTAAAAGTGGTTGGAATGATCTTAGGGAGGTCTGGAGGAGCTCTGGTGAGATTTTGGCAGAGTTTTGTTAAGAAATTTCCAGAACCCCTCTTGGCCTTGAAGGGTGGTGGCTTAAATATTCATGGCTGGGGTGGCTGTCAGGGCTTCAATTCAGGTGCAAAGAGCTGCCTACGTGGAGTGCGGAGGAGCTTCAATGGGAATTTAGAGCTGAGTTGGTCATAGGGTGGAGTTTGGGTTTGCTTAGCTTAAATGTGGCTCTCAGTTTTGGTGTTTTCCGGCCACTAGGGTGACCGGCAGGGCCAGGACTGGAGGTCAGGGGGTTCAGGTGAGCCAGTGGAGGATTAATGATGTTTTACTCCCAATGGCAAGTAATGATGGTGAATATATTTTGATTAAGGCCAAATGTGGGGTGAAATCCCTTAATTCAAGGGACATTTGGTCCATGGCTCCACTAGGGTGGGCTAGGTGGTTCTAGGTTGGTTCTTAGGGGTCACTTGGTGGATGTGGATAGGGCTGTAAACGAGCCGGGCCTGAGCGAGTTCAGGGTCAGCTTGTGCTCGGCTCGATCGACACTGGCTCGAGCTCGAAATCGACTCGTGTTTGAAATGACTCGTGAATAATGTGTTCGTATTCGGCTAGAATAGTATTTTCCAGCTCGAGTTCGGCTCAAAATTGGAGGAAGAGGAAGAGGAAGAACAAACCCTAAGCTCTCGCCGCCGGAACCTTTCGCGATTTTGAGAGAAGGAGATGACCAGAAGAAAAGAGCCGAAACAGCAAACCCTAAGCTCTCGCCGCCGAAGCCTCTCACCGCCGAACCCTATCGCCGCTGAAACCTCTTTCGCGATTTTGAGAGGAAGAAGAAGGGTCGGAACTCGGAAGAGGTGAAGCAGCGAAACCCGAGAACTTTTGAGAGGTGGAGAGGAAGGTCGGGGCTTAGGATGAGTTAGGGTGGGTTTTTTATTTTTATAATTATATATTATATTATATTAATTATGTAAGTTATATTATACAAATATATAATAATTATATAAGTAATATTTATTAATAATTTGTTATATATTATAATTTATAGGATTTAATTTTTTAAAATTTGATAAGTTTTTTATTTTAAAAAGTTTTAATTAATTACGGCTTATGATATTTAATTTTATGAATATGTATTATATGTGTGTAAATATTTATTTATTTGTTTCTTTTTGAGCCAATTTGAGCCGAACACGAGCGAACAATTATTTGTTTGTGTTCGGCTCGTTTATATTTCGAGCTTAAAAATTTGTTTGTGTTCGGCTCGTTAAGCTTAACGAACGAGCTGAACACGAGCTGCTTAACGAGTAGAACACGAGCTATTCACGAACAACGAGCCAAATTAACATCCCTAGCTGTGGAGGAGTTAGTTTGGTCACATTTGGTTCAATTTGATTAAGTTAGGTCATGGGTCCAATTTTCGGCCACATGAATCAATGTTGGGCTAGGTTGGGTTTGAACTTGGGTTAGACCCAAATGATTGAGAAATATTGTGTATATGATTTTCATGAAGTGTTTAGAAAAGGTTTGAAGTGGTTTAGGATTAGTTTGGTAGATCAATTCGGCTTGGTTTGGGATTTTGGTCAATTTGGAGCAATTTGGGTTAACTTGGGTTTAGGTTGGGCTAAAGTGGTGTTCAAGGCCAATTGAAGGTTCCAAATGGTCTATGGGGATGTCATGAAGAGTTCCCAACATTAATTGGGTGGAAATTTTGGGAGTAGGGCAATCAATTTGGTAGATTTTGGGCATATGGCATGTTTGGGTCAAAATTAGGTAAGCTTAGTTCAAGTGGATTTGAATGGGGCTAAGATCCAAATATGGTTGCTGCCTTACTCAAAAAATGATGTTTGACAACTTGTCACTTCTTACTTTTGAATTTCTCGTCCCTCAGCGGGGCGTTTTCTACCTGAGTCTGTAAGCAACTTATGTAGATGGCTTCCTCATCGAGCTGAGGAAGAAGTCAAGTATGGTAGGGGCATTAAGTGATTACCCTTTGTAAAGTTGCCACCAGCATGGAAGTGACTATCATAGACTTGATGTCTGAATAAAATATGGGATAGTTTCCCCCACTACAATCGTGCCCAGAAAGTTAATGTCAACAACATTTTGAGACTAAAGTGAATGACGCCCCCATGTATGTAAACAATTTTTATAGACTTTGTTTATGAATGAGATTTAAAAAACATTCTATCATAATTGTGTCTGGGATATTAAGATGAACAACTTTTGAGATTGTAATGAAGTTTCCCTTTATATTGAAAATTTTGGCATCCTAGAATTGAAGACTGTGTCAAATGGAATTGTTTACCATAAATAAAGTAAAACTGCTATGTATTAGAAGGCATATGGTAGTGGAATAATAAATTATTGTTTTAGTGTAGTACGAGAATCTCGCACACACATAGATAAAAGAATACTAGCAAGAGAAGGCACCTTAATTTTTTACGTGGAAATCTCTAGCAGTGGAAAAATCTTCGTAATCCATTACATAATGGTGAGTACACAAACATACTCTTCTCTTTATTAGAGAAGATAATATTACAAAATTGGTGTACAATGATATTTTATCAATAATAGTTGTAATGGTCTGCGAAGACCATAGTCAATTATTATGGGGGGCAGTAGTATGTCATGAATGTTACAAATAGTGGTTGTAGTGTCAGCTTGTCATAGAGGGTGTAGTTGAAAATTATGGTGGTATTCAGCAATGCAAGTCTTGGTTGGTAGCTTTAAGAGCTTCATTTGGCAACAACTGTCATAATTGAGGGTTATGATATTGTTCGTTGGGAGATGCTTAAGCTTTGAGGCCTGTAGACCATAATTGGTCATATAGATTGTAGAGGGGAGTTGTAATAATGAATGTAGTTCGTGTAGGCCAAAGTTGGGAGGTATGTGAGTTGTGTGCCTTGTAGATCATACTCAATCACATAGATGATATTGGTGTGTTGTGATAATGTTTGTAAGTTGCAGAGGTCGGAATTGGGAGCTACTTGAGCTGTGAGCCTTGTAAGTCGCAATTGGTCACATAGGACTTAATTAAAAGTCATGGTAGTAGTTGGCCATGTAAAATGCAAGTGTTAGCTTTAGGAGATTCAGTTGGCATAAGTGTCATTGTTGGGAGTTGTGATATCATTCATATATCACAGAGACTAGAGTTGAGGGCTGTCGAGGCTGTGAGTCACATAGGTTATAGTTGGTAACATAGGTCATAGTGGGAAGCTGTAAATAACTTTCATAAATGCAGTGGCAAGATTTGGGGGCTACATGAGCTGGTAGCCATGTAGGCCATAGTTGGTTACATAGGTTGTAGTGGTGAGTTATGATAATGTATGTAAGCCGTCAATGCCAAATCTGAGAGTTATATAAGCTGTGAGATATGTGATTCATTGTTAATAATATTGGTCATAGTGGTGAGATACAAGGCGAGACCTTCAGGAGTCCGAAGAAAGTCACCATATTTTGAGTACAACACCTGTAAGTAATTATTACGGGGTGTGTTATTATACCATCTTCAAGGTGTGTCACTACGCTTTTTTCAAGATGTGTTATTGCACGATATGTGTGGTACATCATTGCACTGTATTCACATTGCGTTTTTACACCATTTTTTTATGTTTATTATTACATTATCTTCAGAGTAAATTGTTGCACTACATGTGAGATGCATCGTGGCACCATAATTGGGCTATTGTTACATAACTTCAGGGTGCATCATTACATCAAATTTTGGGTGCATTAGTGCACCATCGTTGAAATATGTTGTCACATCATTTTTTGGGGTGCATCGATACACCTCTTTTGGGGTGCATCATTACAACACATTAAGGATGTGTCATTACATTGTATTTAGGATGTGTTGTTGCACTGTATTTAATGTTCATCATTATACCATTTTTGGGGTGCATTGCACCATATTCGTGATGTATTCTTATATCGTGTTCTAGAAAATGCATTGCTATGTAAGGTGCTTCGTCATTCTGAAGAGTATATCATGACTCAACAAGGGGCTTCGTTGCAACAAGTAGGGGGCAAATAATGGTGGTTAGCGAGACCGATAAGAAGCGGTCGATCATGATCAATGAGTTTTGGTCGGCAGGTCCATAACTGCACTGGAATTTGATTGCTTCTCTTGCTTTAGCTCTGGCTTTAAGCTCAAGTCTTTCACCCTTTTCTTGAAGTGGGCAATGCACAATTTATAGAATATGGGAGATGCTTTCCTGCAGATTAAAAAAAAATTTTGAATCACTCCATCAGATGGCTCAGAGAGATTCTCTCAACCGAACATTTTTTTGTGAGCATTTGATTGTCGTGATAATATTAGAGTTTTCTGATAATAAGCTTGTTGGATTTGTCTTATTTAGATGCTTGATATGACTATAAGCTTGTCAGTTTTGAAATCTATTTGTCCTTTCAATAATCTGCCCATAGCTTCTAAACGTGATTTAATGGCTTGATTGGGACTTGATTTGACTCGGTTTAGATTTATTTTGGTGTCATTGGGTCATTTTAGTTGACTTAGTCGATTTGACTATAAATTTGTTGAAATCAGAGTTTTTGATAAATTTTAATTTTAGTAAAGTTTCTTGCTCAAAAAATATTTCGAGATCCGTGTTAATCATCTCGAGATTCGTGTCTGATGAGAGTATTGCCGATTAGCTCGGAAATTAGTTACAAGCCAATAATAAGCCAACCCATCAGCTTGAGGTCTTTAAATGCCTAAAAATTACATCCATCCCACATAAATGTCAAACTTTAAATGTTAGGTATGTAAATTTCCCAAAACACAGTAATTTTAGGTCTTTAAATGCCTAAAAATTATGTGGTATGTATGTAAACTTCCCAAAACATTTTTAAGGGATCTCCTCATGCATAATTGAATTTCCACACACACACACACACACCAAATTTAATCCCTTAAATTTGTTTGAGTAGTTTGGTTTTTTGCAAATAAGTGTTATTTATTTATTTTACCAGAGTTTCAGAAACCACAATGTTAGGTCTGATAAATTACAATTACAATTTAAAATTACCCGCAACAGCATCGATACACAACTTGTCATCATCTTTGCCTCCACTCGCCACCAACAATCTCTACTCTCACTATCATCAATCTCTAATTGTCACACGTTCATTCGCATAACATTAAAATAAAATCTCTCATTTATTTTATACTAACCCAAGTAACATTAAAATAATCCAAAAACAATATATTACATCCATCTTATTCACCAAATCAAACGCCCCCTTAATAAAATAGCATATAAAACTTATAAGATATAATGTTCCAATTTTAATCCAAAATCCTTTATTTATTTACTGTTTTTAACTAATTCCCTATCTAATCCAATAGCAGAGAAGATTGTGATTAAGGAAAGGATAAGCGATTTTGCCATTTGTTGTTGGGGCTTATTATTGCTGTTTGAGGGGGGTTTTGAAGTGGATTTTATAAGAGGAATTAGAGGTTGTTGGTGCGAGGATTACTTCGATTTAGGCCGGCGATTAATTTTCTTAGCCGCCTTTTTATTAATATATTTCAGATCTGGACACGTTTGTCACGGATTCGGAATTTAAAATTTAATTTAATATTAAATTTTGTGTGATTGGTATATAAAAATCTACAAAAATTTCAAAATAATTTTAGAGAATCCTAATTTTATAATTATTACATAGTATAAAGAAGTTATAAGAGAGTGAAATAATTTGCGTACGTAAAAGCGTAAGTAGTACTGTGTACACCATCTAATGGGAGGCGGCCACGTACGTATAACCTCCATGTAACTTACATGTAACCTGCAAAAATAAGGAGATTACAGGGAGGTTACAGTGAAGTTACAAGCAGGTTACAGAAAAGTTACAATAGATAAAATACGGAAATACCCCCATATAAATTCCATGTAACCTTCATATAACTTGTTGGACGTACGCAGCACTGCGTATGCTTTACATAAGCAAATTTTTTTCCATAAGAGAGATTGTAAGATGTATAAGATAACAAAAGTTGATTGGGTCTAATAAACCTTTGAAATTGATTCTACAATTTTCTAATATTGAAGAGTTGAAAAGTAGGGTTAATCTGTTTTCTCAAATAGGTTAAGCCGTTTTTTTTAAGAATTATTTTTTCCATTTTGTGACTTAAATGAATATTTTGCGAATTTCTAAAACATATAGGACTTTATCACAAGCCAAGTAGCCCTAGAAGAAAATTTTAATTTCAAATGCATATCATTTTTGTTTCATATTATAAAGAATAGTCATGAATCTTTATTCATATAAAATATCTTACAGGAAAACTACCTGGATATGGATATGCTCTTGCACACAATATTTATTTCAATAAAGTTCGATTGATTGCCAATCTCATACTTATCTCTCTCTGTTTGGAGTTTTAACGAACTTTTTGTACTAAAATTGACTTCTTTACATTTGATAGGCCAGCAACAAATTATTATCACCCGACATAAATCTTAAACAAACATGAATCTCGAGGTAATTTTATAACAAGAAACATTCAAACTCATATTAGAGTCATCAAGAACTCTGATTTCAACAAACTCACACTCAAACTAATCAGCTCAATGAGATGAGCCCAATTGTACGAAAATTGATCTAGTCTGACTCAAATCAATAAGTTAAACTGCTTTTGGAAGCTTTCAGTGAATACTTTGAAAGTCACATGAATTCTAAATCTAACTAGCTTATAATCAAATCTAGAATTTTGGCAAGATAAACCAAACGAGTCTAAGATCGCTCAATTCTGACATCCAAAGGCAATCAATGTTCTCTGAACTTCATCAGATTAAAGGAATCTCTCCTCGTTGTCCAATGGAGTTGTTTGAATTCTTTTCTTGTTTGCAAAAAGCTCTCTCCCAGACTCTATAACTAGAGCCCAACCTCCTTATTGCGAGGAGGAAAACCTTGAGCCATAATAAGACTAAAACTTGTAAGAGGAACTGAAGTCAAGCAATGTTTCTGCTAGGCAGATTGGGCAAATACCTCCCACTTCTACAGATGACAGTCACTGTTGAACACCTTCCACCGACCACCATCAACCACAGTCGCCCGCCAATGAATCGTTCCAATAAAATCTCTTGCAAAATCATTATGTACACCGCAGATTCCGGTCGTACATTATAGAGTAATAGGTATCCTGAAGAACAATGCACCCCCACATACGGCGTGACGATGCCTCCTAAAATTGATGTAACAATGCATCACAAATAAGGTACAATGACACACCCCGATAACAGTGTAACAACACACCCACATATAAGGCAAAGACACTTCCAAAAGATGGAGTAACAATACAATTTGAGCTCCTAAACCTCTCTCCTTGCAAAGACCACTATGGCCTACATGACCAACTAAGGCCTATGTGGTCCACAACTCGTGCAGCTCTCAACTCTGACTTTTGCAGCTACATACCTCATCATAGCTCATCACTACAATCTACGTGACCATCTACGACCTACATGGTCCACATCTCATGCATTTGCTTGCTTCAGCCCATGCGGCCACATAAGTCATCATAGTGTACACTACAACCTATGTAACCAACTATGACCTACATGGTCCACAGCACATGCATCTCCCTACTCGAGCCTCTACAGCCTATGGACATCATCACAACTCACAATTACAGCCTACATGACCAACTACAACCTACGTGGTCCACAACTCGTGTAGCTCTCAACTCTGGTCTCCTAAGCCTACAAACGTCATCAGAACTCACCGCTATAACCTATATGGCTCACAGCTCATGCAGCTCCCGACCTTGGCCACTATGGCTTACAGAATCACCAATATGTTTTATATGATCAACTATGACTCATGTGGTTCACAACTCGTGTAGCTTCCAACCATGGCCATTGTATACTACGAACATCATCACTGCTCACCACTACGACTTATATGACTAATTATGACATATGTTGTTCACAGCTCATATAGCTTCCTATTACAGCCTCTACAGCCAACCAATGATCTAGAAGCATCATGTGTTCCACAGTGAATTCCCATTGTATATTGCAGAGTAACGAGGCATATTGCAGAACAACTCGCCGACTCTGGTTGTTGTGGCCTACATACTTTATCATATCTCATCAGTATGTTTTATATGATCAATTACAGCCCACATGACTCATAACCATGCAGTTTCGAATCGGCCTCTACAACCTACAAACTTCTTCAAAACTCACCACTAGGCCTATGAGACTAACTATAGCTTATGTGGCTCACAGCTTCGATGGCTTCCTACTACAGCCTTTGTAGCTAACCAATGCTCCTAAAGCAACCGTCTGCGGCCCACACGACCAACTACTATCATAGCTTTCAACTATGGTCTGTACGATAAGATGGTGTTAGAGCCACCATCTACAACATTCACAGCGGACTGCTGCCTCAATAGCAATCAACTACACACTTGTAGTCTGTTATCATCGTGAAATACATTCATTACAGTCATAATGCAACAAATATCAATGAAATATGCAATCTACCTTCATTGTTATGCATTTACAATGATCAACTTTGGAACTCCATCTTCCCTAATTCAGAAGAAGAATAGACATATGTACTCACCATTCATAGTGGATTATTTTAACTGGGCAAGTCCTTATGATTTTTTCTTCTTACCAAGGTTTTCTACGTACAATGCAGAGATGTCTCCTCCTACTTCTCTTTGATTACCTGAGTGCATGTGTTGAAGTTTTCGTACAATGCTAAGATGGTAATTCATTATTCTACAAACCTTCTTGCACATAACAAAACTTATCTCTCTTCATTTGGATACTTTGCATGCTTTTTAATTAAAATTAACTTCATTCACTCCTAAGTTTCAGCTAATGAAGAATCTTTATCATTTTTCTTGATCACTCAATGACTCAATGACCAAATCTTTTAATCATGTAATCCTATTGACTTAGTGAAGCCAACCATGAGCTAACATATAAAACCATAGCTAATGTTTTAGTTTGAACCTCATTGCCACTAGGTAATAAAAGTCTAAGGGCCCGTCTGGGGCCGATTATTTGGCGCTGCGTGGTACCAAAACACGCTCCATTTTTTTCCCATTTGTTTAATGCATTTTAGGGCAATGGTGGGAAAACCCCACGGAACACGGGCCACAGGTTCAAACCCGTGATTCGTGTTTCCTATTACTTACACCCGCACTATTTACTAGCCCACACCCTCACCCCCCCCAAATATCTCGAGGAACCTTCTTTCTACAGTCTCGCGACCACGCAGGCATCTTCCTCCCCCTCTCGTGACTGCGTCAGTATCTCCCTCCCCTCTCTTATGTCTGAAAATGTGAGAACGTTGATTTCTTTCGCTTGAGTAATTTTTTGTGTTGGATCTGTTAACTTGTTGGGTTTTCTTCAGTTATTTGGATATTTGTTAAAGATCTTCAATTTTGATGGTTCATTTTGGCTCTATTGTTCCCTGTAGATTGGCGGATTTTCTTCATTCACTTGAGCTCTAAACTTTCATGAATTACACATTTTTTTATTTTTGGTTTCTTGAGCATTAACACCCCAAGCCATCTTTATGCCTTCACCATTATTTAACATATTGTCCATCCAACATTCGTTATGAATTTTTTTAAAGGTAGGCAAGATAATGTTCAAGCCAGTATAAATTCATGTCATAACACAGCACAATGGTACTGATAGATGGAAAGCTTCATGTCTATGATCATATTTTTAAATATAATTTAAATAGATTTTTTTTAGCAATACTGATACTTACTATTAAGTGAGGTGTTTATACTATTTTATGTATTATTATGAAGTTTTCTTTATCTTCTCAAGTATCAAATATATTGTTATGATGGTTCTTTTGAAAACATCACTACTCACAGGGGCAGAATGGTTATTTAATTAGAAACAGCTGCTTTTGTGGTTTTTTTCTAACAACATAAACCAAACAACCAGCCAGCTTATCCAGATCAGCTCCTGCACAGCACCTTATTTGCAGCAGCTTCTTATCAGCATCTTATTAATAAGCTTCAGCTGCCCCAAACAGACCCTAAGTGCTAGAGGAAAGAAAGCTCAAAAGCCAATAATTCTTGTCGTAAGCGTACCGCTTATGCCTTCTTTTCTCTTTTTTTATTTATCAGCCTTTTATGTTTAATATGCCCTACCAAAACACTAATCTAGAGGATCAACATCAATTTGCACAAGGGAGAATACTTAATCCAAATATGGTTTACATAACATTTAACTCAAGCTTATTATCTATATCAGGGTATTCTATCTCAACACCTCTTCAAGAGCTAACTATTTCTATAAATTCTCTTGTCTGTCTTTTAGGTTACATCTCAGAATCAACACGAGAACTTAGCTATCAATCTTTACTCCCTATCAATTATAACATGTAAGTGAGTTTCATATAAATGCTGACTAATCTTCTTGCTCACAAGATCTCAACATGTTTACTAGTGCCTAATTCTCACATTCATGATTCAAGTGAGACTACCTGTAGCACACACTATTTTTTGAATTTCAAGGGAGGAATATGTCATATATGCTTACTCCCAATATTACTTGCAACATTATAAATTAAATAAAATCAACTAACGTGTTTTTTATAGAGTTAATATGCTCAGACGTTGCTAGTTTGTTAATGAAATCCAAAATTAGGGGGAATAGAATTATTTCGTTTTAATTTAGCTATGATTTTAATAAAAACATTAAACTTTCCCCTTCCTCGGATAACCATTTGAACATAATGGGATCAATGAAAAAGTTCTTATTTAGTTTATGGGAATTCATTTGAAAAGATGAGTGTACCATGAAGGTTATGTCGGAATTGATGGTAAGGCCTACAGGGCTAAGATGAATCCAACCTTCTCCTCATTGTTATTTGGCATGTGTTGATAATTACCTTTACTTTTTTTAGCACCTCGTAGTAAAATATCTCTGGATCAAAATATATCAGGATCCTAGGTAAGCCTAAATTGATATATAATCGATATTAAATGTTAAAGCCAGATTGAAGTATCAAAAACGCAAAGTTCATGTCTCGTTTTCACTCCTAGCCCGAGTACAACCTCCCATTCTAACATCAAATACTAAGAGCTGGCATTAAAATCCATAACCAAGGTGGGAGTTTGAACCCCCTCGACCCTAAGTACTGAAGCATTAAGAAGACGGAGGGCTTAAAAACATTTATAAGTGGCCACTTGTGCCTACATTGCCTATCAAAACACAAGATAGAGGATACACCACGGTGTACATGAAGATTCTATTCAAACATAGTCTACGGAGAATCTAACTCAATGTTACCAATCTTTGGAAATTCAACCTCAATCCCTTTTTCAAGGGGTCTTAACTTATGCAAGTTCTCTCGTCTATCCTGCACTTCCACTCAACTATATCATGCAATCAAGTTTCTTATTTACCAACTAATAATCTTGCTAACGAGTCCTCAGCATAGCTATTAGTGTCTAACACTCGCAATCATTATTAAAATAAGACAAAGTATAACACAAACAATTATATTGAATTTTCAAGGAAATAATATACAACATTTATCTTCTCCCGACCTGCTCTTGTACCATTGTGCATTAAATAAAATGATCTGATGTGTTCTTCCATAAAATAAATAAGCCAAAACAATATTAAAGCATTACTGGTGTTGAAAAAAAAAAGAATCATTTGATTCAATTTATCTAATGATATCATCAAGCTATCCAATTTGTTCCCTTCTTGAACAACCATTTGAATAAATGGGACCATGAGAGGAAACTCCTATCATTTATTATGAAGTAATTTGAATAGAGGAGGGCACCATGGAGGTTTCTCTGAATTTTGTTGGTGGGTAGTCCAACTTTCTCCCCCTCATTGTTTGAATTATTGGACATCTTTCTTTTGTGAGAATCAGTCTTTGATGTAATAAGTTAAAATACTAAAATGAAGAGAAGGATCATTAGAAGAATTATCTAACGATATATCATCAAGCTATCCGGTTTTTCCCACTTCTTGAGTAACAATTTGAAAAAAATGGGACCATGGAAAGAAACTCTTATCATTTATTATAAAGTAATTTGAAGAGAAAAGTGCACCAAGGAGATCCAAATTTGCTCCCATCTTTGCTTGACTTGTAGAACTTCTTTCTTCAGTCAGAATCAATCTCTGGAGCAACAAGTTAAAGATAAATATGAATAGACGGGATAAAATCATAAAAACAATTATTCAATTTTGGCTCTTCGACCCAACAAAATAATTGAATATTTCAACACCTTGGTTACAATATTGATAAGGAAATTTGCATTAAACATATATAACTTTATGAAAGAAATAATCACGACTCATTCAAGTTTACTACAACATGAATAATTGAATTTATACTAAAACAAACTAAACAAATAAATATATCGCATTCACAATAAAGAAAAAACTATGAAACAATGATTTATGATTTATGTTTAATAATTCATCCTTTCATATAGAGCCCAGGACATAGGTTTACATAAAAACATTTGAATAATTGCAATCAAACTTTCATACATGTAACTAGATGTTGCCAATCACTTCCAACTGTTAAGGATATTAGCACAAATGGCCTCACAAGCACTTACATTGACCACTAAGTTGTTCTTAATTAGATTAGCATAAAATGATTATAACAATATTTTAACATAATTAGCCGTCATAACTTTTCTCCTTTATTAATGAATATTAAAAGAAGATGATAATAAAAAAAAGTAAGAAAGAACGTAGTCTAATATTGGGGACATTTAGTCCCATATCGGCTAGATATATGACTGAAAAGCAGTATATAAGTCCTGGGCTACCCACTTCTCTTAAGAGTTCTTTGGGAGCGTGACAAGTGATATCAGAGCGGGGTATTGCCTGCCAGATGTGGGAATTCTCCACGGTGTAGGGCCCTCGGTAAAGCCGATCTATGACGAGGGCGTCAAGTGATTGGGTGGAGGAGAATGTCAGGGACATTTAGTCCCACATCGGCTAGGTATAGGGCTGAAAAGCAGTATATAAATCCTAGGCTACCCACCTCTCTTAAGAGTTCTTTTGGGAGCGTGACATTAAGCTATAAAATTTCTGCTGGTGACCAATTACAATAAAATAAAGGGGGCATTTACATTAAGACTACATATTTCTTATGTACTTACATAAATTTTTTTTTTATATTTATGCAGGCTTAGTACTTGAACCTGGCAATATAGATTATTTACTTTGTTTCTAAAATAATATGTCACGAATTCAAACGGATGTAAATTTTACTTTTTTACATTTACATGTTATGTGAATTTAGCTCGAAGATCGTTACTTACTTGAAAATTAATTTAAAATTTGACTTGAATTGAGATCGGATCGTAGTAAACGAGCCGCACTACGAGCCAAAATTTTGGATCTAATTTTTTTCAAGTTGGCCGCAGCTCGACTTGAAATTGAATCATTAACATCCCTAAATTGATGTTAGGACTCTAAAATTAGTGAATTTAGCTCGAAGATCATTAATCACTCGATAATTGATTCAAATTTTGGCTCAAATCAAGATCAGATTGAAATAAACGAACAGATCTACAAGCCAAAATTTTAGCTTGAATTTTTTTCAAGCCAACTATGAGCCGACCCTAGCTCGGCTTATACCACGAAAACCTTTCATATCACATTCAAGTATCACTATTTTAAATTTGAACAAATGAAATACACATCTTCATATATGAATGATAAGACGTATATGTAAAAATTAAAGTTGATTAGATATGTAAATATATTAAAATTGAGTCGTATGTATGTAAATCTTTCTAAAATAAAACAATGAAGGCATCTATTTTCAACAACTTGAGATTATCAACAAACAATAGAAGCAGGCAACTGAGTCAATTGACATGCCGAATCAACTTCTTCTATGAGATAAAGAGGAAGCAAACTACTTGCAGGCTGCAGCAATCGTTCCCAACTGAGACTAACCTATTAATAATAAAAATAAAAATTCAAGCCAATATGTGTGCGTGTCTCTCTCTCTCTCTCTATATATATATATATATATATATATATATATATATATATATATATATATATATATATATATATATATAAAATTTTAAAAACAAATAATACTGCTTGAAGTCACTTTGATGAATAAAAATAGATAGTGGATAATCTTACTGTATTATATTTATATGACTAAATTTTACTACTTCACATTGATAATAATAAAATAAAAAGCTCCCTTTCTACTTAAATTTTAAAATATCAATTTCGACCATATATAGGCAAGGCTAGGTTCCAAAATCAGATGTTTATATATATGATGCGTGGTAGGAAATTCTGGATAACAGAGTA